>VZTG01008440.1:261355-451793 GCA_013397845.1 Melanocharis versteri
CGGGCCAGGGGCGGGCCGGGGCGGGGCCGCGGGGCCGGGCCGGGCCGGGGATGGGCGCCGCGGGGTGGGGTCCTGTCTCCCTCTCCCCCTTCTCCAGCCGTTTTCGGCCGGGCTGGGCGGCAGAGCGCCGTGGTAAGGGGAGATTAGCGAGCGGAGAGATGCCCGTGCTTCGCCGGGTGCCACAGACGTGACAGCCGAGCGGCGCTCTGTCGGCCTGTGAGCACCTGTGGAAAAGGGCCCGAGCTCCAGGAGCGCCGCCGGCGAGCAGCGCTCACGGCTGGTGATGTCGGGCGATCTGTTTTCCAAATACCATTCAACGTCTGCCAGCAGAGCCTCAACTGCGTGGATTTATCCTCCTTGCTAATCATATCCACCTAACCAACACCTGGGTTCGCTGCGCACGCCTCTCCGGGGTGCCGCTGCTCGGTCCGTGTGCGTGCTGCTGGCTGTCACACAGCCCGCGGTTGTTGCAGGCTATCAGGTCACCAGCGCTGATGCCGCGGAGGCGTCCTGAAATTTCTCGATGTTAGAAAATTGTGAAACCGACTACAGAACTGATAGGGAAAAGTGAAAGGGAATAACTGTGTTCAGTTCTTTCAAATTTTTCCTGAGTGCTTCTAACATTAAAGCGGTGTTGGAAATTTATTTTTCGAAGGGAATTTGTTAATATGTTCTTAAGAGTGAAAACAACTTGAAAAAATATTTATCAAAGGAAAGAACTATTTTTAGTGTGGACAATTAAGGATCAGCAGCAAAGATACAGTAGAATATTTCACACATGCTACTACATTTATGTTCACTGCACCACAACAGTGTTCCCATGTTAAGCCATGTATCTGAGCCAGAGAAGGTGGAGTGCCTCACCTGAGAGCTCACAGGCAAGCGGTGAAACTGTACTCGGGTACTGTGTGAAACCTAGCTCCCTTCCCTACAGGCAGACATGCATTTACTCTTAAGTCTCAGCCAGCGAGTGGTGAACGAAAATGGTGAATAAATACTCTTTTTTAATTCTAGCCTAATTAGGCTATATTCAGTGAAAATAGGTGCAAGCTTTGTACTCCCAGCATTTTTTTATGCCTTTGTTCTGCAGAGCTTCCTGTGTGGTTTTCATGACAAAGGTACCCAAGGATCAGGATGCACCCTTTTACTGTGAACTTTCTGAGATGATCTTCCAAAGCTTTTCTTTATGATGGCTGTAGGACTAGTATCTTCAGCTACCCTAGTTCCAGAAAAGCTTAGAAATACTAGTAATCCATATGTTACTAAGTATAAGGGCCTCTGGTTACAGAGGCAAAGCTTACAGTGAGAAAAAAATGGTATTTTGTTAATCTAACATACATTTAGAGGATATACCACTATATATAAGATATATCAGTATCTTTAACATATCTAAGTCTTTTGGTTCTTGCACAACTCCAGTGAACATCAGGCTTAACCAGACTCAAAACAATTTATTTGGGAACATCCTAATTAACATTGCTCAACTTGTGTACCTACAGGAGAAGAGTAGTTAAGATACATGGGACAAAGAGCAGTCATGGGGCTGTGGGAGATAGGTGTGTAGCTAAACTAGAAGTGATGAGTTAGCAGGCACTGAGGCACGTTGCACGATTGCACAGGCTCTTTGCTGTGTAAAGGCAGAGGTATTGGAAGTTCTTGTGTTGATTGCTTTGGTGTGGTCTTGTTTCATTTTGTTGCTTGTTGTTCTGTGGGAGGTGAATTTCTGGCAAAGTATTGGGGTAGCTGGAAGTTGTTCCTACGTGGAGAAGGAAACATTCTGGGAAAACTTAGTGGGAGTAATCATGCACTTTTGGTACATGGTATAAATAATGATTTCCCATATAGACTCCCACATAAGGATAAGATTGGTGACAGGACATTTTTTCCCCCCAGTTTTGTATGATATCCCGTGTCAGGGAGCAGTGAGAATGGGTGCTGAGGGTAGTAATTACAGGAGCTCATCTGGTGCAGTTCCACTGGACCTGAGCAGGGCAGCGTTGTGGCAGCGACAGGATCCACCAGCAGACTCAGACAAGGTGATGAGCTTGATCCAGGGAGTCCAGTTGGGAGTGAACAGCAGGAGAGGGCTTAGAAACAAGGCTGTGTCATAAGTCTGATGTCATTCCAGGGGACATGATGTAAGGCTACCACCTTTGTCAGCCTGGAGTCGCTTTAGCAAAACCAATCTCTAAATCAGAGCAGCTGGGGACAGGCACGGCTATGCTGCAGGTCAGGCAGGGACTGAAGGCTCAGGCAAGAGCTGAAATAGAACTTCTGGATGAATGAGCATAGACATGTGGACGGAGGTCACGGGTGAGGTTGGTCAGGGCTTGTTATTACCAGTTAAGGCTTGCCAGAGCACTCAGAGCCCTGACAGGAACTGCCCGAAGGCAGCTCTTTCTGAGGTACAGTCTGACCTCTTAGAGGAATGTCCTTGATTGGTAAGAGTTGTTCGTACTTGTTGAGGTAGATGCGTAACTTCTAGGACAGTCACACAAGGATTACAAATTAAAGCCTCACAATAGAATTGTCAAAATCCATGGATCCTAAATGTAAACATCTCAGATCCATTTTATCCATGAGATGTTAAAATGGCTTTGGGGAGATGGTGAAGGTGAAACAAAACAGGTCCAGCATAGGGTGAACTCACAAGGATCATCAATGGAAAACCAGAAACACCCAGCTGGAAGAAGGACAACAATTTTATTCACATGTGAAACCTGATCCTCAGGAAAGACCTACAAAGGTAAACCTGGGAACCCGAAGTACCAATTGCAGTCAGTGTTTAAAACTGTGGACTCGGTATTTGATCAGTAAAAGTTTTATGAGCTGTGTAGTTTTCTGTACATCTCATCAGCTAGTAACCCATTGTTGTGCCATGGAAGTTCACTTCTATAATCTGTCGTCTCTCCTAGCTGACATACTTGATGAGCTGTCTTACTCTCTTAAGGAACATTAATTTAGGTTACAACCAGAGCAGTTACTGCCAACCTGTACTTAGCTTGATGCCTGCTCTGTACAGATCCCACATTTAAATTAGTTTTTATTCTCCACCCCAAAATGCCTATTCCAAACATAATAGATGACACCTTGCTTCACATCTCAGGTCATTTTTATATTCTTAGACATCTGAGTTAGAGCAACACTACTAGCTTACAGCAAAGTATTTCAGTCAGGAAAAGACAGAAACATGCAACATGTTTTGCTGAAATACTAGCAAGGGCAGCTTTAATCGTTGCTTCTTGGCAATGCAAACACTTCAGCTTTGTAAAAGGAGAGATAAGAACACAGGTTGATCAAAGTGTCAATCTCCTTAATCCAGGCCATTAGGAAATCTGGGTTTCTTCATGCAGATTTTTTTAAAAAGTAAAGAATTAAATTCTAAATTATATTGACACAACCAGGATTAGCCATATTTTATTAAGAATCAGCACGCACACGAAGCATCAGCACCTTACAGTGTCCATTGATAAAACTATCCTGACTTCCTTACCAATCTGTTGGTTTGCCTTTGCATTATTACAATTTCATCAGCTCAAAAGAGCCTGAGCCCTAATTCTGGCCTTTGCAGGTCATGCATGACTGCTGCTGTTCGAAGGAGTATTTTGTTTGGAAACATGACTAATATTTATCTGACAGATCTTTTTACAACAGTCCTTCTATGTTTTATCTCTTTTCTCAACACTTTGAGTAACATGAGGGTGTCACCCTTGGCTTTGAAAAACATGACTTTTATGCACTTCTTTTCTATGCATTAACATTTCTGGGAGAGGTGTGCCTTCAAAACTCATAGCAGAGGGCAAAGAAAGAATACCACGGATGTTTAAATTCCCAGTGTAAGTCTATGAGTCTCCTCTAGACAGTACTCTCTTCCTGTGCATTAGTTGCATTGTATTATCAGATTAGCAGTCTCTTTTATTCAAATATTTCTGTTATTCTTTTTATTCAAATAAAAATAATCATAGAAAGACGGCAAATAAGATTCAACTAAGCAGGAATTAAGAGTGCATTGCCAGCTCTCATGACATAATCTACTGCAGAGGCACCTGAATCATAACAAATTGTCTTACATACTATGTCAAAATTTAGGTTGTACCATGACTTTGGGAAGTTACCAAGATATTTTTATAAGATAGCAGTATTGTCTTGTTGTCATTGACTTAGATTTATGAGTTTCTGAGAATTGGAGGAGGGTTAAAATCTATGTAATGAAATATTGGAAGAAAACTATATAATAAAATCTGCCCTGGATTTCATGCACTATATGGTAATATTGCAATTAATAGATCCAGAATAGCAACCATATGCATCTTCAGATGAATCCATAGGGAATTCCATGCCCAGTGGGTGTTTTCTAGAAGAAAAAATGTAAGACAGTGAAATATTTTCCTTTAGCAGCCTTAGGTGAAAGCTTACAGAGACAGAGAAGAGAACATCCCAGCTGTGAACTTCAAAACAAATGGCCACAGCCTGAGGTCTGCATGGAGCCCAAGTGCCACAGGCTGGACTCTGCCTCCTGCCTTATCCCACTGATCCAAGGACATGGGTCTTGGCCCTTGTCACAGCCACTACCAACATTCTGCTCACTGTGACACGGCCATCTCCACAATGGGGGAGCCAGGGCTGATGGAAGGCCTAGAAACTTACAAAATTTCTTTTAAAAAACAGCTACATTAGAACTCCACACTTGAAACACTTAAAATTTCCCAAGATGAGGTTTTCTCTGCCAAGTCTGACTTGTTTTACCTGATCTTCACTACCATCCCTGTCTCTACTGTTTAGACTTCTCTTTTTCTATTTGAAAAGAATCCTTATATAATTTTTTGTATGGCCAATACATTGTTCACAGTCCTATCTAATAAGCTGCTTTGCAGTCCTTTTGCTTCCTTTAGTAAAATATGTAATTTTTTTTATTTTTAAATAGCCAAGCTTTCTAGATCAGCTGCAAAGAATTCTTAACTTTAGACTGTATTAATTCAGAGCCTAGCTCTCTGTGACAGTGCATTGCGAGGAAGGCAGTATTGAGCAGTCTACTTCAACTACAGGGCTGCCTAGTTTTATTCCTTTTTCCCCTAATTTTTAAATTTTAATGTTATTGAGTATCCTGAAACAAGATGGAATTTCTAGTGGGTTTCATATATGTTCTTGTTTGTTCTTATTTCTGTCAAGGAAAAACATTTGAAAAAGTGAATCAGTCCTAATACTTCAAACACAGACCCAACTCTTTCTGAAAGCAAGAAACACTCTTTGTGATTTAGCAGCCGAAAAATCTTTAAATGATGTCTGTCAGAGAGTTTCATGCTTTCAGTATTGATGCTCTTAAAACACTTTCATGCACTTTAACTGATCCTGTTTCCAGATAGTAATTATGACTGATGTCTTTTAAGCAAAGACTGCAGATATGCCTGTTGTTGCTAGGAAAATGCATGCGAACTAGGTCACTGCTGCAATATGCTGGAATGTGAGTCTTCATTTTGTAAATGTTTTAGATTCCAGAGGATTCTGCTTCTGTTTCTGCTCAAATCTACCGTAATAGTAAGATGAAATATTTATACTGGAATTAGTTTGGCCAGGCCATCATTTTGTTTGACAAATTGGGTCACCTTTAGGGGAATTAACAGTTTGTGAGCTGCAAACTCGTTTGGGGTTTTGATACACTGCTCATTGTGAGCGCCATGATATTGGCACACATGGGCCAATACTGGAGCAATGACACAAAGTAGCTGGAAAACACATCCTCCTGAACCAGCAAGGGTGAAATATCAGACTTTGGTCTTGAACTGAAAAAATATGCTGCAGGAGACTCAAGAAGGCAAAAACCAGTATCTCAAGAAACTGTTTTCCCTCAGCAACTCTTGGTACTGTGAGATAGCTTTTCCAAATATCTGAACTTCTCACTGTGATTGCCTGTACATCCATCTTCTCTTAATCTCATTTTTTTCATTTAAGTCATTTGGTGACACAAAGTCCTGGTAATCCTCTGAGGTTAAATGACAACAGTCCTTCTTGGCACCTAATGGGGGGCTCAAAGGGTTTGAGATAATGACAGATTTCATTGGAATGTGCGAGATTGAATTCACAGCTGGTTTTGCTATTTAGCTATTGATTGACAGGCCCCTGTGCTTTCTTGCCTGACTGTATATTAGAGCCCGGTGCTCATTAATGGCTGCTTTTTACTTTTGCTGCTTGCTGTAGTATTGTGCTGCTAATCACCTGACCCTGCCATGCCTGGGAACAGTTTGATAACAGCACGGGAAATGTGTCTGGGCTGGCAGATGGCCAGGGCATCGCTGCTGTCTGTGTTGCTGTGCTGGACAGGCTGGAACTCCAGCAGGATCTCAAACTGAAGGGACTGTGGCCCGTGGATGAATCCATTCAAGAGCAGGACACCCCGAAACACCTGTGGCCGTGGCCAAGTCCCCACCAAAACATATCTCAAAGTGTCTATGGCTCGGATTATGGAGGGGATTATGGCCCATGCTGAAGAAGGTACACTTTGAAGCATCTGTGGCTGTGAATGATGCACATCAGCTTGTGAATGCACAATTTATATAATCTGATACCTGAAAATAACTTTGAAGGAGTTACAAAAATGGTGCTTTTTTCTGTGCTTTATAGACATAGCCTAGAAATAAAGTGCCAACAGGGAATAATGTAACTTTCAGAGTTTGTACCTCTCTGATAGCACAAATTACCAGATGATGTTTCTACTTCGACTCTTTAAATTACTTCTTGAAATAAAAAATACATTTAGGCACTTAAGGCTTGATTTATAAAACTTCCATTTACTTTTATGCAGGTTCTTTGCATTGTTTATATGGTAAAAGAAAACTTTAATCTTTTGAGTGATAAATGGGATTGAAGATGTGAAAAAACTGTGGTACTCTCAGCATGGATAAGTAGATTGCACTGCAGTATATTTTATTCAAATAGAAATAGTGGCAGCATTTTACATATGAAGTGCAGAAGCTACAGGTGCCTGCAGGAATGTCAGTCAGGTTGACGAAAATACTCAAGACACAGGATCCTTTTAAAAACAGTGGGTTTGGTCTGATCAGACACTTCCAGAATATTCACACTGAAGCTCTTGCTAGGTGATTTTTTTAGGTTGTTAAATAAACTAGTGCCAAGGTACTACTTCTAGCATGTAATTAGTTTGTGGGAGAGGGGTGGATATTATTTTTTACTGCTTCCTCCTCTGTAATAGCAAGGAGGCCAAACAAACAGAACTGAGGGCCAATCATTTTAGATACCAAATAAACATGATGAAAACACAGCTAACAACTGAAAGATTTACAACAGAAAATAGAGCTAAGAGATAACAGGGCAATAAAAATTTCAGGATGACAGCATGCAAAGGGTAGGATTAGTGCTTTAAGTGATAGGTGTGCTGGATTCCTAAGCACCTTTTTGTTGAAACCCAGTGTTAAACCAGAATATGAAGATGGGCAATGTAATGGGGGGTGGAATTTGTGTGGGCTTTTCTAAAGGTGGTATGAGAGAACATGGAAAAATGGTTGAACTGACCTGGCAAGCAGCTTAGGTCTGCATAGCTGGCAAACACTTCCAAACAGGTGGTCCCATTCCTCTCTTTACATACATGGAGTGTGTGCAAAGCATCTCACATCCACATTTCTGTGCTGTAGACATCATATTGTGGGAGCAAATAGCTCAGTGGAAAGTACTGACCATTATTTATCCACCCTCTTGATGAAGATTTGCAATGTGTGTGAACCCTGAGCTGTTGGATCTATGGAAGTAGCCTGATAGTGATACAAACATTCTGCTTCGTAGCCATAGCAAATACGAGTAAGAGAAGTGATTTCTTCCTTGATCATAATCCTTACTATCATGAAGTATTCTACTCACTGCTAAAATAAAATTGGATCTTTTTGCATCAGGCCTGGATAATCACCTACTGGTTTGGAAAATTATTCCAAGGAGAACTCTATGTGGTTGAATTTTATTTGAAAAGCTAAGGCACACTTAAAACAATATTGTGCCAATATTAGAGTAGTGCCAGCATTTTGACTTCTGCTGAAATTATTACCTGACTTTTCGCTCCCAGGAGGTAAAAGCTTAAATCTTTTTATGCAAAGAATCAATCCTCATTCCTATTTCTGGTAATGAAGGTATGAATGAAGAAAATAACATAACCAGAGAGAAAAAGTTAAAACCATTCTTCAGCTCATTATGATTCTTTCCCACGTCTGCTACTACTCTTTCCATCCGTGTCTGGAACCCCTAGAAAATATTAAAAGAATTTTGAGGCAAAAATGTCTCTGCTAAGCCAAATTAACAACAAAAGCACCATTATTATATATTGCTCTACTTCAATCAAATGTTGGTTTATACTGCATATTCCCCCAAATATTAAAAAACAGAGCAGCATTGTGAGCGTTAAAGTAACACTAGGCAGTCTCTTAGTGTATTTTGCAATATTTTTCCCTTTCATCCTTAACTGCTGTGAGTTGTTGTTGAAACCATCACAAGAAAGAAAGGCTCTGCTAGTCATAAATACTATGATTATAATGAGAGTGATTCCCTTCAAGGAAAGATGAGACAGTTCTGATTCAGGCTGTTCCTGATCCTATGTCCAAACACAAATGACAAGAACATTGTTTTTGATCTTTTGATCTCTTTTTTGTAACGAACAAATTGTTTTTATATTGGGGAACCATTCATTTCACAGTACTGGTTGAACTCAGAGTGAATTAATTGTCAAAAGCAGTATGCAATCAGGAACACTACCATGACACTCCCCTGTAACTGAAAATAAAATATATTTAACATTAGAGATTCAGAATTTTTGCACAAACAGCAGTTAATGGAATAGACAAGTGCTTTTGGCATTCCCATGCTCTTGGATTCCTGTGAGTATGCTTCCTCATACTGTATTCTGTAACTCATGCCTGAACTGTGTAGATTGGTGTTGAATGCAAACTGGTTTTTCGGCACCACCTTACTTTGCTCCAAGATATCTCTGCTTTGAGGCAAGAATCTCGAGAAAGTCCGCAGTAGTACCACAGATCCCTTTCAGCCTCATTATGGCCTTTAGAACAGGATGG
Organism: Melanocharis versteri; assembly: GCA_013397845.1. Lineage (NCBI taxonomy): Eukaryota > Metazoa > Chordata > Aves > Passeriformes > Melanocharitidae > Melanocharis > Melanocharis versteri. The sequence goes on from VZTG01008440.1 coordinate 270,424, forward strand.
TATGCCTTGGTGGTGGGACAGTGATTCTGAAAAGAACTTAATATCTTGGTAGATAAGTAGATCTACGTGATCTTCTAATGTGGGGCTACACTACAGCGTTAGATGCAATCCTTAACCTGCCTTTGTAGACAAGGTGCTTCCTTTTCCCTACAGCAAGTCTTGCAATGCTAGCACAACTGGGTACATTTAGATTGATTCTTCCTTCGGCATTCAGCAAGACAGTGGGCCACCATTTGCCACCATGCCTTCATGTTTAGTAGCTGTTAGGCTACATAAATATATCTAAACTCCAAACTCCATCTATGAATTTGGGTCACCACTGTCTGAGTAGCCTCAGGTATGTAGAATTCCACAACTTAATTGTTTGCTATGTAAAAATGTCCATTCTTCTTCATTTAAAATCTTCCACAACATTTAGTTGGGGGTGTGTTGCTTTTCAGATGCAAGAAATGCTGACTCTCTCACTACACTCAGTATAGCAGCTCTGTTGGATCATTTCATGTGGCTGAGTAGAAGACCTCTAATGTTTTCTGTTTTCCTGATGTAGATAGATTTCCATATTTTTCTACATACCTGAGTAGCCTCAGGTATGTAGAAAAATATGGAATCTTTCTCTAAGATTCTTGTTTTATTGCCTGTAAACTTTATTTTTAGGACTGATAGAAAACAGTAACAATTTTCACCCCCTAATAATTTTCCTCCACCTTCTCCAACAAACAGTGATTATCTGTGGTTCTCTGCCTTGTGGTGGTTCCTGCTGTAAAAACAGTCAAAACAGATAATATTTTCTCTAGTCCTTTGCTAACATTTTTACTCTAATAGATAAACCCAAAATAATTCCATTGACGTCAGTGGAGCTACTTCGTATTGGCACTGCTGAAACTGAAAACACCATAATGATGCCATTAAGAGCATCCTGCTTGAGGCAGGTTTTGTTGAAGATATAATTTTATGAAAACAAAAAAGCAAAAGGCATCTTCAAATGCTATAAATTTGAAGATTAAAGATGTGGGATTAAATTTGCAGTTAACACCGTGAAGAAAAAGTCAAGGGGACATTACTGGGACAGGGCATACTTACACTTTTGCAGCTCATCATGTCTTTCCCATCACATATCTGTGAACTTTTTATATGTGACAGCTTTAATACGCATTGTTAAGGCTGCTTATATAATAAATTTTATTCTTCTGAGATCTTATTCTCCTGTTAATACCAGGTATAGCAGGTACTGACTCTGCCCTCTCAGAATATCACTCTGTGTTGATGGAGTGGGCTCAGGCTACCTAAATGACTGGGTAAGCCCCCATAATAGCTTTTCTAGATAGTAACTCTGACTTTCTTAAGACAGGAGTAGAGCTTATCCTTTAAATGTGCATGGCCAAAGGACCCATCAGAAATGTTAACACATTTGAGAATTCATTTGCTGCTTGTTGCACTATCTGGAACAGCAAAGATGCATTTAAATATACTTTTATTTAAAAGAACAGTAGTAAAAGCAAATAAAAATTCAAATCCCCAAGAAACCAAAATATGTTGTGGTTACCCATTTCCTCTTCGGTATGGAAAAGGAGGGACAAGATGCTATTTGAGCAACATAAGGTGCTTTGATGTCCTCAGATATGTATTAGAGAGAGCATGTCAAAACTGACCCAGAATTCAGTGGGATAAAGTGAAGAAGGAAGAGGCAGCACCACGTTCGCTAAATTCTCTGTTTTCCCTAATTTCCCCCAGCGATGGCACGTACGGTAGTGCCTGCTCAGCTGGGCGCTTGCAGACAAGTGAGAGGCACTTTCCAGCAGGGCGCAAAGCCAGCGCGGTTTGCCGAGCTGTGCCACTAGATGGAGGCAAGCACTGCGCAGTTCACGCCGGCTCAGCGGGGTTAGGGGTGCCAGTGGCACCAGTTTTCCCCAAAGGAGAGGTCCCATGTGGGAACGGAAACGCAACAGGAGCTCAACAAGAATTAACATGCTGCTGGCAGCCGCATTAGTGGTGCCTTTGCCATCTCTGAGGACAAAATTCCTGGCTTCTATTTTATTTCACTTGCTGTGGAGATGCTTACTCAACACTGCTGCCCCTCTTGAGATGTATCCTTCAAGACACAAGGGTGCCTCACTGCCACCTGTGCTGGCCCTACTGCAGGCCAGTCACCTCATGGTCACAGGAAGCTGTCTCCCAGATGTGTCCCACTGTCAGGACAGTATTCCTAGGAATACACATCTGGGTTTTATCCACTTCCTCTCAGTTCATAAGGATATTAATTGTACACTAGAAAACAGATCTGCTACTTTTAGTCAAGTATTTGTTCTCCTGGCTTCATTTGTCACAGTGCCTCCTCCAGCACTGTAAACAGATTGTTCCATGTGGCCTTAGGAGTGGTTCTTTCTGCACAGTCTTTCCACTGATAAAGCCTGTCTTCTATGTCTGTTTTCTCTTTATGCAGCATTAGCAAGTGACTTGAGCTTGTCAGCGTGGTGGGTCTCTGTTTTGTGCTTTGTTCCCTGTGGGGACTTGGGCCAAGGGAACAGGGTACTTTCTGTCAACATCTCGTCTTTCCAGGACCCCCCAGGTCAATCCAGGTTGATCGAGCATCCACAAAGACCACAGACCCCTTCTTCATAGCCTTTAATACAGGTTGGATCTGACCCTCCATTCTGGGGCTTCAAGTTTTTATACCTCAATTTTTTTATACCCCTGATACCTTATTCCTCTGCCCTCAGAATAATACCCACTTAGTGCCAGCTACTTCATCTCTGAACTTTGTGTGGAAGAAGTGGCTCCTAACCGATGGGAGCATTTTCAAAATAACGTTGATATCACACTGATGCTCTAGTTGTTGCTCAGCAGCCTTTACATTAAGTAAAGACTTTTCAGCTTTTAACAATGCCCCACCAGTGAGAAGCCTGAGGGGTATAAGAAGCTGGAAGGGGACCCAGCTGTGACCCAAACTGGCCAGAGGGGTATTCCATACCACAGGATGTCATGCTCAGTGTATAAACTAAGGGGAAAGCTGTCCAGAAACTTCTGCTTGGGCACTGTCTGGGCATTGGTCAGTGGGTGGTGAGCAATTGCATTGTGCATCATTTGCTTTGTATATTCCCCTTCTCCTTCTCCTTCTCCTTCTCCTTCTCCTTCTCCTTCTCCTTCTCCTTCTCCTTCTTCCTTCTACTTTCTTCTACTTTCTTCTTGTGTTTGTTATTTATTGTTATTTCCCCTTACCTTTATCCTGTTACCCTTTACCTTTATCCTATTAAACTTTGTCTCCACCCACGAATTTTACCTTTTTTCCCCCATTTCTCTCTCCCATCCCACTGAGGGGGGTGGAGTGAGTGTGGTTTTTGGTTACCTGCCGGGTTAAACTGTGTCAGTCCTTTTTGGCACCCAACGCGAGGCAGGAAGGGTTAAGATAACAACAGGTCTGACCAGAGCATGTTAAGCCAAATTTGTTACAAGCATTCATTGCGTTGGTTTAACAGTCACTGGTCACAATGTTGATTTATTTGCTCTCAGAGTTGTTGTGTGTTCTCCGAGTTGCATTGTGTAAGAACCATGTTCCCTGCTGTGCTGTGTCACCTCTGGGGGCTGGGTCAGGGTCGTTCCTGGTACTGGGTAACACTGGTTTAGGAGACGATAATGATGCTGGCTGTGACACTGAGCTGGTGTTTGTGCTCCACATCTCTGTGCGCAGGGAGCCATCTGTCGAAAAGTATTAATAAATACACCTTCTACCTTGCTAATTTTGAAGATTTTTGAATATCCTCGGCAGAATCCCTGTGGGGTTTTTATTTTTTTCTTTTCTTTTCTTTTTTTTTTTTTTTTTAATTTAAAAACACCCAAGAGTGTTTGGATATCACAGAGGACAATAGGAATCTCAGTCCTCTGCTTCTCAAACCTGCTTCTCTGGAAAGCCAGGGAGGACATGATGATGAAAAGCTTTTCTCTTTGGGAAAACATCCCAACCCATACTGAAGGAAGCACTGTGGAGACCTCCTCTACGTGTGAGCCATATGGGAAGCGCACTGTTCCTGAGGAGTCAATACTGTGAAGGGCCAGGACATGCATGGGAACTGAAAGCAGGCCAAGAACAGGGTTTGTTGTTACATCAGCAAATGCACACAGGCACTTTAGGTGCCTATAAATCTATTCACAAAGATACTTGTCTGACTGTCTGTCATGCACGCAGGAGTAATTTAATGCCCCAGTGAAATGCCAGAAGAAAAAAGAAAACATTCGAAAATAGAGTATACTTTTTATTATTATTATTGTTAGGTGAAATAGTGTAAAGTGCAAATAAATCAATATAAAAATTCAGGGCAAGAAAGTGCAGCCCAGGAGTTTGCCATCTTAATTAGCCAGAGGATTAAAATTGTTTCAGAACACCAAAAACAATGAGATGTGAATTCTTTGGTCTTCATTAAGCACTTTCTTCAAGAGTTTGATGACTTTTTCCCTGTGGAAAAGAAGCACAAAACATAGAGACCTTACTGAAAACTGACAATGCAGACAACTATGTTTTATTCCTAGTGTTCCTTTAGCCTGCCCTGAGTCAGGCAGAGCCTAAAGCAAATAAAATCTGACAAATTTTGTCCTGTGGGGTCAATTCTAGTTATGTTCCCTTGTTGCTGAGGAGTTTCTGCCTTTACTGAACTTGGTGAGCGGCACAGTACCTCTCCTTCCTGCCAGTAGCCCCACTCACTGGAATAGCTCATTTGCAGAGCAAGGGCCACAGGATTTGCTTGGCAGAATGCAGGTGTGTGGGAGGACAGTGCGCCAGGCCATGCCCTGCTGCTTTGTCACCTCTTGGTTGCAGTGGGAACAGGCTACAGAGGAAACGTAGTGAGTGGACACAGTATGCAGGAGTTTGTTTTTCCCAAGTTTGTTCACTTTCTTTTTGGTAATATGATGAGGTCCTTGCAATTAGGGAGAGTGAAACCTGTACCCCAGTAGGTTTTGTTTTGAAAATCAAATTCCATCATGAGTTTACCGTATAACTTCTGAATTCCTCGCCTGTCGTCTGCCGGAAGTCTGAAGGTTTCTGGGTTCTGATATGAGTAGAGAGGGTACATCAGAGCTCCATAGACATTTGAATGACCAAGTCCCAAAGAATGGCCAAATTCATGAGCAGCAACGAGGAACAAATTGACATCTGCAACACAGAAGCACAGAAATGTATGTTAAAGGTATGGCATTTCTTTTAAAATACAGTGAGTTGAAATATAAGGAGAATTTGTATATTTCAATTCATCTTGGAATGAAACCCCAGGCTTTTGGTCCATTAGTGTTGAACTTTCTTACATAACTATAATATTTTATAAAAAAATACTGATTCCTTGCAAATGCATCTATCTAGAGACCCTGACTCTCTGACTCTGGTTTTGGTCAACCTCATTCTTAGAAGGAAGTCAATTTACCTTTTCACAATTTATGTAGAAAACAGGGGCTTGTAGTCCTTGTTTAGCCTGAAAAAAGTGCTTTAAAATTTGGACAGAACAGGAATTATATAGCTGTTCATGGCAATGAAGCACAAGTACTTAAAAAGGTAGTTGAAAAGAATAGAAATGTTAATACTGAAGTGGTGCTGAAGGATGAAGAGTAATTAAAAGCACTTCCTGTGACTGTGTTCTTCCAACATGAACAATATTTGCCTTTCCCTTTCATATACACGTGAGCTTTACCTTGATTGATCTCTGACCATTTTTCATCATCATCAAAATGAGCATCTCCACCAAGCCCTTCTCCAGGTGCAAACGCATGGGCCAGCGTGCCACCCCTTCCATCAAAAGGAGATCCATCACCATGTGCTGCATTTGAAATAAATCAATGTCATCAGATGATATCAGTAGTCACATTTAAATTTGGCAAATTGAAGCATGTTGCTGGTTTGCGCTAGTTTTGCTGGTTGCCAATCCTTAACAAAAATATTACAAGGGCAGCAAGGTTGTGAAAATGGGAAGTGAGGCTTAGGGAAACACTCTCCAAATTCATGACTTAAGTTCAAATCTTGTATTTGATAGTTCAGGCTGCCGCATTTTTCAGAAAGAGCTGAATATTTTTTTCCTGAACTTTTGACAGAAGTGTGGCTCTGAGGCAGCAACCAGCGATTATTTCAGAATAAATACTTAATGCTTGACAACATTGTTGTTAACATCTGAGTGTTTTCGATGTTGAAAAGTGCTGGGCAATATTAGTCGTAGACATTCTCACTTGCACTGATTTTAGTGTGAGGCAGTGATTTGGGATAGATAACCATGTTTCTGAAGAGATAAGTTCATTTATCCCCAGTCTTGAGGTATGGTCTGTTATCTACTTCTGTTGTAGTGCAGGTGGAATATTACTGTTTCCTACCTGAAGTGCAAGAGCTGGATCAGAGTTGTACTAACTTTGAAAATTTCCCCCCACCCTCACAGTGAGTCTCTGACTTGATTGAGGATAGTTTGGGAACTCAGATGCTATCCTGTGTCCTTTCCCCCAGACCATGTGGATGGCCCTTAGGGCATGACTAACACAGGCAGAGAGACCTAATCCTAGTGTGTGACATGGGATTAAAACCCATTCCAGCTTGCGGGATCATTTCTCACTTGGACTGGGACATGAAGTCACCTCTTTACGGCACCATAATGCTCTTCCCTTCAGTGACACACAGGCTTTGGACGTTTTGGTGTTCAAATGCAGTCATCTGCTTGCAAGCCAGGTGTCTGAGCTTCACTTGCAGTCAATGGAGCTCTACTAAATATTATCAACGCATCTTGAGAACAAGCCAGATAACCTTAAAGTAGGCATTTAGTTTGCCCAAGCAGAGTCGGTTTAGATGCCAGGCACATCCACAGACTATTCCAGATCACTAATGGACTTCTGAAGTGACTCTTCTGCTTATCCCCACTTACCGTGCTTTGGCTGCACCTTGGTGCAATTTGGGGTGCAAAATGTGATTCCTTCTAGAAGCAAATCAACCAAAAGACACTTTCTATGGCCAAACATAATGCACCCCAGCTGCCAAAGGCTGTTTAGTCTGGGAACCAGACTAGATCTAGGCCTAAGTAAACCTGCCTTAACCTGCCTGAATCCAGCCTGTGGAGGCTGGATCTTCAGAACCTGTTGATTTGCTCTACAGAGCTCTTACCAGTAGTTTACACTATTTATCAAGGCAAAAAGAGCTTTGAACATCTAAATGTAAGTGTCTCATTCTGGAGCTGAATTCTCCCTTCATTTCACAGCTGTGACTCTGAAAGGATTTTTCTAATGGTTTTATACAAGTAAAACTGAATCATAACATACAAATTTGGTGACATGATATAAAGAAGATAAAATTTTTGCAGACTTTGATTTAATTCAGAACTCTTTGTTCTTTCCTAAAGCTATGGCTATAATAATGCATGCTTTGATTAAAATATGGACCATTGCATTTTAAAAATGACAGGTATTCTCACCCCGACGTGCAAATCTAATCTCGATGTCTGCCTTGCCCGTGTAGACTCTTCGGAAGTGCAGTGGAGTCACATCACTCCATACCATCAAGGCCCTTCTAATTGCATCATCCACTTTCTTTCTGGGTAGATCAGATGTATAACTGAGAATACTGTCAGCAAAGAAAAACAGATAAATATCATTTAGGCTGTGAAGGAAACCCACCTAGTTAAATACAAAGCAATCCCCTTCCCCATAAAACATGAAACATCACTTACTTGTAAGTTAAATGTGTCTTTCTCCATTTTGGAGTTCCAGGAAATGTTTGGTATTCTGCTACATCAGGCAAACCACATCTGGGCAATTTCATTATTTCTTCTGTTTTTGTGTCTATTTTTCCAGTTACAGTCAGGTGGAAAAACCTCTGCATTTCTTTAATCCTTTCTTCTATGCTTAGGTTTTTTGTTTTTGTAAAAATTGGAAAGAATTTATCGAGATATCCCTGGAAGAAGACAGGAAAAATAAAAATTAATACATATATCTGTGATGTCTTGGTAATTGTATTTTACATTTGGTTGAATTGTTTCATCATCCTGCAGTCATGTCTAGCTTTAGTTGTATCTTTCCTTTCCATTTCCAAATGGCACTTGGCATTTACCAAATTCTGCTCTCTCAGTAGTATAGATCAGCATATATAAAAAGAATTGTAACAGCAATGAAACACTGTAAGTAAAAAATCCTTTTAAGTTACCACAATTTACTGAGCATTCAAATCTACAACCTTCTAACACAGTACACATAAAATTTTTGAGATATTTTTAAAATTACATGCTCCCCTTTATTTACCAGTTGGAACTCAGTCTCTTTTTAAAGTTAGTCTCAGGATGTCTATGCTAGTCAGCAAGTTTAAATTGTTTTATATCACCTCTGCAAAAACTGTCATGGTAATGTAAGACAAGGATAATATAAACAGATAGGAAAGGAATAAGTAAAGGAATAAGTGAGTAAAAAATCAGATTATTCTCAATGCAGTTGTGTTTCCCCCCTACAACATACCTTTACTTTCTCAGGGTCTATGCTGCTCCATGATTCTAGCCTCCGTTGTACTGGAGAAGCAGGAGTTTCAGGTAGGAAGATGAGAGCACAAAGCAGGAGGTAGTGCATGGTGCCCATCTTGATGAGGAGCCTTGCTGCAGCAGAAAGGGTTTGACTTTCTGTCTCCCAAGACCAGAGCTAAAAACCCTTATATAGATCCTGATAGCTCCAAGCAGCAATTACATATGTGACTCACTTTTTGGTGGTGTTAGTGTAATGTCATCACTGCTCTGAGAAGTAAATCAAAGCATGTTAAACAAATCTTTCCTGTAACTTCCCTGTTGATGTCACGTCACATCTAGCAGCCAGCTTTGTCTCACTCTTTTCATATTATCCCAGTAGTGAAACCACAGGGTCATAGGGAAGTTCACTTTCTGTAACTTTATCAGTACAGTTACTGTGTAATCACTTCACACTGTGCTTTTCCCATGTTCCTTATGCACAAAGGCATTTTGCAACAGCCCTTTGGCTGCCTGCCTCTATCCGTCGAAGCAGAGGCAGAGAGGAGATGGATGCAAGCAATGTCTCACTAAAACCACTGCCATTACCTAGGGAGCATGAACAGCACTGCCCAGTTCGGTAAACTTTAAGAGGTTTCTGCAGTTTTTACAGAGATCAGGGGACAGCTCTCTAAAAGTGCCCTCTAGAAATAGGAGAGCATCAGTCACCTTTGTTCCTTTTCTACCAAATGAGATGGCCTTTCAGAGGAGTCTCTTTACATTTGAGAACTAGATATAGAATATAGCTTACAAGAGTAGGTGAAAGCTCTCAGGGAAAAGAGAGGAGCTTTCCCCAGCAAGTATGGAGCTATCTTAGACCTTCTGCTGCACCAGTGCAATCTGAGAGAGGTGCATGAAGCACTGACAGCAGGGCAGCCACAACCTCCCTTGCCCCCTGACACCAACATTGGTCCCAGTTTCACTCCACTCAATTCCACTGGATAGTTTCTGAGGCCTGGAAACATCAGTCCATGGGCTGGTTTATGATTTTTATTTCAGGGTGTGCAGTTTCGTGACCATATTACCACTAATCTGAAAGGAAATGTGCATAAATAGGAAAAGAACATTGATATTTCTCACACTAGGAGAGCTCTTATTGGTATAGCTGAACGTGTATGGAAGTGTCTGTGGGTTATTAGCTTATATCCAATGTACTTCTGAGTGATGTGATGAGAAAGAATTTAATTTCAGAGAAAGATGATCTATACCCGACACTGCTGAATTCTGCAGGAAAGGACTACAGTACACAGCAATGTCTGAAACCGTTGCTAAAAGAATGATGCTGTCACCTACTATTGAAAACAGCCCAGTTACCAACATGTGATCATTTCTGTATGTTTTTATACCTTACAGAAAATCTATCCATGCCCAAATGTTAAGGCTTGATTAAAAACATTTTATTGCTAGGAGCAGGTTCATCTTTTTCTTCCTCAACAGCTGCCTTTATGTCTAACTGTGGTAGAAAAGTTGGATCTGGACCAGGGTCTGGGTTGCATGACATGAGGATGTGTTTAAAACACTTTGAACTCCATGACTCCAGTGTATGGGACTGGTTATTTCCTCATGGACACAAGAGGAATCTGAAGGGCTTCAGAGCTGATGGACTATTGAGCAACTCGCATATATCTTTAACTGGGCCATGAGCAAAACTAAAAAGACAAGTTTCAACAGAAGAGCCTGATGAAAAAGGAAAAGCTCTATGCTGTATTTCATTTTCTGCTGTAAGCTTGCCAACTCTGGTCTTTTTTTTTTTTTTTTTCCAAAAAAGAGAGAAGATTTTGAAGAACATTGGGCTTGAATGGAAAAAAAATTTTGGTGAAAAGAATTTTCATTACTTTGAGCTCAAAATCAGCATGAATCAATCAAATTCGAATAAGATCATTATCAAAAAGGAACAGATTCTGTTTCAGTAGATTTAGCTGTGTGTATTTTGCAAACTTTATTGTTTTGTCTTGATCTTGAACGATAAAAAATATTACGGGTTAGGAAAAATAATTTCCTGCACAAAAATCGTAGTCATGTGACTCATATTCAGCAGAGAACCTGTGCCTGTGTTGGAGAGTATGGCCTGTGTAGACAAAGATCAAGGAGATCAGAAGTAACACTGTAGAGACATTTAATAACAGAAGTTGCTGTAACCACATGGTGAGGATAAAAGTATCCCATGAAGTAAATTCTATTAAGAAGACTTACAACATTGCCATGGAAAAGTTTATACTGTGACATTTTTGAGGAAAGTAATCCTGCTGTGATAAAGCAGGATCATGAAACTGTGCCCTATGTGGAACTCATTGATAGACACCAGACCTTTCGAGTTCTAGAGAAAAATACTTCAGTAAAAAGTAATGCCAGAGCCTCCTTTGGCTGTGACTAGGATGAAAAAGTGAAGTAGAACTGAATGATTCAGTAGTGAATGATCACTGTCTTGGTCATTTGGCGTGGGCAGGAGGCTCAGCTGAATTTTGCCTAATCTGAATGTAGACAACAGAGTTTATACAAGTCGAGAGCTGCTCAAGTATCTTTGTGAGTGTTATGGGATAGATTAAATTCATTCATAGCAGTATGTATGGTGCTGCGTTTGGATTTATGATTTGACCAGTTGTTGATAACACCCCGCTGCTTTGGGTATTGGCGAAGAGTGTTCCCACAATGTGAAGACTTTCTCTGCTCACACTTTGCTCTCACAGCGTAAGGAAGAGGCTGGGTGGAAGAGTGGCTGCGAAGGGACACATCCAGGACAAGTCACCAGAATTCTCCAAAGGAATATTCCATATGATATAATGTCGTGCTCAGCAATAAAACTGGGCTACAGAAGAAGGAGGTGGGGTGAGGGTTGTCTTCCAAGGCGGTTATTGCCTGGAGACTGGTTGGACATCCATCTGTTTGCAGCAGGTGGTGAGCCTGTGCAACACTTCCCTCCACCTTCACACCCTGCCCTTTCATTTATTAAAATGTCTGCACTTCCTAACCTTTCCCGTTGTGCATGGGGAGCGAGTGAGTGGCTGTATGGGTGATTAGCTGTTGGCTGTTGTCTACCCACCACGGTGAATATCAAGCAAAAAAGAATTGCCAAAAATTCCTGAGAAATGTTTCCTTTGAGTCACTTGTTTATCACGCAATATTATATCTAAAGTCCTACCAAACAGGATAGACCTGTTTTCTTAGGATCTGCAGGACACATGATTGGTTTTCTGTTATCTGGTTATTCAATCTGACCAACTAAAACTAAAATTCAAACACGGCAAATATTTTTGCACAGTAAAATTTTCTTTTTTTGCATTGCAATTTCTGAAGCTAAGTCCCACGAGGCGCAGTCTGATCCAGAACTTTCCAGGCTTCTGCAGTCCATTTCCATAGATTTTACCCCTGAGGGGGCTCTCTTCAAAGGAGTGCCTTGGCTGGGTATCACTTTTGCAGGCTGTGTGACGGTAAAACCCTCCAGTCATTCCTGCCTGGGCACCAGGGTCTTGCCAGGGCCCCTTGGCATTGTGTCAGCTCACCTCAGGAGAAAGACAAGCCAGTTCTTCTCTCTTGTTTGGCTGGATCAAGCTGCATTCAGCTATTTCTCAGCAAGATCCCACTGCTTTAGGGAAGGAAAGGCCCGAGGAAGGGATTAGATGTTCAGATTCAGCACAAACAATGTGATGATAGCTAGCACATCTATGTCACTAATAATTAAGCAATCAAACTTAACACATCTCAACTTGTGGATTTACCATCTTCTCACAGTGTCTAGAATTGCTTTGCTTTGTTTCTCTAATTACTTTGTATTTACAACAGTTTAATTGGGACATCGGGTGGGAAAAAGATGCAAATATCAAGATAAGTTTTTACAATAATAATCTTGAGCAACAAACCACAAAGGAAATGGCTTTCCTGTAAATGTTACCTACCTGTGTGACCTTCAGACACCGTCAGTTCTTTAATTTGTCTGGTCCTTTGGTCAGTGATGAGTCTCTCTTTCCTCCAGCTAACAGACATGTGAATCTCTCAAAAGTGTCTACGTAATAATTTAATTTATTCCATTTAAATAGAAGTCATAACCTTTAGTTGTATGCAGTCTTTCTGTCTTCCAGAAGCAATGCACAGGACATGGGGAAGGGAAGAGGGCCAGAGGTTAGTCAGCTGCATTTCACAGCAGTGTGATTCGAAACCTTGCTGGGAGGAAAAGTTACATAACCTCCCATAGTCAGCTTTCATTTTTGAATTCACATTTTGCAGCTGGCTGTCCACATCCATTTGTATGTCTGTCTCAACACTGTCTTTAAATGACCGAAACAAGATGTAAACTAGAACACTGCATATATCTTGTCTTGGCAAAACCATATCATTTCCTGTAGGAAACCCCTAACTTCACATTTGCACTAAGGCATCCTCAGACTGCCTGTAATCCTGCTGCAAAACCCTGTGAATGAGCAGCAGAGTCCCACCTAAAACAGACTGAGCATGCAGTGGTGCTGCAAGGACAGGCAGAGAAGCTGTGGCAGCATGGGAGGCATGCTGGACTTGGCCTGTCCGCCCTGATTGTAACCCAAACTGAGGAGCTGTCAATGTCTGCAGCTTCTCCTGACTCGTTCTAGTGATCTGCAGGGGTCTGTACATGCTGGGACTGGATGGTCAGTTTGGGCTTCGGTGATTATGAAGACCAGGGCTTGAAAGACAGGACAGATACTGCAGGACTTGACCTGTGCTGAGCCTCATGGACTTGTATAGGCCTTTGGGAAAAGTGCCGGGAGTATAAATGACATCAACCAAAATTTTGCATATAGCCTGATTTGCAAAATCTCATTTCTATACAAAAACTTAATGGCCCTGAAATACCAAAGAGTTGATCCAAGATTTCATCGTAAATTGACATGCAGTAAAGCAATTCCAGAGGAATTACAGGCTCACCTCCATGGTGTTATGCTCTAGCACAGAAGGTGTGAGATGGAATATGAATGTAGTCAATATAAGACCAGTGAAGAATCTTGATTTATCTCACGTATGTTAGAGCTGTGATTCAGCCACAAGGATTGCAAAAGATTGCAACCAGATGTATGTGAACACAGGTAAAAAAATTTGTACACCATTTCCCTGGAAGTTGTCGGGTTTCATCATGTTATTGTCTCTATTCAAATGATTCCCGATTCCCATCACTGATTCATGTCTGGAAGCTGTTTGCTGCTCAGGCAGGTACTTCAGGTGTGGGACAGGTCCTTTTCTATTACCCTGGTTTCCAGTAACTGAGTAAAAAGACAATAACATCACTTGCCGCAGCTCGCGCTGACCACCCAGTGGGTGCCTCGTTTGGTCGGGGCTGCAGCCTTCGCCCAGCGGGCTGGATCTGTGGCTGGACGGCTTCCAAAGGTGGGAGAGCTGTTGGGGAGCACCGAGGTCCCGACGAGCCCACCGGTGACACAGGCACTGGAGAGGAATGAGAGGCGGAGGGGCCCTTCGACAATGAACAGGTGCAGTTTATTTCCCCAGGACGGGGCGAGGATCAGGGAGTGAGGAGAGAGGAGTCAGGAACACAGGGAAACGATGGCGGGGGGCAAAGAGCCCCGGACAATGGTTACACAGGGTTTTAGCCCAGGGGAGAGGGGAGGGAATACATACAAAATTAACCAATTGGGGTAACTCAGGGGGGCAGCACCAAGGTGGAATGACAGGTAACAAACCAATAATAACAGTGAGAGCTGGGGAGGTGTAACAGGGAGCCAACTAGCAACCGAGTAGCTCAGAACTTGCCAGAACATAACCACATGGGAAAAACCAGGGAGGAGAATACAAAAACCAATAAGGGAGTGAGAATTAATGTAATTCAAATACGGTGGGAAAAGGATCATGGGGGTAACACAAAGTCTCACTCAAAGTGAAAGAACAGGGAGATGCCTCGAGAGCACTGCCTGAGCCTGCTCAGGTAAAGCAAGTACACCACAACAATTGCTCTGTTGGTAAACCTGGTTATACCACTGAGGTTTTCTTTCACCAAAAATTTCCTTCCTTGAGCAGAGTTGCAGCCTCTGTGTCCCACAAAGCAAGTTAGGCTGAGTTTTCCAACATGGTGGATTTTGACTTTGGCACCATTAAAAAGCAACCCAACCATTAAAAAGTGCACAGCCTAATAAGGACTCTTAGCACTGGGACGGTGAGGAGTGAGTCACAAAGAAGCTTTGCTGACTTTAGAGAAGTTTTTCACGCAGCTGCTCCCCAGCCTGAGTGGTTGCTTAACCAAACCCCACTTGAGTAAACCAAAGTCTCTGTCTGTACTAAGGAGCTAAGAGGCTGTAGAGGGTGAAACAGCGAGTGCTGAGGCCTGGGTGCCCGTGTGGGAGGGGGATGTCCCAGACCAGTTCAGGTCTGGTCCAGCGGGCTGAGCATCCTCAGTGGAATGCTCAGCAACATCTGAAAGGGACGCAGCTGGCTCATGCCCAGCTGATCCTGGTGTGAACTCAAGTGCAACAAGTGCAGATGGTTACGGGGCTGGAAACACACACCTGGTCCAGAGTGGAACACTCCTGGAGGCACACCCAGCACCCTGGCCCTTTAAAATCTAATTGACATCATTACATTTTCTCCAGAGGCAATTTTCGCTGCCAGGTGACTATGGTTGATCTCAGGTCAGGAACAATAGGTTTTTCTATGTGTTAATCCTTAATTATCCATTACATTAATGTGTAACAACGGGAGATTGCACATTGAAAGAAGACTGCAGTCCTTATTCTGTGTCACAGAAATTTACTGTAAATCAAGTCTGCGTTTTTACATAATGTGAGTTTAAATTTTTATGGAAAGAGGACACCAGCCTACTTGTCCGTGTTCTTGGGAGTGTGTGTGTTTGTTTGTTTATTTATTTGGTTTTGGTTTGGTTTTTCTTTTTTTTCCTACGAATGAACAGCACCTTTGCAGGCAGAATTAATTTGCCCCAGCTTGCTGTAACTCTGCTTTGCTCTGGAGGTTGTTGTCAGTTATTGTTCTGCAGAGGGTGGAAGCAGTTGGACTCCATCACGCTAATAACAGATCCACGGCTGTACCATGACAAGGAGGG
Organism: Melanocharis versteri; assembly: GCA_013397845.1. Classification (NCBI taxonomy): domain Eukaryota; kingdom Metazoa; phylum Chordata; class Aves; order Passeriformes; family Melanocharitidae; genus Melanocharis; species Melanocharis versteri. Next base: position 285,949 of record VZTG01008440.1, read on the forward strand.
AAAAACCAGCAAACTCAGTGTGCTTTACACAGTTGCAATACAGCTGTTTTCCTGTAGCTTACAATTAGTTGAAATTCATCTCGTGTACAGCAAAACCAGCAGCATTGCCCCAGGGGTGTGCTCCCTGTCCAGGTCGGAGCAGGACTTTAGCCTGTATTGGCTGTTGTACCTGTTGCGCTGTGGATTATGACAGCTTCCCAAATCCTGGGAAGAAATATGTAATAGCTTCAATAATGTGAATGTTTTTGGCAAGCAAAAGAGGCTTGTTCTCTGCTTAATATAGACAAAAGTGCCAGATCTTTAAAGAGCAATTGCATCACGCGCTTGGTGACACCAGTATTTGTAGAATTAATAGACCTAATTCCTTGTCTTATTATCATAGTTCCTTGTGAAGAAATAAAAATTTCTTACTGTTCTAATTTCACTAAGGATATCTGACCTAAAACACTGAGGGCAGTTACATTAATTGCAAGAGCAGGAGCGAGCTTCTGGATGGTTCTGCCATGGCTTGCCATAACTGCCCCTAGGCTTCAAAAAACCCCTAAACCATACGTGCCCAATCAAAAACTGCAGCTGATCATGAAACAACTCTATAGATGCCCACCAAGCCAAATTTGTGGGCACTGTTGCATGAAAGCAAAATTCACATGTTTGTACTAGAGGTCTTTAAGATGCAAATTTGGTTTAATGTTTGATCAACATTTTTATGGTGATTGACAGTTTTTTCTGTTGGACCTGATGTGTAGCTGGCCTGTTCTATGGCTTATAATGTCTTTTCTACCTCCACAGAATTTGACTCTATTGCAGCAAGACATTTCTCATGATTCTTTTCTTTCTACCTAATATTTTTATGAATTTATATGTGCCTTATTGCTTTGCAACTTTGTCTTGTAATATGAGCTTAAGCTGAGGAGAAACGTGTGAAATTAGAAGACATGATTATTTACTTTTATTTTATAGAGCGCATACATGCTAGCAGGCTGTTCACACCACGTAATTTTATAGTGGCACAACCCTAACTTGCAAGCCAAGTGTAATGGAAGGATGTAGAAAGATTTTCTATCGTTAAGGACTCTATCCATAAGAGTAGGTGAAATGGGTAAATTTTAATGCTATGAATGGAAGAAAGCGTGGCATGAGTATACCTCAGGATACAATACACTTTTCACATTGTGAACAAGCAGCAAATGAATACACTGAGCAGCTAAGGGGATATTATGCTACTTGAACAGTGAGATTTTGTGGTTGGAGATACACAGGAGGAGAAATTGTGGAGAGAAAGGAGCTGAACGTGCCTATACCTATTGAGAAAAATTTTGTTAATTGTGAAAAGGAAAATTTCTGTAATGGTGAATCTACTTGAAACCCGTTTCTGCCAGCTTCCATTTTAGGGATGCAACCTCATGCAATTTTACTGAATTACCAATTGGACTGTGTAAAGGCTTCACTTGGTTAAGCTATCATGTGATGTAAAGCATCCTTGCAGAGATCAGAAAGCTATCCCCACTTCCTCAGTGAACTGGGAAGGCAGACCACTTGAACACGAGTGTGTATCTTTTTCATCAATTTTCTAGCCACCATCAGACAATGACACTACAGTGCAATTTCTTTGTCGTGGGAGGAGTGGTTTTCTTTCTTCATCTCAACTAGGCAAGTGTACACTACTGCCACTAACATCTTTTGAATATTACCAAAGAAAATAAAGTCGAGCTTTCATTTCCCTGTCATGAATGGGCGAATTTTCAGACTAAGGTCAGTGACTAGATATCAGATGCATGATTCAGACAGCTAAAGGTGCTGTCAAATGTATGAATGAGATGGCTTGGTAATTAGAAAAAGTCTGTGGATTTTGTAGAAGCAGAATCTGAGAGACCTGAACACCACGTATCTGCACTAGTTTGATGGGGAGCATAGCTGTGGCCTGGTGGTAAGGCAGGAGCAAAACTGGTGCGTTTTTCTAGGATTCTTAGTTGTTTGTTTGAGTTTCTTTTTCAATACAACAGTCTGAATATTTATAACAATTTATTCTCAAATTATGTTTACCTTACAAACACAGCATGGTTATGGTATCATTACTGTGCTGCAGAGTGGGGGAGGATGGACAAGCAATTCACACAGCTCAGAGGGGCTAGATCGGTGAGAGTTACAGTGATGTACTTAGAAGTGGTCTGGTGTGAACTAGGACTTTAATCAACTGCTTCACAGCTTCCAGAATCTTCCCAACAGCTGGATTTCTTTCACATAGCACGGAAAAACCAATGGAACTTACATTAGCTTTTAATGATTATAGAATACATGTATCCCTGTGGAACTGAAAGAAGAGAATCCCACAATAGTAGGTAGCTGGTATGAAATCACTGTAACAGAAAATAAGACAATAATAAGTTGTCAAGTTCTGAATCAAAATCAAGTAGAGAATTTTTTAATGAATAATTTCATGTGAAGTATAAGTATTGTGGATAGAAACAGTGAAGCCTTGGAGAATCTGTAGGTGCACTTTAAATCAGACAGTGATACACACTTTAGTTGGAAACCTATTCTTTGACCTCCAAGATCCAGCCAAACAGTGCAGTTTTAAAAGGAATTAAAATCATGTGCTGTGATTGGGGTTAAATATTGCACATCACCAGGCATAATGAGTAACTGGTTAATAGTTTATCACAAGTTGAATGGGAGTAAAAAGGGTGTTTTTCTCTTTTGAAAAAGGCAAACATTATCCCGGAAGTGAAACAAATGAAATCATTGTTCTGCCCCAATAGGTGCTGGTACATCTCTGAGGAGAGTTTCACACACAGTTTTGTGCGCCATATAACTACAAAGCTGGGAACCAATTGAAGGGAGCAGAGAGCTGAGCCACAGGAATGTTATTTTAAACATAACTTCCGTAGAAATAATCAAGACAATGGGCTTGCTAGATCTAGAGAAGAAAGGGTTGAAGAAAGACGTGATATCAGCCCACAGCTACATGGGTCATACTGGCAAAGGGGAAGGAAGTGTTTGCGGTTAATAGATTCAGCTTAGCAGGTAGGGCAAATGCTCTAACAAGACAGTTGAGGTTGCAGCAGATTGGTTGATGGGGCTATTTCTAAGAAAAGAAGGTAAAAAGACACCGCTTGTTTGTCTAGCACTCTCTCTGGAGAACTGGATCTTCATTCCTAAGGGCCAGTTGGGTTTAAGGCCAACAGAAGCAAGATAACCAGAATTAAAGTGTCTGAATTTTAGACCTGTGGTGCAAAAGAAAACAAGTAATTTTTTGGGTACTATCTTGTGTGACCAAAAGTACTTTGCCTGCTTCATTTTCTTGCAGTACAACTGGTGGTAGTATCCTGAAAGAGCTTGTGCAAAGTACACGGGTGGTCAAAGTTGCATGCATGTAAAGGAGTGCTCTGTGTTCAGACCAACAGATGCAGTGTCCATTTGATGCCTCTGGACACTACCATCCAGGCAGGACTTTTTCCTATTTGTAATTGTATGTACGTTCCTGAGAGTCAGGAAAAAAGGTAAATGAAATCTAGAAAAAAACACCAACCAAACCTGAATTGATTTTTACCTGCTCTTTGTTCCAATGAATTGTGTAAGACTCTGAACATTGCTGAGGTTAAGGAAATAACATGTGTGCTGGACCATGGCCAGCATTGATCTTCTGGACCACAAACCAACGTGATGTCAATGTAAATGGCTAAGGAACACGTGGTTTTCCTTCCCTGTCTTCTGTAGCAATGATTGCAGCATGTTAGTGGCCTCAGCAGGCACTGCTTGTAGTTTTAGGACTCTACAGCCATCGTAGAACAACCATGGTTTTGTTCCAAGCACAGTGGAAGTAATTTACAGGGGCTATTGACAGCTGACTGATGGAGTCTGTTAGTGAATTCTGTAAAGCGAAGTGTACATGTAAAAAAATGCTACACTTACACCTTTTCTTTTCTCTCAACATTACATTTGCCAACCAACTCCTCTTTCAAAACGTGCATTTTCTGCTAATCCCAGAGAAACTTACTGTATTTCTTTGAAGCATTTTGTGAATGTCATCAGAATAATGAAAATGTCTATATCTATTTTTGCTTGAGAGAACTGGATCAAAATCTCATGGAAAAAGCTGGTTCAAATAAGCAGTTTGTAACTATTTCCATGGTATTACTTACTAGCAAATCATCCAAGGGATCTTCAAATCATTCGTATTCTTCATTCACATATTACTGGGAGCATTCCTGCAGTGTTAGAGAGAGTCAGGAAGTGCTGGGGGTTCGCTGAGAGTGTTGGTGCACAGATGACCTGAAGAGTGAGATCTCTGAGGCATGAAAAACCTTGAAACAAGGATGAAAATCCACTGAAAAAACACTGATTTGTCTTAAAAATAAAAAATAATAGGCCAGAGTTCACACATATTTTTGTAAGCCTGAGACAATTTGACCAAATGCAGAATAGGGATTTATGATTTTAGATCTAGCTTGTAGAGGTGGCACATTGCTTATCAACAGTTTATTGAACTATCCCTTCACAATAATATGTAGTAAATATTCTCACCTGAAGGGGAGGTAGAAGAAACAGAAGAAAGTAATACTGTCAAGAGGAGTGTGAACTTAATCTAAAAGTTCTCAGTAAGGTCACTGTGCAAGCAGTTATAACAGCAGGATTTTTTTTTCTTGCTGGAGCAAAAATAACTGTATGTAAATTATTCATTGTTCTGCATTCTGGATTTTTGTTCAATCTGTTACATATGTACCAAAATACTTAGATTTGTTCCAGAATGCTATGCAGTGAAAGGTGCTCTTCTTGAGCTAATTTTCCAGAGGATGTGTACGTTTTTCTCACTAGACATTTTTTTTCTAATGAGGACTAATATTCTTAAAGGACATTCACATATTCCATTTATCTATAATTATTATATTCCCTCCAGGACTCAGCAAATTATTAACCCAATTTTAGATTGGAATAAATGCTATTATACTATGACGTGTTCAAGGGGATGAGAGAAGTTTAGCCATACACATGGGGAGCATTTGTGTTCAACTTGCCATACAAGACCTGTATTCTGGCCCAAGGGCACAACAGAAAGGGTAGAATTCCTCTGAGCTGAAAAATTTCTATATTGTGGACATGTCCAAGGAAATGGTCAAATTCATGAGTTATCTTAACCCACTGAACAGATCACGTCCTAACAAAAGAAAAAAATACATTAGGATTAATATCAGATTTGAAAGTATAGTTTAGGTTTCATAAAAAACTTACATTGTTTAGACATGAGAACAATTTTTGCATTCAGTGTTATATTGTAGTAAACCAAACGCATGAACTTAGGATTTTTAGACCAGAAGGTACTGTTGTGATAATCTATTTTGAATTTCTTCATAGCACAAAGCGAAGGGGATTACCTAAAGTTGTCCGTGGATTCTGTTATGTTTTTGACTGCAGTTTCCCAGGGTACTGGGCCTTCAGTAATTTCCTTGAGGAAAGTCAAATTTGGCCTGAAATGAGGAACACAAATGGAAAAGGGTTTGCCAGAGGAATATGATTCAATGGTAGGTGCTACAAAGGAAATGTATAGTTTTTTTTCAGGTGCAGCAGCACTGTGGATGGAGAGCTGAGAGGGGCTGATGAATGACAACTACTGAGAATACGTGCAGCAACCCTAAACCTTCCAGACAAATAAATGTGCCCACCATCTGAGCACAGAAAGAGAAGCAAGCAGTAAAAAATCTTCCTAAAAGGATTCTTTTGAACTGATGGCTCTTCAACCTTTTGGCACATATTGCAGTAGAAGATCCGTGGTGGAAAACCCCCGAGTTTGACTGAAAGTGTGGACCTACTTGCTGAGTGACAGGTTTGTTAGCTGCTGCACCCAAGTGGTTTTGGATTTTCACACTTCCTGCTTTGCCACTTCATCATTCTGGACACGATCATGGAAACCATCAGAAAGGTTTTACTGGAAGGAGGTAGATGACTGAGCTTGTGGAGCATAGTCTTTTGTCCAAAGTTCCTCTTCATCTCAGTGAGTATAATCTCCTATTTCCTCTCTTTCACATCCTTATACATTTGCTAGCACAACATTTCTTTCCGTCAAATGGAAACACAAATTCTCTTGTTGTTGTAGCAAAATGCATATTGGATTTTAGCTGGCAGTTCTTGTACTCAGTTCATCCAGAAACAGGTGTAATTTGAACCTCGAGGATAATAATCCTTGTATTTTTCTTCCCTGTTAACTTTACTTACTTTCAAATCCCCTGTATGTGCTAAGACCAAAACAAGTTGTCCTTCCTCAGCAGTGCTTGCCAAACTAATACAGAAGGTGACATAGCAGGAAGATTCTCATTGTTTCTCTAAGAAGAAAACCTTCCCTTTGACAGCTGATATACAAAAGAAAAACCCCAACAAAACAAAACCAAAACCAACCAACCAAACAACAGAAACAAACCACCAACACAGGAAAATCAAACACCTTATTATTATCAAAACTATTATTATGATATTGGTGTCCTCACTTTGCAGTTACAAGGACTTCAGAGGTGTCACGTCCCTTGACTTCCTTAGAGTTCCTTTTGACTCTTTGTCACCTCTTCCTGGTGCATCTGCATTATTGCATATAAGGAAAGATAAAAAATATCCATATTGATATACAAATATTTTAGTCTCCAATCTAGGAAGTTCTGCTTTGTTTATAGCCTCATAAAAACAGTACTAAGTACACCCAAAGCAGTTGACTCTGGAATTTCCCCTTATGTGGGGGAAATTTTCTGCAGACATAAGGAAGCCACAAGTGTTCATCACATCCTGAAGAGTTACTGTAACCTACCTTTTGGTATTGTTTAAACAGAATGATACAAAATGTCTTCTCTACCTTTTTTTTTAATACGCATTTATTGGCCTGAAGGTAATGAATGGTGCATTCCAATCTAAAATCAAGGCAGCAAAGATATAGAGGACTGCTCAAAGTCTACTCATATCATAAAGAAAAGGTTGCAATCTCCTAATAGGCAAAAAATCTAGGTATTTGGCCACCTGCTTTGAAATCCTGTGCCAGTTCTGTAGTCACAGTAAAACTGAGTGTTTTAAAATAGCATTGCCTAATGGTCTAATTTCTCTGAGCAATGAAGGTTGACTCGGGATGGATTTTGACTGACTATGCGGCTTCAGGAAGTAGCTTTTTAAAAAAGAGTCAGAAGCTTTTTTTCCCTAAAAATGGTCAGCATCTGTATCTTTTACTATCCTTTCTGCAGAAGCAAAATTCTCAGTCAGATTTGTTTCAAATATTTATTTTGGATGATAATAATGACATTACAGTATCTAGCAGAGCAAAAGCGTTCTTGCTTTTGAATTACATACAGGTATTTTATTGTTCAGACAATTCTGGAAAAATGTCTATGTTATTTTATGGATGTTTGGAATAATGTCATCATCTTATGCTTCCAGAATGACAAAATAAACAGAGATGTTGTTAGAGCATCACCATCTCTCTTCTGACCAGCATTTTTGAGGGTCAAAACATATATTCAAGTATTAAATGCTAATGGGAATGTGTGATTTTGCAGTGCAGGACCAGGAAGTGATGCTCAGGTTGATTCCCAAGAAAATAATTCAGGGAAGGAAATGCGCTGGGGAATGAGAGAGGCCCAAGCGGGGAGCTACCCTGTGTACATCAGCACAGCGATGGCATCACAGCATGAGACTCTGACAGACGCACACTGCACAGTGCTTGCCGGGACACCATGGTTATTCTTATCTTTCTCACGTCTATTATTTAATGTGCTAGTATGTTTTGACCGTGTATTAGTTGATGTTTCTTTGAAATTTTGAAAGATGTGAGGTTATGTGAGTATGACTACTGCAATCACGCAGTGCAGAAGTCAGAGACCATATTCAATTTGTTGAATAGGTTTTTTGTTCCTAAAATTTTTGCTTTCCTAATTAAATTTTCATCAGAGTGTATAATTCCAGGTATTACCAATAGAGGACACCTTTCTACTGTGTTAACAATTCTACAAGTCTAGAGCAATGCAGCCAGTATTAGTTCTGCAGCCAGTGTGTAAGGATGACAAAGAGCAAGCTGTTACATTCATATGAAACCAAGAGGAGGGAGAGAACTGCTATGTCTCCACATCAGGAATTCCACACTGAGACTGTTTATCTTTGTGACTTTCTGAGCATCCAGCTTTCCGGCGATATGAAACTGAAAGGAAGTTTGCATCAATTTGATCATATTTCTGATGCACTGAATGTAGCTCTTAGCTCTCCCTGAAGAACTCTCTATAAACCTATGGCAGATATTGCTGTTTGAAAACAGCAAGTTCAGAGGTTGTTCATGACAGGAATAGATAGTCAAAACAAGAGGCAGTACGTCTGGCCTCTGAAAGAAAACCTAAGAATAATGATATTTTAGGCAAAAAATTCGAATGCAAATTCAGAAGCAAATATATAGGTTTTATCATTTCTATTTTCCACTAGCACTGACTGGGTAGTGGTGAGTAAGGAAGGCAGCATGAGTGACACTGCTGTCAACACAGGCTGGGGAACAGGGGAAACCTCGTGCCCAGACCACACATTTGCCACTCCAACCCACATCTCAGGCTATCCTGTTGAAAGACACAAAGCCATTTCTGGATGTGAGATGTTCAGAATGAGCATTGGAGGGAGCTGAAGGACACTGCAAGTACAGGAGGGAACTGACAGGAGCCGGTCTGCCCCAAAGTGGGCACGTGTTGGGGTCAGAAGACACAGAAGCCAGTCGTTAAGAGAAAATCCTACCTCCCAAATACTTATGGAATCATAGAGTGGTTTGGGTTGGAAGGGACCTTGAAGATCATTTAGTTCCAGCCCACCTGCCATGGGCAGGGACACCTTCTATTCAACCAGGATGCTCAGAGCCCCATCCAACCAGGAGACCTACAAAAGTGTTTTTTTGAGTATTGAAGCAAGCCAGTTTATCTGTAATCTGATGTCCAAACGCAAATTTCTATTACTGACAGACTTTAGGTGAGATATATTGCTCCGAACACTTAGTGCTGATCACTCTACCTGGTAATCTTACTACTAATGCAGCTACCCTGATTGTAAATATTTGTAGGATTTGATTCTTGGGCATTTGGATATTTTTCTTGGAATAAAGATGTACCTTCAAATATGTTCTTTATGTTTGAAAAGGAAGGTACACAATTTTTCTAGAGGGATCTGATTGGGACAATGGGTATTTTGACTGGGAAACTGAGGTTTGTATAACCAGTTCCTTGTCTTTGAAATGAGATAAGGTGAATGTCAAAACTTCAAGAGGCTACGTCAAAACATGGCTTGAATGCTTAACTCCTTGTGGCCTTAACAGGGTCATCCCTGTGCATTAACAGCATGTACCTCTGGCATTGTCTTAAACCGATAGGAAGGATAGTAAATGCAAGACTAGCACCACACAAAAGGGCAATTTTAAATTGTACCTGGACAGTTGGCCCTAACTTGTACTCTCTGCAGTTCGGTGTATCAGATGTACTGACACCCTTTCTCTTCTATGGCAACTTCTTCTGCAATATTTGCAGTTACCATTTGTACTGGATGTACTTACTGTGGCTGAATGTGTTTCATGGCAAACAAGTGGGTTTTTTTGCATGTTCCTCTACTCAGCCGACCCGGAGCAATCTTATTCCCTACTTTCTGGATTGTCTCCAGGAGAATGTAATCTACAGAAATTAGGACACATCAATTTAATGAGTTTAAATTGAAATTTAGTGGAAGAAGAATGACAATCATTTCATCTTCTACTCTTCCTAAAAGCCTAGCTAGGAAGAAGCAAAAAAGAAATTATATGCCAAAGAGTTGTTCATTAAAATCCAGTCCAGAAAATTCAATAGATGTGCAGCTGTGTTATATGAAACAGTGAAGCAAGCACTTCCTCCAATTAGGACCTAATCATGCAAAGCCCTGTTCCCTCCTGGGAAGTCCTAGGACTTCTTAAGTTAACCAGCATTTAGTGAGGATGCCAGCCTTCTGTAGTTGAAAAAATAGATTGCTGGGTTGCATTTCCCACTGTGAATCTCTTCACATTCTCAAATCAAATTTTCCAGCCCAGTTCCTCAACTCTAGATTTGACAAGAGCTACACAAACATGAGACTGTGGAGTTCTAAACGACCTTGTTATGGAAATGATCTCTATACAAACCTGCAGTGTACTTAGGCTTGACCATTAGATTGCTAATGAATGCATTCATTCTTCACAGCTTGTTGAGGACGCAGTTGCTAGCTATGTTTGCTTCAAAACTCTTTACTTTGACTAATCTGAGTTTGTCAAGTGTGATTTGTCACACCGCTCACAGTGCATGGGCTGTGCTTCCTGGCTCGGCAGTGAAACTTTTGCGTAACACAGGGATCCAATTATCCTGAGTTTTGTGTTCAAAGGTGCAGAAATGTAATTATGTGGAGTGTCTGATAAGGACTTTGCTGAACTCAAAGGCAATGAAGAGAGATACTTTTGTGTTCTCTGATTAATTGGACAGCTCATTAAACATCACATTATTTTACTCTTCAGGTGTGCATCCTTGTTTGTGTGGAGTGAACTTTTGCACAATGGACAGCAATTAGTCTTTGAGCACTTACTGATTTACATTAAGCAGAAGGAAGGATCAGGTAACTATTCAGAAATGCTAATTATCATGAAAACCTATACCTTTTGGCAAATTTATAACAATGAACCGGAGATTACTATTTTCTCTCTAAACCTGTAGTTTCTTATTTATGGCAAATTACCATGACCTCGTCTCAGACCTACAGGGTCACTGATATTCACATTCTCTGTCTTGTTAAACCTACTTATGAAACAACATGGAAATGTCTTTCTTCCCACTCTTTATACTGTTCAATGAAATGAGCCACAGAGTGTTGCCCCTCAGTCCTGTGTGGTTTATGTCACACCTCTATTCCTAGCAGCTCATCTTCACTCTCTGGTCCTAAAACCTTTATTCAGCTGGTCATGGGCAGTGTCTGATATCCCTACAAGACACAAACTCAGAAATGTTAAAGTTTTCCCAGTGGTCCCTCTTGGTTATTGTAGCATTCCTCCGTATTTATTCTTCAAAATACATTTTTATTCTTCTCTACATTCTCCACCTTCTCTGTATTGCATCTTTATCCCAATTAAATTTGCATACCTCCATGGTTTTTTTTTTGTTTTTTTTTTTTTTTTTTTTGTTTCGTTTTCTTTTGTGGATAAATCAGAGAATGAGTGGGCAGACAAGTATGAATCAGTCAGATGGGGATATTGTCATCATTGGGATGATGTCTGATTGCTACATCAGTGTCTACAAGCTCATGAGCAAGGTAGCCTTCTAATGTTAGCTGGTCACGTGTGCTTTTTCTATTGAAAAGAATGGCAAACAAGCAGCACTGGGAAATGATTTATCCTGTCCTAAAATAGGCAATAGGAAATGCTTCAGTCAGCTGAAACAAACTGTAGAAACTACTAAGTCATGAGTCCAGCCTTCTTCCATAATAGGGATTATACCATCTATTTCTGATCCTCAGTTCAGAACTTTTTCCAAGATTGTGACACCTTTCAGCTTCTACTACTGGAGCCATATTTTGAGAGAGCGAAGTGTTTTATAACTACATTATTTTTTCATAAAAGAAAAAAGTTCCTTACGGACTTCCTTACCTATTTAGGATCCTTTGGTTTGGAAAAGATCATGAAGTACCACCATTAACCAAGCACTGCTGTGTTCACCGCTAAACCATGACCCTAAGGACCACATCTACATGTCTTTTAAATACCTCCAGGCATGGTGACTCCACCACTTCCCTGGGCAGCCTGTTCCAATGATTTGCAATCCTTCCTGTGAAAAAAATCTTCCTAATATCCAGACCTCCCTTGGTGCAACTTGAGGCCATTTCCTCACATCCTATAGCTTGTTACCTGGGAGAAGACACAGACCCCCACCTGCCCACCAGGCAGTTCTAGAGAATGATAGGGTCCCCCCTGAGCCCCCTTTTCTCCAAGCTAAACACCCCCAGCTCCCTCAGCTGCTCCTCACAGGACTTGTGCTCCAGACCCTTCCCCAGCTCCGCTGCCCTTCTCTGGACTCGCTCCAGCCCCTCAATGTCTTTCTTGCAGTGAGGGGCCCAGAACTGAACACAGGATTCGAGGTGTGGCCTCAGCAGTGCCCAGTACAGGGGGACGGTCACTGCCCTGGTCCTGCTGGCCACACCATTGCTGATACAGGCCAGGATGCCATTGGCCTTCTTGGCCACCTGGGCACACACTGGCTCCTGTTAAGCTGCTGTTAACCAATACTCCCAGCTCCTTTTCCACTAGGCAGCTTTCCAGCCACTCTTCCCCAAGCCTTTAGCTTGGGGAAGTTTGAAGCTTACTCATCTGGTGGTTTTGATTCCATTCTCCTTCACTAGAAGCTACTGCCAGATATTGTTTCACCAACCTTATTCTGTCTCACATCAACCTCTTCCATTTTAAAATTTACCGTCTATTTCTTCTCCCTTCCTCTTCTTACAAGTTCTTTAGCAATTGCCACAGTAGCCCAAGGCTTCTTAAAAAGATATATGTTCTCTTCGTGTTTCCCATCCTCTTTATCTGCCTGTTCTGATAGCTTAAATATTGACATTGTTAATGGGCAACGAAGTAAATGAGAAGGCATGTCTTCAAGTGCAGCATTCTGTTGTGGTTAAAACATTTCTCCATGGAAATAAAAATTAACAGTAGTAGTCAAAATGTTTAATTGACTTACCACTTGAATTTTTACAGTTTTGATTCTTCACTAGTAGTGGAGGAAAGCACACATGAAATACTTAAATGATGTATTTTACTTCTATCAGGTTTTTTTCCTCTAAGAGGGCATTTTGGAAACTTTTCCATTGCTTGATAGTTTCTATTCTACAGGGATCATAAAGGGTGTGGCACAATCCTTGTATTAAAAAAAAAAAAAAAAAGTACTTTAATATGTTACATGTTCTGTAAGTTTCTCAATACAGCATGCTGAAGGTCACTCTTAACAGACAGTTGTTTACGATTCAAACAATAGACGGATTATATCTGTTTATTTAAAGTCTCAGATAAGAAGAAATAAAACTACATCCTTTTCCTTTTGTCTGTTTCGGACACAGACAAATTTGAAAACCTCCAGTGGCTGATGAAAGTCATAGAACTTTATGAAGATCAGAGAAACTTCTTAAAAACCTTCATCAGATACAAATGCACATAACTTAACTTTGAAGAGGCATCCTGTAGCCTTCTCCTGGGTGTAGGATCCTGTATTCAGGGGAAAGTTCAAAGCAGGAGAAGGAAATTACTCCTCTTTTAAAGCATGCTCAGCTAGAGATTGCCTTTTCTTCCTTGTTACTGGTAAAAATGAATCAGAATGTCCTGTTTCTGCTGGAATTAAAAAAAAATATTCTTCTCTCTGCTTTCCAGAACGAATGGTATAATATGTACTGCATCCATTTCTGAAGAATACAACACTTTTCTCCCAGATTGCTAACAGGATCACCTGAGGACTTGGACTGATCATTTCTAAGTGATGCAAAATAAATGAAATCTTGAACATATTTGTCCAAACACTAAAGTTATTTGTCAGGGCAGGGCCAATTGTTTATGTGCTCTGCCTTGTACTTTCCAGTGGCTGTCGCTGGCTGTCACGGAGACCTTGAATCACATCAACTAAGGTATTGTCATTTGTATCTTAAAGTCAGCGTCAGTTTTGCTGGAGATTTTCAGTGGCGCCAGGATTTCAATGCAAGATAGATTTGATTTCTTGTGAGATCTATTAAGAAAGAAGAAAAAGATTTCTTGATGACACATCTCCTGTTGACTTTGCACAGCAGCCAGAAAGGGTAGGGGGTGTCTGTCATGCTAATGTTAAATAAATTGTGTTATGTTTGCAGCCTAAGGTGTTGTGCAGAGGATCTGTGATGCATGGGATCTTGAGAAGAAATTGTATCTATTGAATTTGACATTTGTGTCCATTTTAGGTCTTGTTCTTATGGTGGGTTTTATTCTTTTGGTCACTTTCACCTGTTTTATTTCAACTCCAAAGGGTATGCATGAGATTTACAGTGCCATAAACAAAGGGAGAATTAAGACAGTGTTTAAAAGAAGGTCTGTGTTTTTCACAGTGCTTTGTGCTTGCTTAGCTTTGCATACTAAAGTACTTTCAAGGAAAACAGCAAGACTGCTCTGAGGAAACATTTTTTTCTGTGTGTGAGCTTTTGCAGAACTGAAGTCTAAGAAAGAGCACTGCCCTGCTTGAGAATGCAGGTATAAAGAGGTGTGTATGAGGAGGGATTTGCTGGGTTTGGCAACCTTCATGGCTTCCTCAAATTTCACATTTGCTTTCAGAATGAAACCCTTGGGTTCACAAACATTAGCTTTGTATTAGTGTTCCATCCACTCCTTAATGCATCTTTGCATTTCCGTATTAAACCAGGTGATGCTGTTGGCAGCAGGCCCTGTTGGGTAATGTGAAACATGCTTTAACGCATGGAGTACAGAACTGTAAAGTGGAACTCAGTTATTCCTGCACGTAGAATCGCAGAATCAGAGAATGGTTTGGGCTGGAAGGGACATTAAAGAACATCTGGTTCCAACTCCCTGCTGTGGACAGAGACACCTTTCATTAGACCAGCTTTCATCCAACCTGGCCTTGGACACTTCCAGGGATGGGGCATCCACAACTTCTCTGGAAAACCTGTTCCAGTGCCTCATCACCCTCACGGTAAAGAATTTCTTCCTAATATCTAATCTAAAACTTCTCCCTTTCAGTTTAAAGCCATACCCCCTTTTTCTGTCACTACATGCCCCTATGAAAAGCCCCTCTCCAGCTCACTTGCAGGTCCCCTATAGGTGCTGGAAGTCAGCTATGGAGCGCCCCTGAAGCCTTCTCCAGGCTATACAGCCCCAAGTCTCAGAGCCTGTCTTCACATCCTCAAGGGAAAACGGTAGCCCAGGAAGGCTGTGATTTTGGTATGTGGGCACTTGAGAGGTACTTGTTTTTGAATGGGGAAGTCAGGGTAGTACAACTCATGAGCAACAGCAAAGTGCGAGTTCACCCTTGGATTAGTTTCACCCTTATCAGTTCCAGAAGCTGAAGTAAGAGTGCACTGGGGTGCAGAACATGGCTACAATCAGGAAGAAATGCGAAGTAGAATGATCTGCAGTGTATGTTTAGGAAGAAATTAATGTAAAATTCAATAACTTTACAGAGTGAGGACAAAACTATGCTGTCCCCTTAAACACTTTTGAATGACCTTTCATTCCAAAATTTATCACTGTAGCACCTTGCATGGTATGGCAGAAATACCTGTGGGATAAAATCACTCAAAACTCTCAAAGCTAACGCAATGAAGTGTTATACAGTATATTTATCCATACTGTGTAGAAAACAAGACAAATTCATAGAAGACAAAGAAGTCTAGAAGTTTAGAGGAAACAGTAAAAAGTAAAAAAAAGTTAAAGTTTTGACTAAGGGAAGACATGGCACTGATACTAGTGATGTGTGCATTAGTGACAGCTAAAATACACATTGCTGTAATGAAAAACTGTAGCCTACAGGTATTTACATGCCCAAGTTTGTTGGTAGTTAAATATGATTCATCTATGATATGTTGCAAAGTAGCTGATAACTGCATTGTTTTAACACACCTTTGGCTTAATTCCACTGATGTTCATCATATATTAAGCTGGACTTCTAGTTTCCTTCACTCTCATCTTTACTGGTGTCAGAAGAGCTAAATATGCTGAATTTTGATAGAAAAGGATTTTTGCTTTCTGCTCTGGAAGAATTTTGTGTGTCTACATAACGGGACAGCAGCTGTTAATTTCACAACTAAAGTCCAAACTGCTGGCAGTTGACAGCAGTAATTTGCATTGTTCAAATGAAGAGGAGACATGATTATTTTATTCAAGTACATATCAGGGATTAAACTGGAGGAAAGAGAATTGAATTTACAGGATATAGAAATTTTTTGGGGAAAAAACCCCAGAGAAATGCCAGGCAGGTTTCTAATCACCAGAGGAATGAAGCTCTGGAACAGCTCTCTTGCGAGAAGAGCATTAATTGGAGAGTCTTCAAAAGGGAACTTGGTAAATTTTTGTGGGGAACTACTCAATGTGTTTTCCAGACAGCTCTGAACTCAGTGAACCAGAATGTCTTTCACATTAGAAATTCTCCATTTTCAGCATTTATCTTTCTCATTTGTGACAAGGTACGACAGCAATAGAAAAATGGGGGTGGCAGCAGTGACAAATATGCCTGTCCCAAAATAATCAGTTCACTGGTGTGAGGCAGCATGAGCTAGGTGCCTGATTGTGCCTTGTCTTTCTAGATAGGATTGTGCTGTGTTGCAGCTCGACTGGAGAGAGAGGAAACATGGAAGAGAGGGCCAACACCAAGAGCCAGTGCTCACCTGGGACAGTGCTGAGCCTTTTTGCAGCACCTGAGTGGAGGTAGATTGCACAGGGCTCTCCTAATTTTCTCGGAGTTATGCAACTTTGTACTACACACGGATAACAGAGGAGCCATTATTGTAAGCCACAGGTAATGAGAAACTTCAAAACAAGGAAAATGCATGCATAATAGATTTATTGTGCAGTATTTTGGTTACACAAGCACGGTACAATGCATTTCAAGTTACTATAAATTATGTGTGGCAGCAAGGTTTTGGGATCCTGGATTCCACAGGTCTTAAGTCTCGGGGGAAACCTCTGACCGCTTGAGGCAAATGATAAAAATTACTGATTTTTGTGAGGCCTGCATTTCCCTTTGGATCTCTTCACTCCCTTCTCACCAGCTGTCGCTGTGTCACAACCCATAGAGCAAGAAGGTGAAGAACTGTTTCATTGTAACCTTTCTCTACATCACCTTTCATTATGGAAATAATGTAACTCAAGTACACTGTCACAGGTTTTTTTTTTTACCCTACAGAAATCATGACAACTTAAAAAGAACACACTGTTTCTTCAAAGAGATGATTAGGACCAGCAGAATTTTTTTTTCCCGATAAACGAGAATCCATTCTCTTGCTGAAACAGTGGTGGTAGATGGGACCCTTTTTCAGACCGAAACAGTAAAAAAATCACCTTTCTAGACAGCTTAGCTAATACTTCAAAAGATTTCCATTGGCAACATTAAATAAGCTTGTTGCTATTTTCATAAATCATGCATATTAAAAACCAGAGCCTTTTCCATGCTCCTCCAAAAACAAAGTACCAGGGAAAGATGTATTCCTATTGTGCAAGTCTGAATGTTTCACAATCTTTTCCTTGATTCAAATATTTCAATGTGAAAATAAATGGAAAATCATTGTATCTGGATGGTTCAGATCTAATATGTTATGTTAAAATTTGCAAAGTTGCACTGGCAATCTCAACAAGAAACATTACATAACAAAAAATAGATAGCTTCTAATATCCTATTTAACTTTTAATTAGAAAATTGACATTTTTCATGGAACACTAAAATTCAGTTAGCTCTCAAGTTTCTTGGCATATTTATAAGTCCATACAAGAATATTTAAATATTGTGATTTAAATGCTATGATTCTATGAAATACAAGAATTATAGATGTGAACTAAATGTTTACTTATAAATCCACAAATAAATATGTTTTCCATTGTGATAATAATGTCACTTAGAAAATACATTTTGATAATTTGTAGTTATAACACACATTTTTATATTTATTTTGTTATTTATTTTGGTGGCTTAAAATGTTTTTGTTCAATAACCTAGAATGTGTACAAAAATCAAATCAATTATTTAGTGCATATGATCCTAGAGGTAGTTTCATTTTCCTCCATAGAGTAATTATTCCTCTCCTTTCTCTATCCACAAGGCCAAAATCTGATTAAATGTCCTGTTTTCTTTGTCTGAGGGAATTCTGTCCTGGTGGAGAGATGGTGGTATGGTTTCTCCAAATTTTCGTCTAAGAGGTGTATTACTGAAAATAATCAGACTCTTTATCTAAGATTTTGATGTCATGGAGAATTCGCCTGTTAAAATGGCACCTGCTTTTCTTATCTTGGGAAAAGTGGTCTGCCTTTATCTTAGCCAGTCTTTTATGGTCACTGATGCACAGAGTTATTGTACTTTCTCGTAGCTTTGTGGCTTTGAACAAGTCTCTCAAATCTTTGACAACTGCTTCCTTGTGTGTTTATCCTGATTTTCAGGATTGCTCACGGATGTCTGCTAAATTCAATAACAGCAATAAATGTTTCCTTTTATCAGCATGTTTGACAAATCATGTTTTCACTTTTTTTCTCGAAGTGCAAGAGATGAAAAAGATTTTGCTTTTCATTGGTGGAAGTAGAAAACAAAAGAATATGCATGCAGGACACTCATTTGGATGTGCAAATTTGGAGGCTGTGCTTAGCGGGGATAAATTTGTCCCAGTTTCAGATCATAGCTTTTTTCCTCTTGGCTTTGTTCTGAAGTAGATAGAAAAGGAAGATCTATCCAAAAGAAGTAGGGCAAAAGACTAAAAACTGTTCAAGGAATTGCAGATACAAGACCTGAAATATGTTTGTCTTCTGCATCGGTTCCACAGTTCTGAGGGTAGACATAGCAGCTTTATGTTCCACTTATACCTAGGTCTCAGGCTTTCCTGGGGGTTAAAATGGCTTATTCCATCCGTAAGTAAAAGGAATAGAGGCAGCAAATATCTTGCTTAAATTGCTTTGGGTACAAGTGCCTTAAACATTCGCAGTTTCTCTGCAACACAGATCCATTGGCCAGTCTTCTGGCAGTCATCTAAAGTGTCTTGGATGAAACAGTTTCTGGTAGAGAAAATTTGTGATTGGCATAAAAAAGCACAAAGGAAGGAATACAAAAATTAAATTTGTTTAAATATCACTGGTTTTTTTATACAATGTAAACAACTGTGACAGCAGAACAGAACAACAACAAAAGGCACCAGACTTCATTCACGTCCATACTTTAAACTATGCTTCCTCAATGTTTTAATGAGTGATATGCAAATTCTCTACCACTCTTTTCAGCTAAATAATTGTGCAGTTACTGTGTTAGGTCCCATTCAGTAAATTCTTTCAATATAAAAATGGAGAAGTGGTGAGTGGTTTCTGCTCTGTCATCACCTTCTCCTTGATAAAACCAGATTGTACTGATGAAAGTACAGACTGAAGAGGCTGTATGTTGAACGCCAAAATTAGGTACTGGATAGGTGTGAATATTTGGTTCTTTGCTCACTAGTTTGCATAGGACTACTTAAACCACAAGATAGTTCTTCCTGTGGAGAGCTGTTCACTCCGGAATATTTCTCTGGTTCTTTTGGGAAAGGAGATGGTTTGTCACAGCTTCTTCAATGGTTTCTGGTTATGTCACCCTGTTCCCTGAAAATGTAGGTCTTTAGGAAGAAGCCAGAAAGGGTTTTTCATTGAATTCCATTAGAATAGATTCTATGTAAAAGAAAAGTAAAAATATTCTGTTTCCAGGAGTTTCTGAGTTGAGACTGAAGCTCTTCAAAATACCAATGCTGACTAAATACAGATGTATTTATCGGAACAGTGTTATATTGCTAGGCTGAGTTGGGGCATTCCTCATTGTGCTCTGTGTTTACATAAAAGGAAAAGCTTAGAAAAGGATCAACCCTATTTCTGGACCTCGTTGTCCAGTTTTTATTTTCTTCTATATCCATCTGATGTTCTGCTGCGTACTGCTATAGCCACCACTCTAGGAACTGGTTTTCACAATATTAATCACATTTTCCTTCGCTCTGCATATTTATAGGGCTTTGAAAAATAGGAAGAAAATCCTTAAAAATGAGGAAAATGGAAGAAAGGAAAAAGAAATTGTCCATTAGAGGAACTGCAAATGTGGACTCCTGGGGTGCTTTACCTAATCTTAGCCTGTTTGTCAATGATATGTTTCAAACAGAACAGACAAATTCACTCTCGTGCATCTTGAACTTCCTGTCATGGAGAAAAAGCTTGGTGAAGAATTTCTGGGATGGAACTTCATACTTGCCACATCCTGTCTGCATTCACGAAATGCCCCCACTGCTCTCTGTAGGTTAACATGTCTGTTGGCAAAGCCACGTGATTGTTGTTGAGTCACTGAGAAGAGTTTCATAACCACCTCTAGACAGAGCTCTGAGGAGCGGTTCCTCTGCTGAAGGGTGTGAGATGTGAGTCCCAGTGAGCACCAGCAGCTGTTGACTGATGCCCCTGAACATCTGCAGAACTTGTCTTGTGCTGAATCCATGTCAGTAGCTATTGCTGCCTGCCACAGGGAAAACTGTTTGCCTGACTGTTACATCTCCTTTCAGCTATCTCATGCTCTAGAAAAGTTATTTGTATTTTCAATGAAAGATAATTAACTGTTATATAATTAACTATTTAATCACTAAATTACTTTAAAAAAAGAGTTTTCTGTATTTTATAGGGGTTTCTTTACCTATTTAGAATCATTTAGGTTGGAAAACACCTTTAAGATCATCAAGTCCAACTGTTAACCCAGCACAGATTTGTTCACCTCTAAACCGTATCCTTACGCTCTGCATCTAAACGTCTTTTTAAACACCTTCAGGGATGGTGATTGTATCACTTCCCTAGACAGCCTGTTCCAGTGTTTAATGACGCTTTTTCCATGAACAAAATTTTCCTACTATCCAATGGAAACCTCCCCTGGCACAACCTGAGGCCATTTCCTCTTGTCCTATCACTTGTCACTTGGGAGAAGAGACCAAGACCCACCCTGCTGCGACCTCTTTTTTTCATTGCAGTGGTGGCTCTCCCCTCACCGGGGTGCCTCAGAGGCTGAGCTTACACCATGAGCCAACACTGAAGTCTTTGTTGCCCCAGCTCCAGCTTTAGCAATACCTGAGCTGTTGACACAAAGTGCCGGAAGGCAGCACAGGCTTGGCTATCTGGGCTGCACTATCTGTAACACATCCATACATTCATTGTCAAACAACCCAAATTCACTGTCAAATCAGTTCTAAAATACTGATGTCAGCACAAAACTAATGCCCTTCCTTGCTCTTGACATTCATGGGGTTAGCAGGAAACACTCACCTCTTTGTTATGGTAGGTCTTATGTCAAAATAAACATGGAAAAGAAGAGAAAAGAAAAGAAGAGAAGAGAAAAGAAAAGAAAAGAAAAGAAAAGAAAAGAAAAGAAAAGAAAAGAAAAGAAAAGAAAAGAAAAGAAAAGAAAAGAAAGAGGAAAAGAAAAGATAGAATACAATGGTTCAGTTGGAAGGGGCTTACATTGATCATCCAGCCCAAGTGCCTGACCACTTCACGGCTGGCCAATAGTTAAAACATGTTGCTAATGGCATTGTCCAAATGCCTCTGAAACACTGACAGCCTTGGGACATCAACCACCTCTCTAGGAAGTCCCAGTGTTTGACCACACTCTCACAAAGAAATGCGTTCTAATGTCCATTCTGAACATCTTCCAGTGCAGTTTTGAACCATTCCCCATGTCCGGTCAGCAGACCCCTGGGAGAAGAGCAGAATTATATATTGGGATTTGAAATAATCTGATGATTACATGGCTTGGGTATGGAGCTGAGAAATTTCAGAATCTTTGTTATAGCAGCTGGTAAATAAATCTCATTCAGCTTAATCACAGAAATAAATCAATAAATGTGCTGTTTTTGGAAACAGACAATGTGCTTATATTAACTTCCTTACCTCCACAGAGCACAGACTGACAGGATCAGGCCTGTTTGCTGCAAGGATAAATACTCACCCTTCATTTTCAGTGTTGCATCTGCTTTGCTACTGATTCCTCTTAACTCTTTATGAATACTGTTTGGATGGTTCTTTCCCATATTTCTTTAATTTTTTTTTAAATCATAGATTTGGAAGAAAAAAGCAAGTATTATAAATAGCTAATGCTGTATTTTTCATACTTTTGAAAATGTGTTTGAAATGGCAAGATTTCTTCACTGCAATCATATGATCACGGAGTCATAGGGTGATTTGGGTTGGAAGGGACCTTGAAGGTCATCTAGTTCCAAGCCCCCTGCCGTGGGCTGGCACAAGTGAGATCTAAATAATGCCTTTGATAGAGAACTTTGAATATGTGGCATCAGAAAGTGGGCAGAGGCAGGTCTATTCAACCTGCTGGTGGTGTATGAGGAGCAATGAGACAATAAACAATCCCCTCCTGCCTCTTCCTGCTGTGTCTCCCTCAGGAAAGCATTCAACCCTTACACTTGCACACTCCCAGCAGCCCTGCTGTGGCTGACCAAACTTGCGTCCTCACCTGCACAACTGGGTTCAGGCAATTTCACTTTGCTGGTACATTTTACACAGTATAATCTGTAGGGATGCAGCTAGACATTCTCGTACCTTAAAAACAATAGAATAAATAAGCCAGAAAACAAAATGATTGAAGATTTTGGTGTAATGCGCTAAATGGAAAATCCATAGGGAGCCATAGAAAAGTGTTTGGTCTGAAAAGAAAGCTAAAGAAACTGCAAATACGAAACATCATTAGGAAATGAAGGAAAGTTCTAGGACTGGTAGAAAAGGTTCATGAACACCAACCCACGGCTGCTTTTCTCTAAGATTAGTATCTACTAAGATCTGGAAAATCAGATTTAAAGCTTTGATGACAGTTTTGATGTTAGTCTTCAAGGAAAGTCAGATGACCTCCACAGCAACTTTTCTGTGTACCAACTGCAGTAGCACAGACCTTTGATTTAGTTCCGTACATGTTTATTTTATTATGCAAGCCTATGCCAGAAAATACACAAGCTCTCTATTCACCAAGTCAAATTAATTCAATACCTCCTATGAAGAATTTATATCTTTTTCGAGTGTGGTTTCTTTAGAATGAATCAATGTGTTTGCTCAGTGGTTAGAGCAGCTGTAATAACACTGTGTTCACTGTGCAACTGTATTTCATTTGTTTGGTAAGTGTGAGCTGATTTTAAGATAGGTGGGTCAGGATTTTCCAGAAAAGTTTTCTTGTAAATGTCATGGAGAATTTTTTTTTAAGTATCTGCCTCTTTCCTCAATTTTAAGTTAACATTTATTTTTCCCATTTATTTAGGAGAAGAAGAGAGAGCAAATCAAAATTATTTAGGTGAGTAAGAAAAAAGCAGTATGATAGATAAGAAAGGTAAATAATCAAAATTGTTTGGGAGGGAAAAGATGTGAAAGCAGCTCACTGCTTTTCCACTGATTCTTTTCTAATTTTACCAATTTTAAGATATTTCTATAATTTACTTCTTCAACTCATGTAAATATTTCAAATTTCGCTTCTATGTAGATGAAGCTAGAGTATTTTAAGAATGATTAATTCTGTTTTAAACACAGGTTTGATTAGACTGGTTTCTGTGCATATTTTTCCCCAGCATCTTCCTGGAGAGAGAATGAGCAGTAGTGATGGTGAAAAATGTGCTCAGGGTAAGAAGGGATCTGGTACATGTATTTAATACATTGTCTGCTGATTTAGGTCCTCACACTTAAGGTACCTTCGTGACAGCTGTTGTTTTCTTCTGGTGTGGTTTGGGGGATATCTCTGTGTTGTCTTTTTCTCTCTTCTGTGTTCACAGAAGATCTTTATCTGAACAGTTTATTTCAGGACTATTTTGTGCCTTGTACTACGTGAAGGAATATGGGATAAATATTTTGTGGATCTTCTAGACATTGTTACCTCTAAAGCTGCAGGAGCCATGACTTGATAAACCGTGCCTGTGCTTTGTGTTTAACCTTGGCTTGAGTGTAGATCTCACCCTACCCATGAAATTGGCAGCCTTGGGGAGGCTGGAGAGATGGCAGAGAAATCTCTGTCTGCCTTTAGTTCTGTTCGGTGGAGGCATCCTCTAAATTACTGTCCAGAGACTGGAGTAAATCACAGGTCTGGACTGAGTATAATGATGCTTTGATGAATGGCACATGGCAGCGACTTCCTTGACAGCTTCAACTTTGCGTTCCCTTTAGACAAGGAGACTAAAAACACCTGTCAGAACTGTACCACTGGGCTAGCAGAAAAGGGAACTTTAATGTAGCTCATGTATAAAGAATCTGTCAAAAAGAAGTCATAGAAAATCTGCACTGAATTTGCTGCAACAAGGACTGCTGCCTCGGCCATAGAGAACCCAGGGTCACCTTGATGGAGGCTGTGTGGGGTGGAAGGAGAAGAGAGCCAAAGGGCTACAGATCTGCCAAGTTCAGCTTGCCCATGTGCAGCTAACACTCACAGAGCATCTCTGCAGTATGTTGCCTGAATTCTCCTCAAAGTTATGTAGATGCAGACACACACACACACTCACACACACACACACACACACATACACACTCACACACATCTATATGTATGTGCTTTTGTGTATGCATCTAAAAAGGTGCTGTGCTATTTTACTGTCCCAGCTCTTCAACACAGTCTTCTCTCTGTTCACTCTACCACTAGGCCAATGTGTTTCACATCTGCTTTGAATGAGCAATAGTAGTCTCCAAAAGATATCTTACTTTATAATTTCTTCCCATTTTATAATTGTGGTGTGGTGGCTGCCTACAAGTCACTGCTATGCTGCCTCTTGTGAAATGGTTGCAGCAGCTGCAACTCTGATTCAAATTCTTGTGAAAGTCATCTGAATAGTCGTGTCAGACATAAATTGTCTTGTCAGGCATGGAAACAAACTAAATTGGCAAAAAATTCTAAGGAAGTAGTCCACAAAATATTTTGCCATTGAGCCTTACTGAAAACTGCAGCACCGGCATCTGTGAGCCTGGTGTTTGAGGGACTTTGAGAGAGATGGAATGATGCTCAAGCTATGGCTGGGGTTAGTAAACTTCGTGGTACTGAAAAACATTCCCTAGATCTCAATCCTCTGTCCTGCTAAATTGCTGAAATGGCTCTTGCGCATATCCATTTCAGACAAACCCTCTGGATGGTTCCCAGGCACCATTCAGGACACGTCATGTGTCAGGAACAATTCCCAAATAACCTGTTTGGAAGTAGACAAACTACCTGAGAGATTAAGAGAGTTTAATAGCCTGCATGTGAGCTGTTTCGCATCTCTTGGGCACCATATCAGTGAATGGTCCGGATTGTATTCCATCTCCTGCTAGAGACACAGCCTTAGGCTTTGGGCTCTGTCTAAAATGTCATCTTATATGCTTCACTCTAGTAGCCTCAGTACTATGTTTTCTCTTTGATCTGGTCATATTCGTTATATCTACAGCTGGAGACCAGTCCCCAGCACTGATCAAAGGATTTGGTGAGCTACAATCATGTTTCCTCTGGTGTGTCAGGCATTTTTGCAGGTGCTGTATCCTCTATGAGCCTCAGAATGACAAACTGACTGGTAATTAAATTAGTCTTGTAACAGAGCTAGGAGATGACTCCCCAGCCACAAAGAATAAGGCAACCAGTTTATGAAATCTGGGGCATTTTTCAGTGCCTGATGAAAAATAAAAATCGCATACATTGCATATTTTTGAAGGAAGTTTTCTTTATTTTCCAAAGGACTTCTCTGACATTAATTATTTTTGGCAAAGTACCATAAAGGTACAAGTCCAGTGAAGTCCTGTGTGACTCTCTACCAGCTTGTGGGAGGCTGTGGTGAAGGATGGCTGCAGTGTATGGGATTTTGCTGGACTGTTGCTCTAAAATGGTATAAACAGGCTGACTGCTCTATGTCTAGAAAGCCCAGTGGAAACAGTGATTGTCACAGCTTTAAGCACAATGCTGATCGATTCTTGTCTGAAAGAACTTTACGTTTTTCACAGAAGAGATTCTTGGTCCCTGGTTTCAGAGTAGCTGGAATGGCAGGCCAGTAAAGCTCAGTGGCAGAATTAGGGTTTGGGATTTCTGCTGTAAACTTGGGCTGAAATGGATCCAGACAAACATTGTCTGCCTTCTTCTAAGTGACAATTTGACTGATGGTCTCACAAAAATGGTGTCCATCCATCTTCACCCTCTCCAGCTGCTGAAGCATCTGCTTAGTGAGTAATAAGTCACCTGGGTCAGCAATCTATGGCTAGAGTTGGGCCTCTCTGGTAAATCAAAGGACTGGAGAAATAATGTTGGATTTGGGTCCTAAATTATTCGAACAAGACAGTCCATACAGATGCTGAAATGAAACAGATGAAAGCTGAGCTCTGGGGCAGATAAGAAAAAAGGTAGTCCAGAGCTTTGAAGAGCCTGAGGTTTGGCAGAGAGATCTGCAGTCAATGGATTGTCAGATGCCTTGGACATGCTTGAAGTTGGTTGCTGTTTTGACTAAAGACCAAGTGGCACAGTGATGGAATACTTTAGTGTTAACTCTGCCTTGTAAAGAAGGATATTATGGAGTGGAGTTGGACAAACAGCAGACATTGAACAGGACCTCCCATGGCATTAGAATTCAGTGGCACCATTAAGAACACCCACCCAAGCAGACTGAGATGATTGAGAGGATATGCTCTTAAAAACCTAAAAAAACCAAGCCACAAAGATTTGTTATGAAACTGTGGAATATCCAGAGGAAAAAAAAAAGTTTTTGCAAATTTTTGCTGGGTTTTAAGGCAGGACCTATGACTTTTATCTAACAGTCAGGTTTGTTTTCCTTACCAGCTCCCAAAATAAAGGCTACTAAAACTTGGATATGCTACCAGAGCATACCGAAGGGAAAAGGCCTGGTTAAGGCTGAGATACATGACAGATGACCTATCAGATGGGAAGAAAACATGGTGATATAGACAAGAAAGCAGTGTTGGGTATGTCATGCTTATCCACATGAGTGTGGCAAGCCATCAAAGGTGCAAAGAGCAAATACTGATTCTTGCTGTACTAATAAAATAAACAGGACTGAAACCACTCTCTTCTCATCTAAAACTATCTTTCAAAACAGGGCAGATACATGCAGATTGTTTGATTTCTTGAGAAAAGTCTCTGAACACTTCTGACTCCTGAACCATGTCCACATGCAAGTTTGTCCAGGACAAAGTTGTGTCAGGGACCAAGTTATTGATTTAACAGTTCAGAGCATTAATTCTCTGCTGCTGGTCAATTTACTTCACTGAAAACAAGGAACCAGTATGTTCCACAGACATTTCAGGATTTTTCTCCTCAACACTACAAGCTGACAAATGTTCCAGTCCTGATCTTGCAAAGCTCTTCAGCATGTGCTTAGCCTTAAAGCTGCAATCCCTCATATTAGGGTCCTACAACCTCCTCGCACACAAGAGGGAAACACTTATCCAGTGGCACCTTACAGAAACCTACAACTAAAAGCAGCATCATAAATTTATGTGGATATTTATGTTGATTCCTACTAGCCAGCAGTAAAAGCTGTGGCTTGTGGGTTTTGTTAAAATAACTTTTGCAGGCAATGGTGGATTACATTTTGTTCTTCCACCTCGTGTTTCACAACGATAGGTCAGTAATAGCTTTCTCAGAATTTACTGAGTCAGTCCAGTTTTGAAAGAGTAACGTTAGATCCATTCCTTTATAATTGTTTCGATGAGTTTGTTTGGGGTTAAGGCTAATCAGTCTGTTCATTTAGTACTGGCTTTCTAAACTGACCTCAAATTTATCCCCTAATGTAGGATTTCGTATTTCACACTTCCACATTTTAAACTGTTCTCACGTCCCACATTGTTATGCTGCTTCTCCTCAGGTAGCTCAGGAATAGTGATTTCTGGAAGTAAATTTCAAGAGTTGGTTCTCAGGTAATCCTTGAATTTGCAAAGTTTATAAACTATTTCCATGTACGCTTTGTTCCCACAGTCCACTCCTCTATGCTGACAAAGTTATTGTCCCCTTCTAACCCTTCACTGGGGCAGTAGTGTGTGTCAGGGTCCCACATGAGCTATCAAAGGGATAGAGTCACAATGATGTAGCAAATAACAGCAGAGGAAAGAGGAAGAATGCACACACAAATAGCATTCCAGAAACTATTTTTAATGAATAACTGAGGCACTTCTTTCTTGGAAGGAAAGATAACCCAGCATCAGCCTTGGAAGCAGACAACAAGAGCAGGTGCCTTTTCACAGCTGTGAACATGAACAGTGACTGAAAGACTGCATGGAAATCAATCATTTAGACACTTCAGGGAAGGAAATCAGATCTAGAAAAAATATTTTGTCTCCACTAGTGCGAGTACTCTGTGCTCACTTCGAGCATTCAACTAAAGGGTTAAGGTTGTGCAGTGCTATGATGCTGTAATGCTACAGCACAATTCTGATGCAATTTAAACTCACCCCAAGTAATTAAATTCAACACTATATGCATTATGTCCCATGGCTTTCCCTCTCTAGTTAGGAAGGGATAAATCTGACATCGGTTTCGGTTTTAGTATCGTTCACTATGACCTTTCGTTCCCTTTGCATCGTTCCTCTTTGCACAAGGTCCTAGAAGAGAACTAAGTTCTCTGAAGCACTTTATTTTTCCTATAAACTTGGATAGAGCAACCAGATTA
The DNA here is from genome assembly GCA_013397845.1 of Melanocharis versteri. Taxonomy (NCBI): domain Eukaryota; kingdom Metazoa; phylum Chordata; class Aves; order Passeriformes; family Melanocharitidae; genus Melanocharis; species Melanocharis versteri. The sequence continues at coordinate 314,305 of VZTG01008440.1, forward strand.
AACTGCTGTAATCAAAGAATACAGAGCTTGACCTGTAATGCTGATGAAAGTGGGAAGTTTTTTCTCCTGTTCTACACAGAATATTGCCTTTTCCCTGTCCCTCCCCTTTCTAGCTCTTGTCCTGGGAAGTTTTGATCACGATGGCATTCATGGCCTGAGGCTGGTGCTTCTGCTGGGCATACAGTCCAGGGCTGTCTTCCTAGCTTTGCTCTTTGCAAAAATTCCCTTAACCTGCTATGGAGAGTATTCATCAACTCCATAATGTGCCATAGAGGACGTACCAAGTCTCCTCTCCTTTACAGTGCCCAGTTTGAAACCTTTCTTGGGTGTAAACATGGCATGATACTTCACCACCAAACCCCGCAGTTATTGTAATTTAGCTGTGAGCATGGGGCTGAAGGACAAGGCCGTGGAGCCAGCTGAGATGTAAATACAGCTAAGTATATACTGACTGAAGGAACTAGGCCTGATAATTTATTTTTCTTTATCTGATTTAATTTCTATCAAATAAATCCTGAGTCTCATTTTTCCGTTTCTATTTAGTGTTATCATTGTGATAATGCAGAAGAGTTCCTGTAATGAACCAGGGTTCATTCTGAAAGGTGCTTTAAAAGCAGTGTGAAAGCCTGGAGAAAAAAGGTGACTTTAGGAGTTTTCCTGTGTTCTTGTGTGTCACAGCAGTACAATTCGTCTTAGAAAACCCGTAATTTAATACTACCAACAGCTAAAAATCAATAGCTACCTATTTTTACCTGGCCACTCCTCTTACCCCGTGCAATAGGTTTTTCCAATTCATCTGTTGACCAGATTGGCTTGTGAGGACCAAGGGGGCCCTTTCATCATCTGACATCTAGTGGCACTACTGTGCAACAGGGACAAGGTCCAAAACAGAGCTGGAGATGTCACACTATGGGAAAATTCTAGCCCTTCACGATCTCGTATCATGGGATGATTTCATTTTCTGATAGCCAACCTATGTTTTTAAGTTTGTAGTCTTCTTAATGTAATGCAATTCACTTAGTGGTGCAGTAACAAGTATGTGTTTCTCACTAAAACAGATGAAGTGTTGTGCATTTGAACTTGCATTGTGCCCTTTTATAATAGAGTCTTCCTTTAATTCTAAGTACTAGGAATTTCTGGAAAAAAATCTTAGAGACTTATTTCAAAGTCCTTGTTGAGCTTATAACAGAGGTAAAATGTTTGAAATACAAAATAAACACAACATTGGTGAAAATTAAAAAGTTTTAAAGATCCTTTTAAATCATCCAAACGATGTCTACTCATTTCCAAAGCCAAAAAATCCACAACTCATCACCTTGCATTCCTGTATTCTTTATCCATTTGGGCTCTCCTGAAAAAATCTCATGGTTTGCTATGTCAGCAGCACCACACCATGGTCTCTGGGTCCTTCATGCTCATAGTGCTGTAGCCAACATTTCTGGCCACCTGAAAACCTAGGAATGCCTGCATGTCTCTAAGATCTCTTGTCATGCTGCTGCAGCTATCTTCACAGACTGATGCCTTCTCTTTTGGATATAATACATGTGAAAGAAATCCTAAAAAACCTGAAAAATTCAAGCAAATTTTGTTCATTGACATGTCAATGTTTAGATTGACAAAAATTGAGTGTTTTCCAGTACAAATTTTACAATTTGTAATGTATGAAATGCTGATTAAAAATTATCTAGATGAACATATGATTATTAGAAAAGTCTGGCAACGTGAACTGAGTTGTTATTATTTATTAGTACGAAGACAGTATAGTTTATTTATACTGAAATCTTAGATCTTATGCAGAATTGAGGTTTGATTCAGAATGAAAGGCAATTGTAATTGTAGTATTTTCTATGATATCAAACATTCAGGTTTTGATGATTTTAGGTTATTTGCATCAGCTTTCTCTAAGGCAAATAGAAATTTGGTAAAGAAATCTAAACAACAACTTTATTCTAGTAAGTAGAGTGATGATTATTTTGTAGATTATTAGTGCTCAGCTTTTCTATTTTGAATACACAGACTGTGCTGTGGTATAAGCAGTGACTTGTACAGGTCCTTGTCTAGCAGTAGCACTGGAAAAATACTATTATTTCCACTATTTTTGTCAAAAGAGAGAGATAAAATTACTACTGTGCATGGGGATAAACTTACTGAATGTACGTGGTAATGAAACAAGACCTCTGTCTCTTTGTCAGATACCACACACTGCTGGTAATTCCAGCTGCCAGCCAGGGAGTATGGCACCCCTGCTGGAGGAAGACAATTGTATTTAGAGTAAGAGAAACGATGGGAACCTCTCTGTCTTGCACACTGATGGCTCATAGCTGTGCCATGTTACAGAGTGTTCACACTTTGTTTTCTTCAGTGTGCAAAAAAAGCCCCAGCAGCCCTGTATTTCTCTCACAGTGTCAGCCCGGCCTTAGAGACCAGCAGAGACCAGGTTTTTAAGCAGTCCATGCCTCATTGAGAATAGCTCCTGGCCCCGTGCTGAGGGAGGAAAAGGCTCCCAGAAGAGTTGTCTGCAGGAGATCATCATGTGCCTTTTTTTGCTTGATATTCAAGGAAAACTTTACCTGAGATCTAAATCCATCTTTTCTATAAGTCTCTGCTCTCAGCCACACTCAGGGAAAGCAGTCAGCAGGTGACTTGGACTGACTTCTGATGCTAAAACACTTGCCTTTGGCCACGTGGTTTGAAGGTGTCCAAAGGATCATTTGCTGGTCTGAACTTAGACCTCTTCACTAGGCATGTAGGAAGCTTTTACCAGGACTTTGATTTTTGTGGCCACAAAGCGCTCCACAAACTGAAAAAATGCAAGGCAAGCAAATGTAATGAAGAGGCTGGCTTCAAAAGCATCCTGGTGTTAAAGTCCATAGTTCCTTTGTCCTTTCCCCAGACAGATGCTCTAAGAGATAAGATCTGTTTTTCCTGCCTGTTGGCAGTATGTTCTCTAAGCTCAGGATCATTTTTTTTCCACAAGCATTTCATTTCACCCTCACTTTAAATCTTAAAGAAGAGCATAAAAATGGTCAAATTCATCCCAAATTGCAGAGAGTTTTCCTGATGGTTAAGCATCTTTAAAGGCTCAGATCCAGGCAGTAGGACACCAGACACAAAGATATAGGTGGAAATCAGATACTTAGACACCTAGAACTTGGCCTTCACAGTGTAACCAAATTCTTACAGAAATGCTATGTACGCAAAAAATGCTATGTATTGAGAAATGAAAGTCCTCTGTATTTCCTTTTGTACAACTTGCATTTTGTGTAGACCTCTGTCTTTTGATAGCGCTGATTCCCAAAATTATGTCCTCCAATAATCTGTACCTGAAAATAATCATTGTGAAACCAGAGGCAGAAAGATTTGCAAGGTGGGAGGTGAAGCTCTGGGAAGGAGAGTCAAGGGGACTGCAAGGGGAAGGAACATGGTGGGGTCCTTTCTCATTTACACTCAGATCACTTTGAATGTACTGGTTTGAATGTACATTTCTTCAGCCAAGTGCTTGAGGAATTGCCATGATTTGCGTGAACTTTGCTGGGGCAGTACATTTCTATGGCCTTAATGAGCACAGGCATCCCATTAGGGCTACGACTGCGCAAAAGATTTCAAAAGTAGTGTTACTTAAATACATGTTGGAATTTTGGCATGAGCTTGAAGGCTTTGCTGAATCAGCGCCTTCTCTAATGAAATCATGTCCTCTGGCTCACGGTGTTTACAGGCTGCACTCTGTTCCTGGAAATGAGGAAAGAGTTTATCACACATAGAAATCAAAAAGACATCTTTACTAATAGTCATTCTCCTTCCATACTCTGTACATCTCCATAAACAAACACATGTTTACTTGCAGAATTTTGCTCCAGAGCACTCCTGTACCGGTTTGATCTCCTGCTGAGATTGGTGTAAACTTTCCTTACTTCTTTACACTAAGTGTATTTATTTTACACTAAAAGCCTGGTTTGTCCACAGTAATCCTGTTTGTGGTAGTATGAAGTGATAAATGCACTGTTCAGCTACTTGGAAAATTATAACTAGACTAGAAATTGCATCATGATTTAATGAGTTCATATATTTATTGTGCAAATCATGTCCTCTATAATCTTTGGTGAAAATCAAAAGCAGTCGTTATAAAAGTAGTGGTGACAGCCTGAAACATAGCTAGAGGTAATAAATATTTGCATTATATGCATACACACACATTTGAAAAATGCTTTTCATTGCTTTTTGTAAAAGATATATTTTTCATATTTATTTCCAAGTTGTCCTGTTTAATAATGACATTTCCCATATGTCTGTAAGTATTTCCTTTTTGAAAATACCTGCATTTTTAAGTATCAATTTTTCATCCTAACCAGTGTAACCCTTTCAGTCCAGGGCAAAACAGCTTTTACCAGTTCCCATAATAGTTGCTGACAATTTAGGGGACTCAGTCTTTCAGAACATAGTTTCTAGTACTCTCTTAGTGCTTTTCTTCATGTTTTCTCTTTGCTGATTTTGAATCACCACCAATGTGGCAAACACACAGCTGAGTTTATTCAATTTAAATTACCCTATTAATAGATTTAACAGGGCATTTTTCATTTTTAAATCTAAGTGCTTCTCCTCGCATTCTTTTCTTGGCATAAAATACCTTTATGCAAACTCTTATTTCGGAAATTGTGAGCCGAGTAACCGCACAACTGAAATTAAGCCCGACCTGGAGCAGACGCTGGGGCTGCTGTGAGAGCGGGGCGCCAGCTGTGAGAGCTAGGTGCCAGCTGTGAGCGCGGGGTGCCAGCTGTGAGAGCGGGGTGCCAGCTGTGAGAGCTAGGTGCCAGCTGTGAGCGCGGGGTGCCAGCTGTGAGCGCTAGGTGGCAGCGGTGACCGCGGGGTGACATCTAGTGCCTGGTGACAGCTGTGACCTTCGCGTGCCAGCTGTAACCACTGGGTGGCCCCCGTGGCCGTGGGGTGCCGGCTGTGACCGCGGGGCTGCCGCTGTGAGCCCTGGGTGACAGTTGTGGCCTTGGGGCGACAGCCGTGAACCCCCACTCCCAGCCCAGGGGACCCCGATGCAGGGGCAGTGGGCAGTGCTGGCAGCTCCCTGTGGGCTGTGCCCACGGGAATTGTTAGGCTGTGCTCGACAAGGTGAAGCTCATAACTCTAATCTGTTGCAAGAAGCAGCATTTTCTCTGGGGGCCTGTGCTAACCCCCCGTATCCTCAGCAACTGCTCCAAAAGTAGCCACCACCTTCATCAATCCGAAGTCAAACAGTCACAATATCCACAGTCACAACATCCAGAAGCTGAGTTACCCACTCCAGACCCAGACCTAGTCTTTAGGAGCCTGTGTTGGATTTTTATCTGATAGTTTGGAACCGTGTGCTGCCCATTTAAGTGGGGGCTGTATGGCCCTTGGTTCCACCAGCAGCACTTGTTCCTATCCTAGAGAGAAGGCATTTCCACACCTTCCCTGCTCCTTTAGCCCCTGCAGGCTGCAGAGCCCCACAGAGCCTGCACAGGCCCACACACGCCCGCGTGGGGACAAGGCACTTTTACAGGAGCACACAAATGCATACATGGATATATGTCTGCTAACTTACCTAAAGTTAGCAAGATACACTGCTTACAGACCATAAAAACACATGAAGCCTGGGATGCACAAGGAAAAATCCAACAGATATCCCTTATCCCAAGTTGATTTAATCAATGAATACAGACAGATTATGAAAAAGTCTGATTCACAGCCAGAACCACAGAACCCACTCCTCAACCGTAGCCAGGTAATAACGAGTTCTTTCTTCTTAGCTCCCATGCTTGTCTTTTTCATCTGTTAAGGTACCAAACCATTAAAAAAAAATCAGTGTCAGTTTTCTCAAGGCTTTTGGGGTATCTGTCTGTCACCTGAGAGCACAGGGGACAATTGCTCACTTGAATGAGTAAGATGTGGCTTTTAAGCTCTGCTCTAGCAAGTATTTGATTATCCACAGCTCCTGCCCCACTCTGTTGGCTGAAACCCTCCCATGCCAGTGTCAGGAGATCGGGTTCCTCTAGGCAAAGAAGTGAGCAGGACTTTTCAGGACAATCTACCAGGAATGTTGTAGTTCATGTGCTTCAGTAACACATTACATTAGGGTGTATAATCTCCTCATTTCAGTTCAGTCTCATAATCTTACGATTTTATGATTCATTTGAAAAACAGCTGTTGAAAAACATTAATTTTATGAGAAGCAAATGACCATTTTTCTTAGTGACACAAAACAACTGGAAAGACAAGTGTGGATTAGCTGTCTCCTTGGTTTTATAAGTAATTTCTGCCTTGCCTTGTCTGCCCTCCCAAACTCCTCTTGTTGACAGTAGGGAGAATACAATATTATAAAACTGGATGGAAATCTGCAGTGGAAAGCAAGAAGAATGTTTAGTAAAAACACTGAGAAAATTATTTTAGCTTGACCACCTGGGATCCTGTTTTCTGTGTGTCCATCTGGTACCAGAGCAACTGGATGTACTGGCCGATTTTTCCAAGCCACACTGAAATTTCACAGTTCCTACTGGTTTTGTGGAAAATAGCAGCTGGCTAGAGGAGAAAGCCCCTGTTAATGGGAAGACAGATAATTCATCCCTGGGCTAGGCTGTGGGACCAGTGGCTGGTCATCCCATGGGTAACTACACAGCATTACCCAGCTAGATACCTAAATATAGTATGGGGACATGCATTATGAGGAGCTATAGGTGGCATGAGAGAGGGGGAGTGGTACTGGGAACTCCTTAGGGCTGTGGGAGGATATGGTGAAATGCAAGACATAATCCCACATTGTCCAGGCTCCTGGCAGAGATGGAAGGATAGGACCACCAGTAAGCACTCTTCTCTTGCTGGATTTCCGTTCTGACACTCCTATTCTGGCTCCTATTCCTCCAATGAAATGACAATCAAAGAGGGAAAACTGAGTGACTAAGCTGCTACCATTAATCAAAAGTCAAGTCTTTCTGTATTGGAAGTGACTTTTTAGTCATTTATTTTTTGCTAATAAAGGAAAAGCAATACTGATTGCTTTATTTATTTTCACAGGTGACCAGTGAATATGAACTATACACTGGTTTAACAGAAAACTTCATTAACTACATTTCACTGTTAAAGATTAACTTGCCTTAAGACAAGAGATTTATGTAAATTTTGAAACGATATTTCACCTGAGAAAAGAAGGAGCACAGGGTAACTATGATGTCTGTTTATGTATCAGAGGAACTTGCCTATGTATTGCAAATAACTGAATTATCTCCTCTATGACTCAATGATTAAAAGTTTCTTGAAGTTAAATTTACAATCATATTCCACACTGAGCAGACTGTGTGTGAAAGAGAAATCTTGCCTCTCAGTATATAAACACTTGGGTGTAACTTGGCAGTTCTGTGACTGTGCTGTTAAACTGTGCTTTCTGCTACAGAGCTGTCAGTTTAATTGAATGCTGGAGAAGAGCTTAAGGAGCCTGAAAATACAGAAATAGGTAAGGAGCTGTCTCCATCCCACCTGCCTCCAGCATGTTCTGCTGTTTTTGTGTGGGATGTCACAATCACTCCACAGTGGCCATGCAAGCAGGTGCCTTCAGACAACTCTGTCACACCCTTGTGGTGATAATAAAAAGCTGCTGATATAACTTGTCAAAAAAGCGAACATCATAGAGGAGAAAAGTAGGATGCCCTATTCTGAATAAAACCTGAAGGATACCCATCAAAGACACTAATAATTCCACCTAGCCTTATCTGTCTGAAAGTTAGCTACTCTAAGCTAGTTGGGTAGCCTTCCCCTGCGAAGAGATATTTTCTCTGGAGGCTGAAGACACTTGGTTTGCCCCAGCAAAGTCTTTGAGTGAGATGAGATGAGATGAGATGAGATGAGAGGAGATGAGACGAGACGAGATGAGTAACGTTGTGTAAAACTTCTTCCTCTTCTTTCAGTACAGGGATCTCCCCTAACTCATGTAGCTGGACAGAAAGCTAAAGCAGTCAGATGAATCTCCCTCAAATGTCTACCATGCCACCTCACTTAAGGCTTAAATTTTCTCAGGGATCTGAATGGTGATGGTGTTCACCATGATTAGACTTGTAGATCAGTGAAACATCACATTGGATCCTTTACTTTGATTTTCTGGTGGTAACAAAGCCAGTGGCTTTCTCCAGGCAATAGCAGAACATGGTGGTACTGCTGCTGTTTACAGCAAATCAGGTGGGCAAGGTTCAGGCTGGGGTCATTGCATTGCCATAAAAATACACAGCAAAAAGAAACATTTTACTAAAGCATGTGAGAGGTGCATAAAACAGACAACTGTGGACAAACCAGCACTGCGACCAGGTTCTCAGATATCCCCAGCCATGCATGCAGTACGGCCAACAATTTGGCAGTGTGTTCTGGGCCTGTTTCCAGAACTAAATGCAGAAGAAATACCTGGAGAGGATACAACTGTGACTCTGTATATTTTGTCTGATTTTGTGAGGCGTTTCCATGGCCCTATGCAATAAATGTCAGATGTATGTGCACTTAAAGCACATGGTTTGTGTTAGCAGAGAAAAGGTTGTGCTCCATGACATGGTAGTTGAATCTATTAATGAATAAGGCAGGGCTGATTTGTGAAGGATGTCATTCATAGCTTCAGAAAAAGTGGACACTGGTGAAATGCTAGTTGTTATGCTATAGAGACAGATAAGGGTGATTATGAGGTGAGATAATATATTTAGACATTGGGACTTGAGGGTGATTTTGGTGGCAAAGTACTGTTGTGATGTGGAAGGGACAAGGCTGCAATAGCCAAAGAGCAGGACAAGATGCAGGAAAATGCATCTTCTGCAGAATGCAGAAAAACGAGTGACTAATGAAAAGTGTGCATCTTGCAGATGGAGAGAAAAGAAGCTCTCTTTTCTCTGTTTGGAGAGAAAAGAAGCAAAGTGCAAACATTTTGTACTGGAGGGATATTAGCATGTTAATATGAAGCCTTTCATCCCTCAGAAATGTAGAATACCTTCAACAGATAAAGCAGAAAACAGGTGCCATCAACCTAAAATTCTTTATTACCATGATATTTAAAAAAATCCCAAACCATCTGGAGAATAATGTAATAAATTATTTTGTACATTTTCCACTTATGGGAAAAATGCAATTTTGTTCTAGTCTTTAAAGCTGAAATTTGAGCTGACATGTTAATTTATTAAAATACACGAAACGCATTTATGAAAACTAGTCCTGTTGCCTGTTTCGTATAGTAGTGTACATATGAACAGTTTCTGAGATTTCCAGAGTGGCATTTATTGTCTTTTGCTGAATGTAAGAAAGTTTAATGATACTAACAGTTAAACCAGCTGTTACTCTTGATTTCTCGGATAACTTTTTTAACAATAGGGTCAAACTCCCACTGTTTTGATCCATGGAAGAAGTAGAATAATCCTGGAAATGAAAAGGTAAAGCATTATTTCATGGATACAAGAAATAGCTTCATTCTGATAAATCACCTTTGTACACACAGGAGAGCATCTCTTCATTTCTGTCTTTTGCAGGATGCAGCAATATTGACATTCATCACAATTTCAGAACTTATGATCTTTAGAACTGAACTGATTTTACTCAAAAGCTCATTTCATTTACCTTTCTGTTGAAAAACAGCATCAACCCTCTGGCTAATTCCTGGAAATTCATCAACTGTCAGTCTAGGATAACCCTTCTCCATGGACTGGCTGTTTTCATCAAACCTAAATCATATGAAGGGAGACATGCAATTTTACAGAATTTAGACATCAAATCTGCACAGAGTTAAGCAGCTTTTAAAAGGTGCCCACTATCTGCAATTTAGTTGGTTTCACTGGGTTTGCAACAGAAAGTTGTATTATTTACTTGCACCAATGGCTGCAGGATGCTGGCCATCGTGTTTTCCACGAGGTTGCTACTTGTTTGCTGACAAAGGCAGGTACAGCTCCAAAGAAGCATCTTAAGTGAGATAAATTGAAGGAAGATCCACCTTTTTTACTCCAGGAATGGGATTTACCTCCTCTAATGATAATAGTGTGACAGACAGTGCATGGAAACTGGACAGATTGATTTCTGCTGTAGTGACTGCACGTATTTATAGCATGAACTTTGACTCCTCCTCTTAGACTTTGATAAGATATTGTACATAGTCCTCTACTAGCTGACAGATTTAGATGGAGGCAAGGAAGCTGGCTTATTTCTAATACAATCAACTTCTTCCTAACTGAGCCAGGAAATTTTTTATGAGATTGGTCTAAATTAAGGGAGTTGAAAGGAGAACCTAAAATATTCTTCCTGATTTGAGGAACCCTCCCAGGAAAAAAAAACAAAAACGAAAAAACCAAGCAAACAAAGCCTTTGTTTTACTTCTCCTTGGATACAAGAAATATTTTTCACAGGCACGTGAGGCTGAGAGAATGAGTTACTGGGTAAGAAATGCGTGTTGTGGTTTTCTTGCATGCTATTGTCTTGTGACCAAGGCAGTAAAATAACAATGCAAGATATTGTAAATACTCTTCCCAAATTAATCAAAACCAAAAAACAGGAAACCACAGGAATCTCAAAATCCAGCTGACACTGTATGTCTCACTGAGGAACCCTACAATTAATCACAATAAAGTCTATGTGACCCACGCTTTCCCCGGTTGCCTGAGGAAGACCTTTGCAGCCATTGTCCTTGCACACACAAGGAATCTTTCAGCTTCCCAAAGCTGACTTCTTTCTTCCACCTGCCTGCTCTTTGGGTATCAGGACTCATTCATGCCAGTTTGGGAATAGGATTTAGAGGGAACTTGTTGAAAACCAGCCCTAACCAGTCAAAGATAGCAGATGAACTCTCACTTTTCTTTTTCTAAAAGAGATAAAATAATCCAGGACTTTTCAGAAACCAGAGAAATCCTGCACAAGCCATCACAGCCAGCCTTCTGCTGAAGTAGGTTAGCTTTGATCTTTAATTTTTAGAGACACTTGTGAACTTGTAAAAGTTCTCTAGATGCTGGATTTTTTTCAGCTTACAGGCATAATGTATCAAAGCATGCCCGTATTTTGAATGCCCATTTCAGGACACCCCCAAGCTCTCAAAAGACAAAGCTATACTCTTCTCCCCATGCAAGAGTCAAAGAAACATTTCTATGAAAAGTAGGATTACTAGAATTACCTAGTTACATACAGTTACCTAAAAGGTCTACTTTTTCTTTTATCACATGGTCACTTCAATTTTTATTCAGATTATATTGGAGTCATTCATAGGAAAACATCTATCAATTCTTCTTACCTCCAGTACTTATCACCTATGAAAAAGTCTGTCTTCCCTGTATTTTTATTACAAACAGCTGCATCAACTTTCTTGACACCTTTAGGGAAGCCCAGTGTGTTGATATTCTTTGGATAACCAAGCAACACCTGATATCCGCTGATAACCCAGAATTTGTTGCCTGTTAAAAGAAATTAAAATATTTAGTTTCGCCAGTCATTTTCAGACAGTAGATGGTAAAGTGCACTCCTTTATTGTAGGAAAGCTAGATGAAATGTTCTGAGTTTTAATTTTATGCATACATCCCTTCTTCCTACATAATTAAGAAAAGAAATTGAAGAAAATCTCATAATTCACCTTTGAAAAGTAGGATCTGATCTTTTGTGTTCTCATATGCAGCTTCAATACCAGAAGGCAGATTTGGCCAGAAGGCAGAAATTAATTCACGTTCAACTTCTGAGTTATCAGGATAGACCCGCCATAAGTGCCTGATTTAAATATGAAACAGGTTTTGTAGTACATAATAAACCACAGAAACTTCTATATGTGCAAAAGAATGTGAACAACATTGTGACTTACAAGCTGTTTCTTGTCAGCGGAGCTACCTGGCCTGATGTGTCAGAAAGGAAATAACTGCTTGCACTGGGAAGTGTTTTTTTAATTCTGGCTTCTTTCTGGCATTACCCTTCTCATTGGTACTTATTGATTAATGAGATCAGTTACAAGCAGCTGAATACTTCAGGTTGTTCCTGTACCATATAGTAAGAGGGTTATAGGAGCCCGGGTGGGATTTATTGCAAGCTCTTCACCAGCTATGAATTCTCCAGATGACTTTAGGCTTGCAAAGGTGACTGGAGGAGAGACTGGATCAACTACATTGTCAAACATACTTATTTCTTAGTTATTTAATTGCATTAGTAAAATTAATTAAACATGTAATTAAGTGTTCAAAGCCGGGTTGGATGGGGCTCTGAGCAACCTGGTCTAGTGGGAAGTGTCCCTGCCTGGAACTAGATGATCTTCGAGGTACCTTCCAAACAAAATGTTTATGCAATTCTCAGGAAAGAGTTTAGTCAAGTCTCTACTCAGTATAACCACCTTTACATTTGGGAATACGGTCTCATTGGTACGGAGGTGTTTTCTGGCAAAAATTGAAGCATGTTTTTTCTAAGGATCCTGTAAAATTATTAGTATAACTCATATCTGTTAAAACTTCTAGTTCCATGAGTTGAAATCCATTTGTCTCACTTTAAATCCTGAACCACGAAAGTATTCAGCCTTTGTATAAATAAAGGAAAAATAAACCCCACAGGAACAAATGTCATGTCAGTATTTACCTGCCCTTTAGAAAAATGACTTCTCGTCGGAGTGTAGTTATAGCATCAAAAGACATCTGGGAGCCACAGGTTTTAGGTGAGGTAGGGGCGGTTGGCCTTTTATCTGGGGCATTTGGTGGGGATCCTAAGGGAGACATTTTGGAAAGAATACACCAAATTGTAGAAATATTAAGGTTTCCACACCTTGCTTTTTTTAAAATAATATGAGAATATGATTAAGTTTATGGTGAAACTTTGTGAAAGAGATTATTTCTCCCCTACTCACCTTTTTTTATTAAAGCCATGTGTCTTACTCACCATAAATGGACTGAATGCCACTTATATCATCTGGAGACAGGGGAAATTCACTGGGGCTGATGTAGGCATAATTGGGGAACATGAGAGCCCTCTGATCATTAGAATGGGAGAGACCCAGGGCATGGCCAAACTCATGAGCAGCAACAAGGAACAAGTTGAAACCTTAAGAAATTGATAGAGATAATAGATCAGTCTAATCTTTTACTCAGCAAATGGCTGATACAATCACAGCAGGGCTACTGCTCAGTGACAGTTTTCATACAATATATTGACATTCAGAGAATGCGTGTATGTGAACATATTTTTGTGTAGGACAAGATTGTGGTCTTCCCCCCCTAGAAGGGAGAGACTTTTGACCCTCTTGCTTTCTGTTAGCTACTGAAAGTGTGTGTGTGGCATGAGTAGATATCTGGAGGTGAGTGTGGGTGCAGCTCTTCGGAATGTCCTGGCAGGGTTTCCTGGCTGAGGCAGAACAGATTAGATAGTGAGTCAGATCAAACTAACAGCTCTCCAGGGCAAGGCAGGACAACACACTCTGTGCTCACTGCAGGTATCAAAGTGTCACTCTGTGTGTCACTCTCTCTCCTACAAAACTGAGAAAGGAAGGTGAGATCATGAATAGACAAGGAAAAATAGAATGTTAGTACAATGCTTTACCTTTCTACCATTAGGACTTTAAAGCATATGGTTTCTGTATAGATTTTTCAAACAAAAAACATTTTTTAAAATATTATGCTGAGGTATGCTTATTCCCTGTGAAATATGTTAACACAATAAATAACTAAAAATGGAATTTCCTTCCAGATGCATCCCTCCAAGTAACACGCCTTTCTGAATTAGGGAAGAATGATCATCTGCACTGCAGACCAAGAGCCAGAAATGTCAACAGATTTAGTGAAGATCACAAGTCTGTGGCAGAGGAGAGGACTGGTCATCGATTGCCCAAGAAAGGCTGGCTGAAGCCAAGACATTCATTTCTCAAAAAACAAACAAAGTAAAGCTTCATTTTTTCCACACATATTTCCTGTCAGCCCTCCCCTCTCACAAGTCCTCCGAGCACTCTGAATACTGCAATGTCTGGCTGCTGGAGCTGTGCTGCTGAGGAACAGCAAAAAAATGGGTTGACCCATTCAGTCCCAGTATGGGGAAAACATTACATTTAATCAGGTCCATCCCTCATCCCTCTTTTTTTTCCCCCACCACAATAAACCCGCACTCTCCTCCTTGTGCAGTGGTTTTACAGCACCTTTCTGTTCATTAGCTCATGCTCTTCCTGACCTCAATTCTTCTTTTGCAGCTTTCCATCTCAAAAAGTGGATGAGAAAATGATCCAAAGTACAAGAGGGTGATGTGCCTGCGTGCTGATGGACCTGCCAGAGGCAGCATGTGCTGCATGGCCAGCCTGGAGGCTGAGCGGAGCAGACACGTCCCAGCCAGACTGAGGTTGGGCACTCAGTGTTCCCCTCTCTGCTGCCTGTTGTTGAACCTACCCTGGAATTTTTAGTGAAGACTCTTCATTAGCACTGGTAGGTGTGTTGATTTTTAGGTGATGGGGACATCCTCTGAGGGCTGCTGCAAAGCACAGGCTGCTGTAGTGCCAGGCCTGGTGTGCACCAGGGTGGGAAAAGAGAAAGCTTTTATCAAGGGTTGTGAAACTCTGGCGGACAAGGGCCACCACCAGCCCCTAGGCAGGAGTGGTTGTGTCTGTGTCTGTGCCTGTGCCATTCCTACCTGAAAAGGATTGTCCTGTTGGTATTTTTATCCATGTTAAATAAGAACTAGAGTCGGTCAGGCTGAGTTTATGTCTATGTCATTTTAAGTGTCCCAGCTGGCCTGTAACCCAGTTGGAGGATGGCCTGTAATATCATCAAGCTGCTCTTATGGCTAATGCAGTGTTTCATCACAGTTTCTTTCTTCACTCAAATAAAATCAGAAAGGAATTTATTCATCTGTATAACACTTTAGAAACCTTTTTTGAACCTACCAGCTGAGCCTGTGGTCCAGTCTTCATCCTCATCAAAGTGTGCATCACCACCTAAACCATTGCCGGGTGGAAAGGCATGAGCAAGGACTCCAAGGGGGCCATCAAAATAGCGAGGGCAATGTCCATGAGCTAAATAATATGAAGTTGAAACAACACTGAGCTTAGGTTATGACTATTGAAAAATCTATGAATTAATTTGACTATTTAATGCAGTCATCATATTACCTTTGGTCCCAAAAGCAATCATTATATCTGCTATTCCCTTATGAATGTGAGTGAAAATCAGCGGGGTGACAGTACTCCACACTTTAAATGCCTTCTCAATTGCTTTATCCACATCCTCCTTGCTCATATCTGGTGTGTAGTTCACAATTCTATAGTTATGACAATTCAAGTATAATATTTAGTATTTGCAGAAAAAAAAAAAAAATCCCTAATGTGGTTAAGAAGATGAACAGAAAAGTATAAGAAGCAATGTAACCTGTAAACAAATAGTTCCCAAGATTCATCTTGGGCTGAGTTTGATATCTGGTAACTGCGTGTGTTTGAGTATGTGATAACTGTCCAATATGTCTTTTTTCATAATAATAGTTGTGTACACATTATCAGTTTTTTCTTAAAATGGCCTTTAGCCAGGAGGTTGTCACTTGAGCATGAGGAAAGTTATCTCCTCAGGTTTCTGTGACTACTAAACTGTTGTCTCAGCAAATTTTAAAGATAATGAGGCTTGTAGAGGGTGCAATTGATGTTTCTGTTTGGCTAACAGAGTATTTGTCAGGAGTGATACATGACAGGCAAAATACAATGGTTGAACCAGTAAATATAAAATACCCAGCTTTATTCTCAGAAATTCCTCTCAGGAGCATGCATAGCTAACAGCTGTGGAGAGAGAAACATTTTTGTATTCCCAACAGGAAACGATTGCTGTAGAAGTTATATTTAAATATAACAAATGTGGATACCCACAAACCTAAAATTTAAACTCAAAATGTAATTACTGAAATACTACCTGTAAGTTAGTTTGTTTTTTTTCCATCCGGGCAGAGTGAAGCCATAGAGACCCACATCAGGAACTCCGCACCTGGGTTTCTTCATCATTTCCAACGTCTCATTATCTGGTTTTCCAGTCACTTTCAAACCAAAAAATTGTTGCATTTTCTGAAGTTTTTCAGCTGTGGATTCAGCATTTATTTTCCATCCAAGTTGATTTGGATCTGGCTCAACAGCATAGAATTTATTCAAATAGTTCTAGTGGAAAAAAAAAACAACACGTTTCACATTTTGATCTATTTCCTGAATAAATGCCTTAGGACTGATATTGTTTGGGTAGGTTGCTGGCAAAACCTTCTGCCTGTAATTTTGGAGCACAACAGATGATTTCCTGAGGATCATAGCTAAACAGAAACAGACAACGTTGTCTTGACTCTTATTTACTTGAAATTTCCAGTTTGCACAGATTTATCCTACTTTAGTAAAGTTTGGGCAACAGCGTTCTATGCAATAGCATTGTCTTAAAAAGGCAGCAAGCTGCTGTGCAGCTGGAACACACAGATTAGGTCTAAAAATAGAGGGCTCAATAGATCTCAGATACGGAGAGTGCAGTTACCTGTACAAGCTTTGCATCTTCTTCGTTGTCTTTCTCTGGGTGGAAGGGAAGAGCGCTAGAAAGAGCTGCACATGTTACAAGCCAAAGTGAAAGAGCCGTCATTTTTACTGTCATCCCTGTCCTGGTAGGAGAGCAGTCTGCTTTCTGCTCCATGTGCCTCCTTTCTCGCGTCCCAGTTCGTATGGTTCTGGGGTGCTGTGGAGAGTCAGCTGTAGACTGACTCAGAGCTCATCATGCTCTGATTCCCTCCACACAAGCTGTAACACTGTGCCGACTGACACAATAAAACTTAATTGAACCCATCCGATTTCACAGCCGTCTGAAGTCAGTTGGGATTTGAATGTGTCTGAGCTGCTTCGCTACCCTTTCAAAACTGGCGTTCAATTTTAGTTATTTCACACTGAATTTTAGGAAACCTGAGCAATTTCATGCCAGACTAAATGGTGGACAAGTGCAAAACCTTGTAAGTTGTCCCAACATAGCTGTGTGAAATGGGCCCACCAAATGTAGAAGTACTCTTAACCATTCTCAGCCTAGAAAGTGGGAATTGTGCACGAGATATGAATCCCATAAAAGACAAAACAAAACAAACTTTGGGAGAAATTACTGTAAGCAGAATATTTTCTTTTCAAATTGATTCATAAACTGAGACTGAATGTTTTGGAAAATGGATGAAAATGCCAAGTCCCAACCCACCTATTTCCGGCAACTTTTTGGAACAGTGTGTTTCTTTCAAATTATTCTGGTGGAATCCAAGATGTACATAAAAGACGATGATTTTACCTTACCAATTGAGCCTAAAGAATGTGAATAATCTTATATCTCTGTCTGCATCTGTCTATCTATCTATCTATCTATCTATCTGTCTATCTATCTTCTATCTGCCATTTCATCACTAAAGGGTTTTTTTTCAGTTTAACCACATTAGCCACAGGGGATATGATTATTTCCTGTCTTAAGTAATTCAGAATAAGGGAAGTTTCAAGAGTCACACAAGCTGTGACAAATTATGGGATTTCACCCTGTTCCAGCCAAGCACCTTCCTCTTCCACTGGCAACAAAGAGAGCTGAAGGTGTTTGGCACCTCAGAGGAGCTCTCACAGCACATACTCAACTTTTACAAAACTGTTGAAAGAAATGCCTTCATGTTGGACCATGGCTTTTTCAGGAAATCCTTGCTTCTATGTTTTTGGATTTGTTGCTGTCCCTTTCAGCCAACTTTTCTCCAGCTGGAAGCATTAATGATGAATTTTTTCATCCCAATAACCTCGTTGTTAAACTTGTTGTTAGTGGCATTTCTTAGCTACTTTGAAGAAAAAAAAATCAAACCCTTGCTTTGATTGTTATCATTGCATTGTATGGGTCCCATTCAGTTCTGTATGTATTTGACCATATTGATTAGATTTTTGTTGATATAATGCATGTTTAGAGAGCTACCTAACAGACACCCATGTTGTGAACAATTAAGAATGTTGAGTCCCTCCTGGTGTTGTGTTAAGATCATGACCACGTTGGAGTACTATTTCTGGTTCCTGGGATGCTCTGTGTAACATAACCTGGTACTACTGATGTGATGATGATAGGCAGTGAACTTTCTGGGTTAAAACAGAGGTCACATTACTGCTGTCTTCTAAGAGAAGAGAAGAAGTCATGAGGTAGTTCAACATCCACCAACTCCAATAAATGTCAAAGATAAGCATTAGGAAACCGTAACCAGAAACAGCTTCTTCCTTTCTCACGCCCCAAGACCAGCTATAGACATGTTTGTGAAACATCACTTGTGAAAACACTTTTCCAGGTCTCTCTCCCATGGGTGGTGGGAACTGGCTGCTATGCTGTGTAGGTGGCCAGGTTGCAAAACCCTGGTAGTGCGTTGTGTGAAGTAGATCTCCCTCCTTCGTCACTGAAATGTCTTCTGAGCAAACACTAATGTTAGATGAAACCAAAAATGTAGTCTAAATTAGTGGTTTCAACTTCTCTAGATTGAATGAAGACACTTGTAGAGGTCAGATGACCCTATTCTAGGACAGCTCGTTGACTCACTCCCCAGAGATATGCATTTCTCTGTTTTCTGTAGAAGAAAGCTTAACTAATAAATACATAAAGTTAGATGCAGCTGATCTTAACCTAGCAGCTCTCATTGTATCTGTCTTCACTGCTACATGGCAGATAGCTGTGGGGATCTGACAGCCAGCCACATGGGAAGCAAGGAAACCTCTTCTTCCTGTTCATGTCAAATCTGCCCATAGTTCTTGATGTTTCTATAAAATTAAATTAGTATCAGCCAAAACATGTTTTCCTAGAATGTATTCTAGTGCCATTGCAAAATATGTTTGGTGCAAAAGCCACTGAACAAAGGTGTTTGTCTTTTGTGATATTCACACGTATGTAATCAGACTGTAGCACCATGGTCGTTCCTTCTAGCTTTAAAACCTTTTAGACAAATACATCCATTAAAAAACATAAGACAGATCTCTAAAAAGAAAGCCACACTGGTGGCTGTGATCCAGAACCTAGAGGGGACATGTGGCTTCTAGACTGCTAGATGGAAGCCAGCTGGAAACCTTTAGGCACCTTAATGGAACTAGAGAACTGTTCAGGCAGATGAGTTGAGCCACTATTCTTCAGGCTCAATTCTTCCACAGAGCCAATAAAATCGAATTGTTACTCAGCTTGAGCAAAAAACATGGGGCAAAGGCGAATGGTCCACATACTGTCTTTGGCTCTTGACAAACTTTTATCAGACTGCAGCGTGTGAGGGCAGGACTCAACCATGCCAACACAGGTCCCTAGAGACAGTGTAGACTCTGCGGGCCTTTGGGAAGTGATGGGCTCCCAGGAGTCCTGTTTCATACCTGCATGGGTTACTTGGAGACCCTACAGTACCTCAAATGCACTGAACACGTTTAGGGAATTGAATTCCTGGCTGGGCAAATCTGTCTTAGTAATGATATGGGCTACAACTACACACCAAACCTGTGGCAAGACCCTGGGGAGGGGTACAGCACTTAAACATAGCACAGTAATCAGCAAATAGGGGTAAACATATTAAAAGGGAGTAAGAAAATGGCAGGGGATTTTATGGACTGAGCTGGAAACAGCACCCAAATTCCTAATTCCTGAAAGCCTGCTTTGTGCCTGAAGGAAGACAAGAGTGGCCGGCACCAGATGTGCCCTCCTCTTCATGGTGTGGCTGGGATGGAGCAATCGCTACACTCACGCAGGCAGAGGAAATGTTCTACCACTTAAGTACGAGGCAGATTTCTCACAAAGAAGTCACTTCATTTTGAACTCTTGTCTTCCTGCTCATGGGAAATCCATAAAGTGAATTTCAAAACTGTGTCTGGCAACTAAAAATTGCAACTTCACAGGATACCAAAACACATGGACTAAAAGTATTGCGTGAGAAACTTCATCCTATTTTTAACTTCTTCATCTTCCATAGTTTGTAAATTACCCTTTATCTCTCTTTCCTCTAAAACATAACCACTTCCTTACCCATCATCTCCCATTTAAAACTTTCTCTGCCCCATGAGTACCCACTACTATTTTCCTCTAAAGAGGGACTAGCATTCTGCTCTAAATCTGAGAAGCTCTTTTGGCATTGCCCTGAGATCCTGTGCTTCTGCTTCCTATGAACAGGGAACATACGCCCCCAGTTTTTATTTTTTAATATAAATTGCTCTAGTAAGACATATTGCCTTTGCTTGTAAATCTTGTGTTATATTTGTAAACCGTCTCTGCTAAAAAAGCAGAACCGAGATTTATATACTTCTAAAACAACTTTTGGTTTAATTGTCATTCAGTAGCACTGGCTTACACAAGAAAATATGACTCAATAGCATTGCTACTGAGGTTTGATATTGAAGAATTAGTACCTATAACACCTTGTGAGAACAAGATTCACATAAATTAGCTTCTTAATTAAAGCCTTTGATTTGCTGCAATTTATTTTTATTATTTTGTATATTTTCTTAGGTTTTATGAAGTATATGATCAAGTTAATTTTCAATAATACTTTTTATTATCTTTGAATAATATTGAGACTGATCTATACTGAATTTAATAAAAATAAAAACTACCAAGTCTGTTCTTTATTTATGTAGGATAAAATTTAATAGCCTTCAAATACAGACAGGTAAGTAATGAAAAAAATGAAACACGTATGTTTTTTTGAGATTACACATTATTTTCTCAAAATATAGTAACTTTTATTACAGTAACCTCAAACCTTCCTCTGAAGCATGTTGAATAATACAGATATTATAGAATATAATACATTTTGTTCTGATCATATGGATTCTAATGCTATCAGCTGAGCTACAAAGACTAAAGTGAAAGTGAATAACTCTTCAAACACCATTTTAATTGAGGGCATTCAAAAAGAATATCATTAAGCTGGAAATCAAGCTATCCTTTTCATGAATTTTTGTATCAGAAGTATTTTTGGCCAAGAATTTTCATTTTTAAGCAAACTTCTTGATTCTTTAATACACTAGAATTAGGAGGGATTTAGTAACTACTGGAGTACTAAGCACTTGAAAGAGCCTTGATTAAAGAGATTTATTTGTTTATCGTATGATGGGGCTACCTTTGAGAGTAAGTGACTTGTTTCTCATCTCAGGGGTTACTTCCAATCTAAGTTTCTGTGCTTGAGACCAGTTCCTAAACCCCAACACATCAGATTATTCCTTCTCCTCATGCCCCCCTGCCCTCTGCCCACAGCTGTAAAGACGCACACCCTGGAGAGTAGGCTAAGAGCGGAAGCTGGGGAAAGAGGAACAGAAAGTGGAAGTAGATCTGTACACTGTACACTGATGATAGTGAGCCCCAACTAATTAACCATCAGATTTTCACCAGGGTTTGTGTGGTGCAGGGGGTTCAGAGACAGGTGTACGCTCCTTTCTCTGTCTTTGTGAAAAAACCTGACATTTCCTGCCA
The DNA here is from genome assembly GCA_013397845.1 of Melanocharis versteri. Lineage (NCBI taxonomy): Eukaryota > Metazoa > Chordata > Aves > Passeriformes > Melanocharitidae > Melanocharis > Melanocharis versteri. The sequence goes on from VZTG01008440.1 coordinate 335,706, forward strand.
GAATACATTTTTTGGTGTTTGAATGCTAGAATTGGCAGTTGGGCATCAGGGCAAAAAAGACGTCAAGAACACGATTATATGAGAAACATAATTTATTAGGAAACTTGACTGTAACCAGAGAAGTTATGATAAATTATATAAATTTATTTGGTTTAAAATAAATAATTATTAATACTATACTGCCATAGAATTTGAACAGAAATCCATTCTGACCTGAGAATCATGAAATGCTGAAAAATGCAGCACATAAAAATATACAGTGCACATGTGGAAAAACATTGCAATTAACAATTAAACCAGCTGGTGCTCTTCATTTTTCGAACAATCCGTTTGGCACGAGGATCAAACTGGAACTGAGTTGTTCCATGGAAGAAATACACATAGCCTAGAAGTAAAATTTAATCCAATTATATTTCATAGGTGACTTTTTACAGTGTTTTGGAAAAAAAATTCCCCATGATGTACAGTCCATGTACAACTGATATTTTTCATTTCCTTTTCATTAAGGTTAATAACTAAACTTTTTGAAAAAAAAATTGTATCTGTATAAGCCCAAGTATTCACATAAACACAGGTTAAAGGTGTGTTTCACTCACCATCTTTCTGGAAAGCAGCATCAACTCTGCCAATGTTTCCAAAGTCGGAGACTATTTTCCTGGGATACCCATGATCCATGGATTTTTTCTTTTCATCATATCTTAGAAGAAGAAATGTCATTACAATTTGTGAGGAAGCGGACAATATTTTGAAAGTCAAAAGCAAATTCTTACATGCAACTCTACTGTTACTAAGAAGTCTCATAGAAATTAGCTAAAGTAATTTTTTGATTCTTATTATTAAGCTTCTCTGAAAGATTTCTCTGAGATTTGAAAATCCTACCTATGGTAAAGTTTGTCACAATGTTCCCAGGGACCCTGGAAACACAGCTCAGAAATTTATTTATGTATTTCTGGACTAGCAGAGCCTTGGCCATCACTTGCACATAAAATGAATTTCTATTTCAAGGCACTGAATATCCAGTTCAACATAAAAACAAAACATAAAACTTCAGAGAAGACAGTAGCACTGTCCTGAACCATAGTTGAATTATTGCCAATGATGGACTTAAACAAAATTGCTCTTTGAAATTTGTCATGAGCTTCAATTAGAAATACAAGCAATTTTAAAATTGGAGACTATTTATAGTGACTTCATAGAGGAATTAAATTACAACACTTTGCATTGATCACTTATTTTGTTTGAAAAGTGAATTAAAAGTGGACACTATCACCAAATAGCACAAAAAAGCAGCACTGTTGTGGAGAAAAAGTGAGTAATCTGCTAGAAACCCACTCTTTTTTATTGGGAAGTTGTTTCTTTCAGGTGAAAGTGCTTATATTCCTGGAATACAGTACAGGAATCTAATGTTCGGGAAAAAATCCTGATGAAAAGGTGATATTTTCTAACAAATGCTTAATTTTTTTTAAACTCCAAAGAAACACATTTAAATTTCTGGAATATACCTGATCTAAACACCATGCCACTCAAACTGTATAGTAATACATCAGTCCCCAGGGAAATGAAAACATGCCTTCTGGTAAATGAACATTAAATCTTACCTCCAGTATCTGTCAGCTACAAAGAAGTATGTTTTTCCTGTGGTTTCATCGTTGTAAGCTGCATTAACTCTTTTAACAGTCTTGGGGAACCCCAAGCGATAGATTGGTTTGGGGTAGCCGGGTAGAACGTCATATCCACTGACGACCCAGTATTTATCCTCTGAAAAATAATGAGCAAGTTTCATTTGTTTTTGCTATTTTTAACTGCATTTACTTGTGTTATAGATGTCTGGAAGAAAATGTGTCTAGACGTCAGTATTATTCCTTTCAGTTTAGTACTTTAGAAAATGTTTCTAATTCTTACAGTGGAACTAAATGATGAAGACAGGGGTAATGGCTTTTGTTTTTATGAATAAAACATTAGAATAATGAGGTGTGTTGGATAGAACTTCTCCCAGAATTTAAAAAAATGAATATAAGGTATTTTTCTGGACAAAAACTTGGGAAGGGCTGGAGGTTGATGAGTTAAACCATTGACCTTGGATTGGGATATTGAATTTATTAAATTCCTGCAATATGCTATTTGATTATAGAGCCATATAATATTTTGAAAACTAGGCAATGTGCATCAAATTAAACTATTAAAAGCACGTGTCTAATCAAAATGCTTTGGCAATTTTTGATGCAATGAACATATTTATATGTGGTGATAGGTCATGTATGATAGTATGTGCATAATGGATTTATTTGAGATATTTGAAGGGTATAAAAAACCTTTAAAAAGGACTGATTTTTAGTTCCATGAACAGTTTTTCTCTCACAGTACAACTTTCCAACAACATATTTTTGCTTTTTTTTTTCAAAATATAACAAATACTAATAAGGATATCAGTAACTGTAGCATAAAAATCCCTGCATTTGTCTGCTGAATTCAGTAAAAATCCTTCTGCACAAAGTGAAGTGCTGTTACCTGAAAAGAACTAGACCTGAAGAAGGGTAGCAGTTTTCATGACTTGTTTTTTCAGGGCATTAACTGTAACAGAGGGGCAAGTTTTCTAATTTATGACCTCTGAAGATCTCTTACAGCAATATGATCCTCTGGTTTAATTGTTTTCAGAATCGTAAGATTATCTGTTCTACTTCCTTAAAAACACTTTAACTTCAGTAACTGCATAGTTTGCAAAGAAGCAGGAAGTAATAGGTCAAAAAAAGTGGAGAACTTCTGATTAAATTACCTTTAAAAATTATAATTTCATCTGTCTCAATGTTTTCATAAGCAGCTTGAATTCCTGATGGTAACCTTGGCCAGAACAGTGAGATGAAATTGAGCTCTGTCTCTGTCCTTCCAGGATGCTTGCGCAGCATGTATCTGTTTTTAAAAAAAAATTATGTCATAAAATAATTCCACTCCTATCAAAAATTCAAAATAATTATTATAGCACCTGGAGTACAGCAGAGGGGAGATATGAATACCTCTGTCCACTGAATGTAAAAGAAATCTAGAGCAGACAATGGTAATTTTAGCACCTCAATTATGTGCTAAAAGATAGGCAAACTGAATATAAGACCTTCTATTTCTCTGTAGCGCAATAAGGCTCAGACATCCCTCTCCCTGGAAGTGCTTTCAGTTCCACCCCTGCTCCTGTGCTGAGGATGAGTGGGGGGCCCATGGACACATTGCTAAGGGATACATGAGGGCTTTTGCTTTGCTGTTTATTTGAGTCAATTTCAGAGATAAGTGTGTCACAGTGGTGGTCACAGTGATAGAATAGTTGGAAAACAACCTACAAGTTCCTGTCACCTTCCCTGTTCTTGTCAAATAGGGCTCTTCACATTAATGATCTGAGGACTCACTTCGGTAAGTACATGGTGGTTTTCTAGCGCTTCTCTTTGTATTACATTCCAAAAAGACAGTTTTCCCTCATGGATTTTTTTAAACTACTGAATATTTTAAAGGAGTAATATATGCTCATTGTTGTTACCTGCCCTTGAAGAAGAATATTTCTCCACGTAGGGTAGTAATAGCATCAAATGTCAAATTTGGGTCACAAGCTTCTGGAGTTATGGGTCCTGTCGGCTGCACAGCAGCATTAGACCGTCCTGTAGGATGAATATTTATCATTTAGTGTGGAGAAATATAAGGAGAGTGTTCAGAAGGTCTCTGAGGAGACCCAGAAAACACATTTTATAAAGAATGAAAAAGAACATAATATTAAAGTAAGAGTCTGTCATTAAATGAAGAATTCTAATGTTGATAAAAGCAGTTGTGTTCATCTTTTAAAAACGAGTCTTTTGTGGAACTGGACTTCAGCTGAAGTTAGCTTCCAGGAATTTTCTCTTTTTTGTTATTCATTTTTCAGAAACTGTTAAATTTGTCATTTTGGTGCAATATTAAGTACTTTTGCTTTATCATTTACTAGCCTCCCAAATATGTATGTTAAATAAATATATATTTTCTTACCATAGATGGCTTGAATTCCATCAATATCATCCTGAGGAAGAAGGAATTCATTGGGGTCGGTGTAGGAGTAAGTTGGATACATCAGTGCTCCAGGATCATTTGAATGAGACAGACCCAGTGAATGGCCAAGCTCATGGGCGAGAACAATGAACAAATTGTAGCCTGTAAGATAAAAACCGTATGAAACAAGATAAAATCTGTTTCAATACCCGGCACAGCTGACAGGAAACACTTAAGCTAAAATACACTAGAGGTCCAAGAGAGGGTGTAAGTAATTCTACCATCATCACAACACAAAAACATTGTTACAGAAGAGCTGTATGAGTATCTAAAGAATGTCTGGCCTACATTGTGGTCTCATTGTAATTTCTCTAGCGTCCTTGTGTCTTAAACACCAGCTGTTTCCACTGCTATCCCATAAACTGCTCAGATCAAGGATCATGCTCATGATGAGGGATTGTTGGCAGTAATCCAACAGAAAAAGAATTTCAAAACAAAAAATGAGATTACAGGTTCAGTAATACTTGGAACATCCTTGTTAGCACCAAACTTTGAAGTGCTAGGTTAAGAAAAACAAAGAATTTGCCTTCAGAAGTCTACCAACACATTTTCTTTTACCCAAGTTTTAGCTTTCCTCTGAACGAAAAAGTATTTTAAAGTGCTGACCCTAAAATCATTATAAACCCCTATGACCTAAATATCTATATGACATTATAAACGCCACTATGATCTAAAAAATCTGTTTTCTGCAAGTTCATGACTAAAAGTGGCAGTAAAAAACAACAACAAAAAAAGGGCAAGCAATTATAAATGAAAAGATCTGTCCCTTTTGCTCACTTTTCTGCCTGTAGTCAGGCTTGTGAAATGGGAAGCATCACATGAGGTAAGACTGTATGAAGTTAAAACTATATAGATTCAGCTATAAAATGCTTACCTCTTCCATCTTTTGTCCAAGCTTCCTCCTCATCCATATGCACATCTCCACCAATACCTTCACCAGGCTGGAATGCATGAGCCAGCTGCCCATTGGGACCATCAAAAGGAGAATTGTCTCGGTGGTCTAAAATGAAGAGGTAAAAAATCAGTTAAAATCCTAAGTTCCATGACTTCAGATGGGTGTTTAATATCCCATGTTATCATTGTTACCTCTATAAGCAAAAGAGATCATTATATCTGCTTCTTTGTGCTCAACCTTTTGGAATGTCAATGGTGTCACGTTGCTCCAGACACTGAGAGCTTTTCTGACTGCTTCATCTACATCAGCTCGTCTCATCTTCGGGGTGTAATTCAGAATCCTTCAAAGAAAACCCAACACATAATATATTGTTTAGAAAATAGCTGAAATTTCAGCATTTTAGCTGAAATATAATTACTTGTGAAAAAGTCAAAAATCTTAGACGTATCTTTCACAAATGAAAATTAATAAAGGCTTTTTTCTAGGTACTGCCTTCTAAAGTATCTGTCTTCTTCCAGAAATCACGAAATCACTCCATATGTCCATATATGGCATAATGTAATTCCTTCAGACCCCCTACCCCAAAATCGGTGTGCTAGATTTATATATTTTTGAACCAGGTTAGGAAAGATTACCTGTATGTCAGATTATTTCTTTTCCATTTGGGATTCCCTGGTGTGAACACATATTGCTCTACATCAGGTACACCACATCTGGGTTTTTTCATCACCTCCAATGTGTCAAGATCAGGTTTTCCAGTCACTTGTAGTCCAAAGAATGACTGCATTTCCTTGAGCTTTGCAGTAAGGGGGCTTTCACCATGTCTTCTTAAATGGGGATGGGGATCCTTTTGAAGGTCATAGAAATTCTGTAGGTAACTCTGAATCAGAGTTAAAAAAAAAAAAAAAGAGCATTGTGACTTATCAGTACTGTCTTTGGTCACACTTAAATTTTCTAAGTAATCTTAAACTATTCCCATATCGACACACCCTGTGTTTACCAGGACCAACAACAACCTCTTTTCTTCAGTAGTTTTCCTACAGTTTTCTGAATTTTTTGTTTCACTGATGAAATATATCAAGAAATGTCTTGAAAATCTAATATCTACTATTAATAATTAATTCTACATTATTTACTGTGCTCAATTACTCTAACAGCAAAGCTTACAAGGAAGCTTATAACTGGTCTCATCCAAGGAAATTGAGGCTGGCAGTGAGACTTCACACAGCCAGGACTCCCAGCAAAGCAAGTGACTCCTGCTAGAGAGTCAGACTTGGCGAATTGTGCCTTTTATTTTTAGCTACAGAATATGATCCTAGAAACTCGGGCCTTCCTACTGAATTTCAAGAATTTAGTCTACAACAGATAATGTTGTGTCTGTGTGAGTTCCCCTTTTCAAAAATATTCTATAAAAGATCTCTTCAGCCAAAACATGGAAAAATATGCCTGCTTAAAGGAAGTTTCCTTCCTTATGTTATTAAAACCAGTCATATCACAAGTTTCAAAGCACATTCTGAAATGTAAATTGCTGCTAGAACTCATGCCTCAGTAGTTTTGTTATTGCTTTACTGAAAACACCAAAAGTGAAGTACACAATATTCAGATGGTTTCCAGGTAAATAAGTTCCACATAATTTTCACAGATTTTCTAGGTTGATAGGAAAAGCTTTCTCTTGAAACCTCTGTGAAATGGTGCATCTTAAGTTTCCAGCCATATTCTGTGAATTGCAATTATAGTCATCTCTCAGACTACATTAGGTTTCCCTTAGATACGCACTGTAAAGAGTACTTACCTCTACGAGCTGTAGGGATTTTCCTTCATCTTTAGCTTCTGGAGCCACAGGAAACGCGGAGGAGACGGCCACGTATAGCGACAGGAGAATTGCAAAGGTCTTCATTCTCATCTGGGGCTGTCTGCCTCAGTTTCGCTCTTGAGCTACTGAGCACACTTCTCAGCTGTATTTATGTAGCTGATAGTAAATCAGTGACAGCCTGACTCATGCTGTATAATATCCTCTGATTAGTAAAAATGATGCATAGCAGTTTCATCATCAGGTAGTGACGCAAGGTGTTTAACTAATATTACTATCCATATTTTGCCCAAGCCTTCTGGTTTGGGCAATTTTATAGCAGGCTTAACAAATAAGGGAATGTTTTTCAGGTAAAATGTGGAGCTACATTTCATGGTTTTTTTTTGAATCATGAATTTAGACCACTTATGACACAAGATTTTGACAAACTGGAGAAATAATGAGAAATAGCATGTAACAGCAAAATAATATATTGTATGATAATTAATCAAATTACGCTATATGTGACGCATATGATTTAATCTTAAAGAGACTATAGAATATTATGTTGCAATACGTAATAGCAAAATACAAATGACAGTACAAAAAACCAATCTTTTTTAGGAATAACCAGCAGCATAACTCCAGGAGGACTGTCATCTAACTGTTATCTAACAGTTCTATCTAAAACAATCTTATGATGCTAGCAGAAATGAGTGCTAAAATGATTCAACTTTTTTTACTGATATTAACAAATTCAGTCATGCTACTGGAATGCGTAATCTGGGTTCCCATATGTATGGTAAGTAACATTTCTACTCTTGCCAGCATGGATACGGTCTCAGCTGCAATAGTGTATTTGGATTCAGGCAGAGCGAGATGATGGGAGGAAAAGACTCCATGAAAGACAACAGGAATTTTCATGAGTGTGGAAAAGGAAGATTAAAATAAGCATTTTTTACGCCATGTTCACTGTTTCATGGAAGGAAGAGTGAGAGGAGCCACGATAAAAGCTGGTAAATAGAAGAAAGTTTTTAATAAAAATTTAGCAGTGTCCAATATCCAAGACTCTAGAGTGGTCTTAAGCAACAGTGATTAAGTTTAGACATGAGGTTTGGGATTCAGCTGCCTGAGCATTAATGTCATTGAGATGCTGTAGGGAATCACACCTGACCTCAGCTTCCCTGGAAGGGTGCAGGTCTCCATCGCTTCTGTGTCATGGCAGCCAGCCCCGGGTGGGTGTCTCGAGTCCAGACAAATGAGTAATGAGGTGGAATCTGCTTTAAATGTTTTGTTGTGTAGTTGTTGTGTTTAAATGTTTTGTCTGTAAGTTATTTAGGTCTCCAAGTTCCCATTTTGGACAGTGAATTCTAGAGAGTGATTCAACTAACCACAAGACACAGACTTCTAGATGAGATGAATTGCTCTCTATACTACATTGACTGTATTGCCCGGGTCCCTAACAGTGATAAGAAAAGTTTAAATATCCTGGACAGTGTAGACCCCTAAACTGAGGAAAACATTTCTAACTGCAAGCATCAGAGTAATCAGCTTGAAGGGGATGCGTGCTTGCTAACTCTGCAGGCTGTCAGGTACAGGCTGGACATCTTTCAGGATGGTTCTGATGTTCCTGTCCTTATTGGAGGTAAAAACCCTCCTTGAAAACCTTAAAAGCAAATGTTAGTGTGAGAGGGAGAAATACAAATAAATACCATTATTTTAATTATGCTGGGCAATTCTTCACTTATTTTCCCAAATACCGTGAAAAATAATGCACTTAGTATGAGATGCTACACTCACTGTAGTGTATCACCCCCTAGTCATATCTAGGTTCAGCAGAGGTTACACCATTCCTGGGAGGAGTAAATTGCCTTATATCTTCCGATGTGAGTCACATAGATTGCCTGGAGTGATTGATTTAAGCTAATACAGGACACTTCAAAAGCGGAAGCTGGGATTTGAAATGACTAGGAAAAGAATTCCTCAAAGGGTACAGCTGTTGTAGACTAAAGAAACTCAACTTCATGGTTCACAGTCCAAGGAAAGTTAATTATTGGTTATTCTTAATCCATCTTGATTCAGACATGTACAAAAAGAATTTTATGTATTGGATACTTCTCCAAAGACTTGGCTGCAACACAAAGGATTCTGGGATTTGTGAAATGCTGTTTAACTTCTCTAGCTCTGTTTCTAAATTAGTCTTATTTCCCTGTAAATTTTTCTCCTTTCTGTGTTTCTTTAGGGTGGTTTATATAGTTCCTGATTCAATATCTTCATTTCTTATTTCTTTTTCATAAGAAGTAGTTAACTTCTTATTTCTTCTTTTTTCCCCCTTTTATTTTCCAAAGACATCACATACACGCATACATAAACACAGGCATCACATAAACACATACACGCAGAGAAGAGAAGCACATTAATCAGCTGCATCCGGCGGCTGAGACAGGAACATAAGGAAGTCGTGCTGTGGCTTTCACAGAGAGCTTCTTCTGCCTTGCAGATTTCTCTGCAGGGTCTATGGCCAAATTTTAATATGATAAAGAGGATACTGAGTTGGGCAAAGGGTCAGAGAGGACTCCTGGCTGTCTTCTATGAAACTTTAAATAAATTACTTTCCAAGGCAGCCAGTGGAAGGACTAGAAAATCCCGGACTCCAGCACTAGCTATGGGAACTCTTTGTGTATTTGAGGAGTGAAAAACTTTAAGCATCATCAGGAAGAGGAAACAGAAGCAGTGGCTTCCCCCTGTCTTAGGAATTTCCATGGTGTTGGGCTTCAAAGTCATGTCCCATTTCACCATCTGCACTGACTTCCTACTGCGTGTCCTTTGGCACAACTCCCTTGAAACCACACTCAAGGGAAGGACAGGTTTCAGTCATCTGCTTTCCCATGGTGTGACAGCTAGCACAACACCACCTTCTTCTCAAGCACTTGCCTTCAGACAAAGGCTCAAATCCCAACAGAATACGCCAAAATGAAACTGAGACCTCCTCAAAGGAGCAGGTCTCATGAGAATTGTTATTGACTGCCAATTGGTGTCTGCACAGTTCCTCGTTTTTATTTGGGGACCATTGTGTTGCACCTGCGTCTGACTGGCACTGACCTGGCCACTTGCTAAACCCCATTTCTAGTTATTTTCCTATGTGAGTGGCTCTATCCTGTCTGAGGGGGATCTCAGTGAGAGCCTCTGGGGTGGGGCTGGGGCTGGAGGCCCCTGTGTGAGTGGTGCAGTGACTGGAAAGACGCCAGGGTGAGTTCAAGTCCATTGGGTACATGTGTATACGTGCATGTACCTGTTGGGATCCAAGCACAGCCTCACTGCTGGACCTGGGGTCAGGGAGCTGCAGCAGCCTCAGGTCTATCAAGGTACCAGATCTGGACTACTCCTAACACATTGTCCCTGCCTGGAGTTTGCTTAAAATCATGGAAATTTATAATCACAGAATGTCTTGATTGGAGGAAACCTTAAAGGTCACCTTGTTCCAACCCCTCTGCCATGTGTACGGGCATCTTCCACCAGACTAGGTTCCTCGAAGCCCCATCCAACCTGGTCTTGAACACTTCTAGGGATGGAACATCCACAGCTTCTCTGGCCACTATTCCAGTGCCTCACTACCCTCCAAGGAAAGAGCCTCTTCCCAAGATTTAATCCAAATCTCTTATATTTTAATTTGAAACCCTTTGTCTTTGTCTTATCACTATCTGCCCACGTAAAGAGTCCATATCCCTCCTTCTTATAAGCCCCTTTTAAGTACTGGAATGCCACAATGATGTGTCCCTGAAGCCTGCTCTTCCCAGGTCTCTCAACCTGTCTTCATAGCAGAACTGTTCCAGAGCTGCTAACATGGAAAATCCACATGTAATCAAAGGAAAGAGGTAAACTTTACACTTACCTATCCCCAACAGTTCTTCAGAGGCAGCTCTTGTCTGGATCAAAAGCATCAGTGCCTCGCTCACCCTGAATCACCCTGCTAGGTCTGGTACCCAGCTGCTGAGCCACTGCTAAGGAAGAGGAGGTGGCACAGCTGTTAAGCCAGTGCTTTCAAGGGTTTTTCCAGTGTACACCCAAGCAGTATAGATTTGTGTCTCCCTATATTAGCAATAATTTTGCTTTATTTGCACGTCTTCCTCAGCAAAACTGCACCCTTGTTCCTTGTGTTGAGACAAGAGGCCTCAAAATGTCCCTTTTCTAGGTGTTCTACTGACTGCTCCTCACTTGCTAGGCCTGCACAGGAATGTAAGCACTGCCAGAGGTCTACCCAGAATTGTTTCCCTTTTCAGCATTAACCGAGGAAGACATTTAGTCAGAGGCATTAAGAGGAGACATATCCCCAGCCTTTGAACAATTTTCTGTCTCAGTGATTTTGATTTACTTTGTACCTCACTTACCTAGAGCTTGGATTTGAATCTTGAAGCTATTTCCCTTTTACCCTAGCTATCTCTGGTAACACGTTCTAGTGACTTCCACCCACACTCCAGACTGAATAATGAAAAAATAAATTCACAGTGTGAATCATAGTGGGGTTTTCCTAAATCAAGTCTCTCACTACGAAGTTACTGTAGAAAAGGGAACTTTGATTGGTGGTTCTGTAATTTTAATGTTACAAAGATGAAAGGTGGTACTTCGTAATTCTAAAAATTGTTTACTGTTACAATTTGTCATAATGATGTTTGCAACTGCTTTCTCAATAGCAGGTGGCACTACAAAATAGTCATCATTCCCACAGGAAGTACTTTTCTTTCCATTCTGTGCTCTTATGTACAACCTAATCTTCTAATGTCTTTTCAATCTATTTTGAAACAACAAAATAAAAATCTTTCTGCAAAACTAGAATATTATCCTGAAACAAGCTGTTTTTCTTGGAGGATGTCGCTTTTCATGTGAAGTCTAACGTGTTAAAGATGTAAGTCATGTTACTGTGCAGCAATATTCTACTGATTGCCAGATATTTGCTTGAAGTTAGAGGGTTCATTAGGAGTTTTCCCATAATGAACCAATTACATTTTAATACTGAGATGGAACAGCCAAAGGCAAGCCTCCAAATCAGCTGTCTTGAAGTTTGCACAAGCTCATGGCTTCACGTCACCCAGTGTTAAACATTTCCTTCATAGAACTGCTGTTGGTACTGCTCCAAGGGAATGATCAGTCACTCGATTTACAAACCAGGGTGCAGTGCTGGGCAGTGTTAGGAGCACAATTCTATAGTTCAAACCACTCAGAAGTCCAAAGGCCACCGCGATAGGGCTCAGGATGACAGGTGCTGAATCAGTTCTCATTATCCTATCGTAGAAAAGCAGTTCAGTGTGACCAGTTCCACACTGGGACAGCGCCTGTGTTACACCTCAGTGACTGGCACAGTCTCAGACATGGCATCATCAATGATTTCAGTAAAAGGAGAAGGGAAGGAGTGCCCCTTTCCATGCCAAGCACCTGCTTCCTCAACACTAGAAAATCAAATCACATTCTTTATCTTTGCTGTTGGGCTGTTGCCTGGGATGGGAATCTGGTCTGTTGTGTCCAAGTCATGATTTCCCTGGTGGCAGATAGGCCTTGGGATGCCCTACGGAACCAGCATTACCAACCTGAAGCCCTTTGCCTCTGAACTTGGTGGTTATCACACAAGCTGTGCAGATGTAAAACTTGTCCTGAAAGAGGCAGCAAGAAGAGATCAATGTCTCCACACCGATCTACAAAATAAATCTGCCTATTTCCTGGGTATCTGCAGCATTTGGGACATACTGGAACTCCTATAGGTGCACAGTCCCCAAGTTGGATACACGGCACAAATGCCAAAACATACCATGAGACAGCTACTGCTTGTGAACTTGCAAAGGCAGTTCTCTTCCTGGCAGCCAGATAGGAGTGCAGAGGCTGCCAGGGAATAATCTGGAAACAAAGTCTGTTCCTTGGCAATTTTATAGTATTTTCTCTGTAATATCAATGGTACCTAAGACCATCCATCTTTGCATGTCTTAAGCACTTCTGAATGCACAAATCTGCTGTTTCTCTCACCAAGAGAGGGTTTTTTATCCCCACAGCGTTTCCATTAACCAAACAAAACATCTCACTAAGAACAAGTTCCTGCAAACAATATTTGAGTGGACTCAATCTTATTCTATTCTGCCAGGACTTATCAGTTACCTTTGTCTGGTTTACTGAGGTGGTAAACTCTCTGCTCTTACTCTGAGTGTTTAAATCACTACACAATGTCTTTCAGTTCAGGTCAGCACCACAGACCTACCTTGTTTGATAATATATGTGTAATCCTGCCAAGAACAACATCAAAGGTCATTCATCCCTTCTAGGCAGGATAAGCGTGTGAAACCAAGAAAACCAATAAATAGTAAGAGAGAGAACTCGTAAATCAAACAGGTTTTTTCCTGGGTTAGATAGTGTTGGGACTTCCATGTTGGACTTTCTGGATTGTGTCTGATGGTCACGATATGGAGTCCTTGAAAAGCAAAAGGCAAATATATATTCAGATGTTGGCAAAATGTCCTTCAAGACAAGATGGTGAAAACCACGCAAAGGAGACCATTATATATAAAACACAGAAGAAAACAAATAAATTATTTTGATCTGAAATCTAGAGTGACATACTAAGCCTGTTCCTTGTGTAGAGACTTTTGTCTTCACCCAAGTTTCTATGCAAACAGGGTAGAAATTGGCTAGAACATGGAAAAATCTGATGTGTTATGAAGACTGAGAAAACTATAAATGAAATGCTTGGACTGAGTGTACCACAGACAATGAATATATCTAACTCAGAGCCTAGGTCTCAAACTGTATTTTTGAAGAGCACAGGCTATTGAATACAGGTCAGTCACCTTCAGTTCAAAAGCCTGTTTTCACTCAAATGGTAAGGCTGTCTTGTTAGTGGTACCAGAGATTTTTAAAATAAGAATTGTGAAGCAAAAATTGATACCAACATCTGACACTAAACCAGCTAAACTATATTAAGACAGACAGTACTAAAGTCAGCTAAGCTCTACTTCTGCCACAGATCTAAGGCTTCATATTCACAATTTGTATGACTATCTGTGTGCACAGAAACAGGTAAAGAAAGAACTCCAGCTAATCAGAAATCATCAAAAAAACCCCAAAGAAGAACTAGTTGGATAAGTATGTGACATCCAGAAAACTACAAAAAAATCATGAAAGATCTAGGACCAGCCAGCGTTGTTCTGAGAGCTATAGTCTCATCTGAAAGACAATATTTCCAAAAGCAAGTTGGATAGACCAGAGTTGGAAGAGATTATCCCATTAAAAATAACATGGTCTCATGTAATTATCCACAATGGAAGTGATATGCAAGGCACAGGCACCATAGAAGATCATCAGCAGCAGGAACAACAGAAGAAAACTATTCAAACCAGAACAGTTAGAAAGTTCCTGAAGGAACAACAACAACAAAAATTATATATATGTATAGACAGATATAGATTTCTATATCTACAAAGTGTGAGCCAAGCTGTTCATGCATGTTTTTAACTGTTTTAGCTGAGACCATGGACTGATTAAGTCTTGCAGCTGCGAGACCAATCAAAAAGCCATACCAGAAACATGAAGGAAAAACAGAATTAGAAAACAAGAACAGTACAAGGAGACTCACGAGGAAGAAATAAACAGCACAGAAATATTTCCTGCTAAATTCAACAGAAACTTTCAAGTTACAAGGCTTGAACATTCTTCTCCAACCTTGGCAATATCAGATGCTGATCAGAACTACTAATTTCCTTTTCTCGAGGTGCTGTGATTAAAAATAATTTGGCTCTAGTTCTGCTTGGACAGCAAAGCCTTGTTTGTCACCTCTACAGCAGGTGTGGCAGCAGTATTTGTCTTGCAAGGCTGACAATGCCATTAAACATTTTTGACCCTGATAGAATTCAGATAAAGATTTCTCAGTGGCTGGAGTGTCCCATTTGAGTAGCCCTGCTACCAGGGGCTTTAAAAATGCATCAGAAAAAAGGTTAAAGCGTGTTGAAGTATCTCATTGCATCCTTGCAGTACAATTTTATGCATAAATAGAATACAATCGTCTTGTCCCGACAGGACTGGAGGCAACGAGCACAAACTGAAACACAGGAGGTTCCCTCTCAACATCAGGAAGCACTTTTTTTACTGTGAGAGTGACAGAACATTGGCACAGGTTGCCCAGTGAGGTGGTGGAGTCTCCTCCTTTGTGCAGAAGCCACCTAGACACTCAGTAGCCCAGAGCACTCTAGGTGCTCTACTTGAGCAGAGGGGGTTCAACATGATAACCTCCAGAGTCCCAACCAACCTCAGTCATTTGGTGATTCTGTGATTCATGCAGAAGTAGAATCATATAGAAGAACTGTCTTTTCTCAGCTTTTTCCCTTTTTGGGGGGCATGTTGTTTAATGAGGGGGAGACACTGGGTGCTGGGAGAGATTTTTTTACATGCATGACAGAAAGGATACCTTCTCTAAGATCTTAGATCTTGCTAGCTTCCTGTCTGAATATTTGTGGGCTCTAAGTGATGTCTGGCTTCAGCATCAGGTAGATTAATGTCAGCAGTGTTGGTCTGGCAGCTGGTTCATATCTGCCCCCTTGATCCGGAGAGCTGTGAGACTGGCTGCACAGACCATCACAGACAGAAACCATGGAGCACTCGGACAGATACAAAAAGGACTGGTGGCTCCACCCCATTGCCCGCCCCCCTCTGATGAGAACTTCTGTCCCATGGTGAAGGACTGATGTGGAAATACCAACAGTGTTGAGGCCTCCAGGAGCTGCTCTTAGACACACAGCCCTCCCAGTACAGCAGCTGGCCCCGCACCTCCTGCATCCCCAGGAACATTTGCATCCCTGTAGCTCGCAGCCACGCTCCAGCTGCTGGCATTCAGACCTCTTAACCTCTTCAGCAACCAGTCCAGCTTGCAGCTCACCCAAACACACATAGAAAGAGCTCATCCACACATAGGGTGTGATTTACTGAGAAGACAGGATCAAACGTGCAGGGCAGAGCCAAAGAAGCAGCTGACTGTAGCCTGTTTGCGCACAATCAACCCTTCTCATCCACTTACCCCTCTATTTTCCATTTCCTCCTCAATCTATCTTGATCCTTTCATTTCCTTGCCTCTGGTCTTTCCAGTAATCAACTTACAATAAATTTTGAACACTCCCACAGTCCCCTTCGAACATGACAAAATAAATTTTATGAAATCCCCAAATGCTCTTACCTGGGATATTGTTCCCTATGCCCCCCCCGACCCCTAAGGTGAGGTGATGGGGACCCTCTCATTGACGCATGATCACAGGTGTCCCCCTGCCCAGGGAAAACTGGAGAGGAGCAGAGGCAGGTCAGCGGCGTCTGGGCTTTCCCTACGTGCCAGTGTGCCCCTCTGCTCCTATGTCCGTGGGGATGAGCCTTTGATCACAGGATGGGTGAGGCTGGAAGGGACCTCAGTAGGGTCATCTGCTCCAACCTCCCTGAACAAACAGGGCTGGCCTAGAGTACGTTGCACAGGAAATAACGTATATCAATAAATACCTTAGGGTAGAATTCATCACACTTAAATTTAGCCTTCTGTAATCAGGTATCCAACATAAACTGCCTCTCCAGTCAGTGAAAAAAAGAAGCACTTCCATCTCTCAGTGCCCACCTCAGGCTGGGAGGGATTGCTCTCTGGAGCTCCTGTATGTCTCACTGCAACTATGAGCACCAGCTAACTTTTCTTGCTTAGCTCTGGATAAAACTAAAACAGGTTGAAAACAATCCTAGCTTTAGGAACAGAAATGCTCTTCCTCATGGACTCCTGGTTCCACGGCAGGACTCTGTGTAGGGTGATGTACAGCAAGAAGAGCGAAAAGAAGATGGTGGAAATAATAAAATCAATCACAATTTTGTATCAAAAGTAAAAACTGCATTGTTGTTTGGTAAGCTAGCCAGCCTGATGTTAACTACATACATATGTACATATCAATATGTTAAATTCTGTTCTGTTATTTAAAGAAACACAGACGGTGCAGGTGCTGAGGTCTGGTGACTAGTGCTGAAGTACCTGCACATTCTATATATTTATAAAAGAAAAAGCTTTCCTAGCACAGTAACAGTACATTCTTTCCAACACCATTACAGATTTCATTTTCTTAACATGGAAACCAAAAGTTTGTCTTTAGGGAGCGTGTAACTCTCTTCTTATCGAGGTCAAACTCAAATTGCTTTCTTCCACTGAAGAAATAAAGGAAGTCTAGGAAAAAAACAAACAAACAAAAAACAACCCAGATGAATTACGATATTGCAGATATAAAGATTAGTACACTTCAAAAACATCCTCAAAGAGCTCAAAGCAACTTTTGGATACAATTATGCTGCCAACAGTATCTCCTCCCAGGTGTAACCTCTGCAAAACCTGGCCCAGCAGCATGGGGACACCTTCCACAGCAAACCAGCCATGCACATGCTTCATCAGGTACTTGATGAACCCCACAAGCTCACACAACGAAAGGTGTATCCTGTGCATTTCTTCAGTTTAAAATATCTGCTCTCACACACCAGCGAGGTGCATTTCTAGCCACCTGTGAGTAGACAGGCAAGAATGTAGCACAGAGCACAGCAAGGTGTGAGCGGATGCTCGCTTGATGGGTGCTGCCAGACACCACGCAGGGAAGGAGAGATCCAGCCTGGGCTAGTCACATCCACACTGCCCTCTGGGAGTGAGGTGTCTCAGCACCACATGTGAAACTCATTTAGGAGGAAGAAGTAAGATTTGCTATGAAACAATTAACATGCATGGGTTTGGATAAGCAGCAGATGAGGAGCAAGGAGGCAACTGGGCAAGCAGTGACATCTGGCAGTGTGAATGTATCCCTGAGTCTAGTCCAGCATTTCCCTGTGTGAGTAACATTCACCCTCACGCAGGAGAAGCTGGGGCTGATTATTTTATGTCAGAGGGCCAGGCTGTAACGGCCTCTCTCACAGCAGGTACACCTTACATTGTTGAGACGTCACTGTCTTGGGTGTTGATCTTCGCAGTGTGATGTGCACATCAGCATGAATACAGATATATCTGTCCCTTGGAGCTGGCCTTTCCAGATGTGCAGCTGTCACCAAAGGTATACCATCATTATTTTTCAAGGAGGTAAAGTGAAGCATGGGAGTGTTATGTGACTGCTTCAGGGTCTTGTTGGTCATCCTGTGGGTTCTGAGCAGCATGTAGAAGTGCCTCCCTCTGCTCAAGCACTCTCAGCCCTATCACATTTAGCATTTCGTGTAGATTTTAGTAGGAACAGTTACTCACTTTTGTGTTGAAAAACAGCATCAATCTTCCCATTAATTCCTGGAAATGCATCTCTTATCAGTAATGACTTCCTATCCATAGACTGATTTCTTTTATCATAACTGAGAAAAATGATAAACAAACAGGGGTCAATGAAAACTGCAAACAACTCTTGATTAGTTCCTCTCAGCTCATTATCTCCTACCTATCAACAGATAATCAAGGTCATTGAAGGTTTTCAGTATCATTTAGATAGTGTAGAAAGAGACATAATTTGTCATAAATTAATTATAACTCTATTAGCTTAACTGGAAGAATTGCTTCTATTTACTCCACCTTAAGATACCTCTAAGAATCCCTAATATTGGAATCATCACCGTAAATCTGCTTTATACTTTTTCTAAGACACCATGCCTAAAGGAATGCTAGACAATGGATTTTAAAAAGATTGCTTTCATGTTATGTCTCTGTAAGAAATGTTTATCAGGAAAAATCGGATTCTTTTCTGAAGTAATAAGCTATTTTAACTATTTGCCTAAGTTACTTACAGTAGGCTATTACATTATTGGTAAAGTGCAGTTTATCTGTCAGTAGTGGAATAAGAAGGCTTGTGAAAGGTTTTCTCTGCTATAATTTGCTTAGCAAGAGATTTAATGATCAAACTCTTCATCATTCAAATTATGAGAGTTTGACCTAAAATATGGAAGTCTGATCTTCTGCTTAAACTACAAATATGGGGCTGAATAGTTACTCTAGGGTGATCTCTGTATATACAATCGTTTGGGAATTGTGGTGCAAGAGAAGTTCTGTTGTTCATCAAAAATAATTCAGGCTGTTTACTGTTTCCATTACAGGAGCACTTCCTTTGGCTGTTAGAAACCTATGTCCTGTAACACAAACTTGAGCAGTAGGGATTGGATTGAAACGAAAAAAAAATAATAACCATGCACAGCAGGTAATTCTTTGCAGTACATGG
Organism: Melanocharis versteri; assembly: GCA_013397845.1. Lineage (NCBI taxonomy): Eukaryota > Metazoa > Chordata > Aves > Passeriformes > Melanocharitidae > Melanocharis > Melanocharis versteri. Next base: position 354,667 of record VZTG01008440.1, read on the forward strand.
CATTTTTCAGCAATTTTATGAAACTGTCTGTTAGTAAGTGGAAAGTGAGTGACATTCTCTTTCTCACTCCAGGGAAATATTTGATATAAATAGTGAGTTTTTGCCTGATTTCCTGAGATGGCTTGTGGAGCTGTATGGTGGCTTTTTAACCAAGGCAGCTAAATGAAAACAAACAAACAAACAAACAAACAAACAGTTAAATAGTTAAAAAGACCAAAATGAAAACTAAAAGCACTGTTCCACCTCCTTTCACGTATTTTTCCACAGCCAGTTGTGACACTGAAAGAGATCACCAAAAGTGTCTGACTAATGCATCCTAAATCATGACAGGATATTGATCATGTGATTATGTTTGCTTCTATTTAGACAAGAAGCACAGGAAATATTACCTCCAAAATTTGTCCGCTATGAAGTAATATGTTTTCTTCTCAATTGCATTATGAAAAGCAGCATCAATTTTGGTAACATCCCTTGAAAAGCCCAGGGTGTAGAGTTTTTGGGGGTATCCAGGAAGTATGGTATCTCCTCTCACAAGCCAGAATTCATTCCCTATTAAGAAAAGTTGATAACAACATGTTATGAGAACCTTCTGGGAATGACACAGTCCCTTTCATGAAGGCTAATGGTTACTTGAAAATAACCACTGAACTTGAAAAATAACTGAAAATAATTCTAGAGTCCAAAAACTGCAATAGTTCTCCACATCACTTTTTTTGAAAACTGAAATTTCAGTCTTTCTTCATACTAATGCTAGTATCATTTTTAAATTCAATAGATAACTTCCCAGAAAAAAAGAAAAGTAGTGACATTTATTTTGGCAGGGAAAGTTTTCTATGTGGATATTAAAAAATAAGATAGGTGTTCTTTAACTTGGATAATATTTATATTATCTTTGTGATTAAAACACACCAATTTATTGGACTAAATGAAAGCTTGTGGAATCCTAGAGAAAGAGCTTAAGTGGTTTTGAAGCCAGATGCAAACCCTCTAGGTTACTTGAGAAGACCGCATGGGAAAATAAAATGACAACATTTTACCTTTGAAAATGACCATTTCATCTTTTTCCGGAATTTCATATGCAGCATCAACACCAGGTGGCAGCCGTGGCCAGAATGAGGATATCAACGCAAAATCAGCTGTTCTGACTGCTGGGTGTTTGCGCCAAATATGCCTTGTGTAAATATAGGACAGGTTTTAAATAAAATCAGATGTTCACGCACTAATGCATGAAACCACATCATGGCAACTGGGGCAGTATTTATCTGACTAAACCCAACCATGTACCCTGAGTTAGTCACTCTACATTCCCTGTAAATTTAATGTAAAGAGTTATTTCTGTGGTTGGATTGCTCTCTTCTTGATGCAGACATCTAAAATAGGTCAGATGAACTGTTTTGTCAAGATATTTATTTCCCCTAATGCAGAAATGGAGCTCAGAGAGACCTGGCTCATGTGGCTAGTATGGGGTAAGACTTTGGGAACAAAAGTGCAGTTTTCCTTTGCTTTTATTATTATACTAAACCCTCATTACAGTGGCTCTTCAAGCAGGTATTTGTCAGGGCTGGTAAGCCCTCAGCTCTCTCAAAGCAAGGACAGCTAAGAGGGTGTGAAGGGTCCCAGAGTTGGTGATGTGTTTGCCAAAGCTGAACTCTCCCTGATGCTGAACGCTTGGGACTTGCTTGCAGTCTAAAGTGAAAACAGCCCATGTTTGCAGAGGAGACATCTTTCCCCACCCTATTCACAGCATCTCCTGTTCCAAAGGTCATCCTCCTCCTCATACTTATCTCTCTTAATTTCTCCACCACCCACTTTGTCTTTGTTTTCCATCTCTTCTCCTGATTCCCTGTCCTGTCTTCCTGTCTGAAATGGCTGATATTCTGATTAAAGTTATTTTTCTACGCTGTGGGGCATGATTTAAAAAGTGACACCCAGCTATTTTACTTTCAGAAGCTGACTTACTTGTCTTTAAAGAACATTATTTCTCCACGGAAAGTGGTGACAGCATCAAAAGTTAAATTGGAGCTGCAGCTGTTTGGCAGTGTAGGATCTTTTGACTCAGTTGGGTCTTTTATCTCAGTAGATTCACTTTGAACATTGTTTGTGTTAGGAGATGGTCCTAAAAGAAGCAGTTTATGGAAGAAATTATAGTGTGAACTCATTGAGGTATATCCACTACACAAAAATGTCACTGAAAAGTATCCAAAGGCTTTGAAATTACAAGCAGTAGTTGATGAAAAATTCTAAATTACCATAGAGGTACTGTATGCCAGTAATATCATCCTGATGAAGAAGTAGTGCTGAAGGGTCAAATTTCCTGTAAACTGGATACATCAGAGCATTGGGGTCTTTGGAATGGGAAAGTCCCAGTGAATGGCCAAACTCGTGGGCAGCAACATAAAACAGGTTCGTGCCTGAAAACATCAAACAAAATACATAATAGGAGAGCTGTGTCTTTTTATTTGTCCTGAATAACATGAAGGGCATAAGGTAGGTCAGAAGCTTTCAGAACTGCTTGCCTAAGCAAATGAAGTTCTTGTGGGAAATTCAGTTGGAGATGAAATTCTGGTCAGAAGTAAAAATAATGGAATCATTATAGCAGAGCACGAGGGAATGGTCTGTAGATCCTGTGGAATTCAGTGTGGGAGAAGGACCCTGGGCCAGTGCAAGTGAGGTAACTGTGCAGGAAGAGGTTGGAGGAGTGGAAAGAAGTGGGGCTTCCTTACAAATAAAGCTCCCCCCAATGCATAGCAGAAGCTGAGCTGGGACCTTAACTTCTTAAACCAGAGGCTTGGAGGCTTTTTATAGCTATGCAAACCATATGCTCCTTCAAATCAGTGGCAATTTAAACACTTCTTAAGGAGGAGAAGAGACAGACACTGCATCCTTGATTCCATGTGCAACTTGCTTTAGGAAGGGCTTGGAGAACTTAATTACCTACCCTCTATGCTTTTGGTCCACGTTTCGTCCTCATCGAAGTGAGCATCTCCACCAAAGTCCTTGCCAGGTGCATAGGCATGAGCAAGAGAGCCTCCTGGACCATCAAAGGGGATGAAGTCGTTGTGACCTGAGGAGCAAACCCCAAACACAGCTGACTGGGGGTTCATGCACACACTGAGCAGCACAGAGCAGGTATAGACCCAGTGAGCTACCGGCAGCTCCCTATATTTATTTTCTTCCTCTTTCTTTTCATCTGCCCCTATGCCCTCCCCCAAAGTCTGTCAAGAGTTGTAACCATAGCACCTAGAGCAAGAACTGTGTTTTTCTATCTGCTTGTTCAATTGGACATTGAACTCCACGTGTGCTATGTATGGGAGAAATCATTCCAGGTCAACTGCTCCATATACTGCAGCAACTTGGCAATAACTCGTAATGATCGCATAGAGTTTTACCTCTGGCAGCAAAGGAGATCATTATGTCTGCATCACCTCTGTCCTTCTTGATGAATCTCAGTGGGGTGACACTGCTCCAAACACTTAACGCTTTCTTGATGGCTGCATTGACATCTGCTGGACGCAGGTCAGGTGTGTAGTTTACTATCCTTTAAAATATAAGAGAGAACCAGTTGTGTTGTTACCACTCACCCTGTACTTCACACTGTCTTGACATGAAGAATTCCATTGTGATTACCTGTATGTCAGGACTTGTTTTGTCCATTTTGGCTCTCCTGCAAAGGTGGAGAACCCAGCTACGTCAGGGAACCCACAGCGGCGCTTCTGTACCAAGTCCAAAGTGCCAGAATCCAGTTTCCCCGTCACCTCCAGCCCAAAGAATTCCTGCATTTCTTTTAGTTTTTGGGTCATTGCATTATTACTTTTCCAAACAAAAGGTTCCCCGTCTTTCTTAAAGCCATAGTAATTTTCCAGGTAATTCTAATGAAAAAAAGAAACAACCCAAAACTTAGAACAATCAATGATGTTTGCTTTTGAAGCTTATAAGATATTAAGCTAACACCAGTCTGTCATGTGCCTTTGCTACTTTTCTTTCTGTTCTATGGTGGCATGGATAATAATGTTTTAAAGCTTGTATGAATATTTTTCTCTTAATGGTAGTTTTTTACATTGTATTATCACTATAAATATTTTGTAGTTATCAAAATACATTTAAAGTTAGCATTTGTTTAATAGATTATTTTCTGATAATGTGCCCTCCACCTACCCTGCACCCGAGGGTTACCTATAGTCCTTTAGAGGAAGTAATTTGAAATACATAACTGAATATAAAATTTCAGTAGTTGTGTCCCATTTCTCCACATTTTAGACAGTAATAATTCAGAAAAAAATACTACACTTACTTCAGGAAGAGTTACGTTTCATAATATCCCAAGTCACATAAATAACAACATTTCCACCTGAACTACAAACTAACCCTAGACTGACTCAGGTGTTTAATTATTTGTACAATCAACAAAGAGTGAATGCATAATTTGATTTAATTGTTCTCTAAAAAAAAGTAAAACAAGAGGAGTTGGTGCTAAAGTAGCCTTTGTCATCACTGTACCCCTGCCCATTTTGAGAAGTATTCAGTCAGTTATTTATTCTACTTGCTCTTTGGCTGCTCTATACCAGTTACACAGACTGCCGTGGATGCTTAACAGTAGCTAAACATCTCCCCAGAGCTCTACCATCCTCACCTGGATAAGCTGCATGCCTTCTTCCTTTGTCTGCCTTGTATTTGCAGGAAAAGCACAAGAAAGTGATGCACATAATAATAGGAGAAACGGGACATTTTCCATTCTGATTTCCACCAGCCTTTCGAGAAGTCTTTTTGTAGTCTGCCACACACCTTTATATAGTATTTGTTTGCTTTATAAAGGTTTCCAACCCCTGACTCATTGATTCTCACAATGTCTAGTTAGCAACAGAACATGCAAAATGAGGGTTTTACCATAAAACAGATCAGTGCTGTCTTTCATCCGGTTCCACCCTTGTGCAGGTTTTGCAACATGGAAATATGATTAATGAGAAGATAATAGACCTGTAGTTCTTTTTAATGAGCCTATTAACCTTTTAATTGTTAAAACGTAGTCTTACTCTCCAAAACTGAAAGCATATCTCCTTAATGCTTTCCATTCGAAGTTAATATTGATTTCGAAAGAGTTGTTGAAGTGCCTAAAGGGATAAATATTTACAGAAGGTTACAGGACTGTAGACTACAAACAGTAAATTAGTTTTCTAGGTGGTTGGTGTTTTTTTGGAGAGGGGGTTGTACCTTTTTTTTTGGAGGCTATTACAGTGCCACCATCTTTCTATTTGGTAGAGTCCTCTCAGTGCTATAACTCCTTTCTTGATGAAGCAATGCTTTGTTTGTGCAGTTTTTTAAAAACAGTGTGCACCTGGATGAAACATATTTTTTTCTGCAGGTAAATGTGAAATTAACACAAATAAATGAAACCAGTTTTCCCAGCATATATAAAAATTACAAAAATTGAGCCAAGATGTTTCATGCTACTTTTATTCAACAGTTTTTCCTCTGTTCTCAGAGAATTGCCCAAAGACTTTGTATTTTACAGTCTCCTTCTTTGACACTTACTAAGAGGTTTTAAAAATCACTGAGGTTTTCTGGATCGAACCGTTTGATGTCTGTCCTTGTCAGAGAGAGGTTCCTCTGTTCTCCATTTGTGCCATTGGTGGCAGGAACTGCTGGTCCACTCTAGATTGGGTCCGTTTTTCCTCCATGCCCAATCACACCCTCCATGCACTACCACAAATGTGGACAAAGCAGTGAGGATGGGAGTCCTGAAGAGAGATGTCTACAGCCATTGAAGACAGTCTTACATAGCCGAGACTTCTGTGTGGGGCTGACACAGGATTTCGGGTAAGCCTGCAGCACTGCAATGCAGGTGGGACTTTGAATGTGCAGAGAGATAAACCTCCCTCCACAGAGCCGGCGGGATAATAGAGATGTGAAAGGAGAGGTTATAAATATACTGTACACTTGAGGTATTTGCTGAAGTTATTTTCTGCTGAAGAGCACTGTGTTGGTACCAGAAGGATGCCCAGAGCACAGCATGCCAGTGGCCATCCACAGGCAGGACGTGAGGGAATGCTAGGTCTGGGCAGCTGGAACAGGGACAGTCACCGGCAGGGCTGGTGGCACCCTGCAAGGGTTATCTGGTCACTGAGGGCTGAATTCCTACCCTAAGAGCAGACATCTACCTGAGGCACTTCCATTAGAGAGAGACCCCCTCCCTAGTCCTGAATGGCCCAAAAATGGGCCAGGTGAGTTAAGAGGAAGCAATCCCCAGAAGGAGATTTTGATAATGACTCCAGTCACACAGTTAAGTTAAGTGAGGTGTCCCTGAGTGGGTGAGATGAATCTAAAAATTGGGTGCAGAGTTCTCCTGTGCAGCTTAAATACTTCTTTGCAGAAATAGCTCCTGGTACTTACAGCCCCCCTATACCCTTCCAAGCTCTTTTTTCTCTTCCCTCAGTGTCTCCACGTGTACTAGAAGGAAGAAATAACTTTCCAGGCAGTAGGACTTAAATTTTCATCCCTCACCTTTCTCTCTAATGACAGGGCTATTAGAAGCTATCAAAACAATCTAGGAAGGTATTAATGAAATTTATATAGTTTTCTGATTATCAGCTTTCTCAAGTACATACTTTTGCTACTCTGTCAACCTCTTTCTCACTTTTCTTAATACTATTCTCCATTTCTCTCAAGAGATCAATCACCTAGAATATGCTTTATGAAGAAAATTCCATAACCACAGAGATCTTCTTTTATGTTGTTCTTTGGGGTGACTCTATCCAGAAATAGCACAATATATAATGTCAATCTCTTGTTTTGACTTAAAAAAGTCAGCGTGAACATTGCTATGTTCTTCTTTTTTCAACCTGTAAAATTGTCTGGGCAAGCTCCTAGGATTGCCCTTATCTCTCCTCTCCTGGAATTAATCTTCTGCCTTGGATGCATTCCCATAGCCCCACCCTAAGACAGATAACACAAGATATATAACATATAACACAAGATGTATAAGTGTTAAAATTTGCTGCTTTCTTTTGGAAAGGTTGTTGCTAATTCACAGTTCATATCTTTTAAAACTAATGAATAATATAGTATAAGGAAAAGAAAAAGAACATCTCATAGAGCCTCAATATGATGAAGCTAAGCTGGCTTGTTGTGCAAAGCCAAGGGCTTAATTACTCAGATCTTGAAACTGCTTCTCTCTGCTGCCTCACGTACCCCCAGTGTCCTGGCAAGGCTGAACTCTGGTAGCAGTGTAGGACTCCTGGCCAAAACCTGGGAGAGCAGGTTTGTGCATGGGAAACTCCTGAGCTGTAAAACTGCAGCTTCAGCCTGTCCTGCCGTGAGCATTGCTTAACTCAGTGCCTTCGGCATCTCCTTCCTGGCTGGGCTGCAAATCCTCAGACCTGGCAGCACAAATCTAGCCTCAAAAATATCCTATTGCTGACAAAGATGAGTGTGTGACCTACTTCTGGCTTTTATATAACAGCTGTGGGTCTCCGGCATGGTAATGCTGATTCACTGGCAGAATTCAATGTTCCTGTTCCAGTCAGATTGCACACGGGTCACCCTTGCTCTCTATCAATGTAGTCATTAAGAGATTTTTGCCCAAGATTTCATGTGCGAGGGATTGCGTCTAGGTCAACTGTTGTGCAGTCAAGAATTTTAGATGTAACAGGTTATATTTTGTGACTCTAATTTGTATGCCTGCTCTTGGATTCCAAGGAAAGTTCCTATTCATACAGGACAAGTACTTGATATTACGTTTATGTCTAAATTTCCCCTGCTGGTACCCAAGAGGCCTTTAATTCCAGCAATAATTTATGAGTTATAACAAAATCATGGTTACAAGAAATCTTCTCTTGTTCACAAAGTATAGACAGGCAGCTCCAGCATTCCTGTTTCCAATGTTTCCAACGTCATCTGAGTTACGTCTTTCATTTGCCAGGAATTTCATTGCTTTTCCCAAACTGAAAGTAGTGTTGTTTCATTTCAGGGTTTAAGACATTAACAAAGCAGAAATACAGATAGAAATTCTGTGGTTAACACGTCTCACTAGTCCCCTTGTCTACGTGAAATCCATGGCATGTTGTCATCCATTTCTGCTCCAGGCTACACTTGCTAGAGTTTTCTTCACAGTTAAGTAAATATCACTCATGTTTTCAGATACTGTGAGTTTAAGCTAATTAATACCCAAAGGTGGAGAGAGCATTTTAATTTTGCTATTTCCTGGGTGCCATAACTAATAAAATAGTACAAACCTTATGCAGGAGAAATACTTTAATCTAATGTGAGTCATTGTAAACATCAACAGTGTTCTGCTTCACTGTTGCTGAAACGTTCCTTTCAGTTCCTCCTTAACCACTTTCAAGTCTCAGCCAACAACCAGAGCCTAAAGGCCTGATTTCTGAAGGTAGCCTTCACATACAAGAAGGCGTCTAGATAGGATATCAAAGTATGCAGGCATTTTTAAAAACAAAGAGAATTAACCCCATCAGTTATGTACAAATAGTACTCACAAGCACCCTGCCTAAGCCTGGAGGCATCTAAAGTCCTTGGACTGAAATTTCTTCAGGACAGGCTATGAACAGAGCAAGAGGTATTGAGAAAGACACTGGGAGATGTCAGGGCAACACCAATTTTCCTGTGTCTCTGCCCTGTCTGGACCGCTGCCAGGTGAGCTCACCCACTCTCCAGTCCATGACTTCACCATGGTGAACCGCTGCCCTTGTGGCAATGCTGAGCTGTTGTGTCCCTACTTGACACAACAGTAGGGACTGTTCTTAAAGTTAAAAGTGACTTTTAAGACATGGCCTGATTTGTAACGTGGGTTGGTTTGAAACCTGGCTTTAGAGGTACTTAGAGCATATCTAGCATGGCACGAAGCATGCATGAGGAGAACATGGCAGAGATGAGATATTCCAAGATCATAAAATTATAGAATTGTTGAGTTAGAAAGGACTTTAAGGATAATCTTATTCCAGCCCACCTGTGACAGGCTGGGACACCTTTCACTAGACCAGGTTTCTCAAAGCCCCACCCAACCTAGCATAATCTCTGCTGCCTTTCTTTGATCTTGTCTGTGAGCACAGCAGAACAGTGGGCCTGTGAATGCACTGGGGGACATATGGCTTCCTCTGGCCCTAAATGGATGGGGGGACAGGTGGTAGCATGTCTTTGATCAGATGTCTGAGGCAACTGCCCTGTGTGGAAGACCAGGAGCAAATTTTGCCTCTTCCTAATGGGGTTTGAGCTCTGGTAGCTGGAATACTGTCCTTGTCAGCCATTCCCATCCTCTCTTTCTGCCTTTGCCAGTTCTGTTAGAGAAAGAATAATAGCAAGTTGACTTCCTTGTACAATCACATCATCAGAGCAGTGTTGTAAGAGATGGGATGAAATCCCTTCAAAGAGAGGAGGGACTACATCCAAGCTGTCTTACAGCCCAAGGGGTGTTTAAAATCACTGAGCTATTGCCCTGTGAGGGGGACCCGAACAAGGAGCATGGAGGAAGCCTATGTGCTTTTCTCTGTCTCACCACTCATCCTCTGGAGGATTCACCTGTGGTAGGTACATAAAAATCCTTGGCTTTTCTCTTATCATTTTGGCTTGTTTGCTCTGGACAGTGGTCTTGTTTGTGGTTTCTTGTCCAGCATTGTGGGGTGGACTGCCAGCCCTGACTCCTCTTCCATGGCACACGGTCACAGCTCAGGAGGGCTAATCCACTGACTCCCTGTGACCCTGTATCACACCTCCATCACTTCCCACCCCGCCTGCATGCTACCTCTCAGCCCACTGCCAGGTTTCTATCTACCTTTCTCCACCCCTGCCTTGACCCCTTGGTCCCTGTGCCAGGTGTCATGGCAGGGGAGGCCACAGACTCCAATCTCTCCCTTCTCACACTCTTGTGTTGGATCTCCTCTTAGCTTTTGTGCCCCTCCCCCCCATTGTTCCTGAGTGTCTTTTTTCCCTCCTTTGTCACCTGGGTGATATCTAATTGTCCGCCAGAACTGCCCCTCTACTTCTCCTTAACTTTCCCTCCACAGACACTGAGCCCCGCTAAAAATGCTGATGGGTCCTGGTGCTGTTCAGGCTTGTATGTGGTTGCAGCAGATGCCTTGTCTCCAGTGGACTGAATCAGAACACAAGAACTGCTAAACTCAAGCAAAATACTTTATTACTCAAAAACAACTTGGTTAATAAATAGCTGGAGAACAAAATAAATTAAAACTGTACATTAGGTTTTACATTTTAAGGTTTTAAATTAGAATTGCCGAAGGCCATCATTTCAGACTCAGATGCACAGGAACGGCTGAATAACACTGTTTAGAATCAAGAAACATGAAAAAATCTTTCTGGTACAAATATACCCCTGCACCATCACTTAATATTTCTAGCAATTAAACCAGCTGTTGCTCTTCATTATACGGATGAGTTTCTTTCTCTTGATGTCAACCTCATACTGATTCGATCCACGGAAAAAGTAGAAGTGTCCTAGAATTGGAAGGACAAAATATTGATAAATTAATATTTCATTTTTGTATACCTATTGTTACACACTATTTTCTTGGGTGATTTAAAAAAATCAAACCAAAAATTTAATATATATATTGAAGCATAAATTTTTTTAGCTTTGGTTGGTGGTCTTTGGGGTTTTTAAAAATTACATTTTAATTTATTTACCATTCTTCTGAAGGGCAGCATCAATTGGATGGCTGATCCCATGGAAGTCAGCTGCTATTTTTCTTGGATAGCCTCTTTCCATTGATTGGGTATTTTCATTGAAACTAAATAAAGAAATTGCATGGAAACATAAAATAAGCATGTGACATTCAATGTTGAAACCAGATGGATTTTTTACGAAATACGTCTACTCTCAGCTGAAAATCCAGTACCTGCAAGCATTGTGACCTCATAGAGCTGTATAAATTCTGGCTGTGTGAATATTTACATCTTTAGTAGTCTAGGTAAGTTTGTTTTCAGAATATCAGACTAAAACATTTACTTTCATTCCCTCAGACTGACAATAAGGCTGGATGGAGCTTATACTGAGTAATAAACATAAATAATTTTTCAAACATAATTATTTTTATTTTACAGTGCACAATCTATGAAGTGCCCCCATAAGAGAAATGCAAACTTCAGGTGTAATAACACTCTTTCAGGATAGTATTACAGGTTAATTATTAGGCTAAGATTACTGCTTAGCTGAACTGTTTCTCACGAAGTAAATATTTTAATCTCCTTCTATAACTTTCTTGATTGATTTGTCATTTATAAATTTCACAGAGCACTTCTGCTCCTTAGTAACTACTGAATGAATACCTGACATGATGACAAAGCCTAGTCAGTTTATATTTTTATACTAATTATACTACATTATACTACATTATATTTTTATACCAGTTTACATTACTTCTTAATGAATAAACAAAGCTCATTGGCCTCTTAATTACAGTCTGGTAAGAGTAAGTGAACACTAAGGTGTAACAGATTTTTCCTATGAAAAGACCTGAGTAATTGAGTTTCAGCTTTCAGCTGCTGAGAAGGCTGACAAAAAGAGGACATGACCTTCCTGTACAAATACTCATATCACATGATTTAAAAATCTGTTTTGATTATCTCTTGTACAGAAGAGGGAAGAACCTTACCTCCAGTACTTGTTGCCAACAAAGAAATAGGTTCTCCTGGTTTTATGGTCATGAACAGCTGCATCGATTTTCCCAACACTGGTGGGGAAGCCCAGGTTCTGAATGCGCTTGGGGAAGCCTGAGTCTATGCTGTAGCCACTGACAGCCCAGTACTGGTCGTCTACAGGAAAACAGAAAAAGTTGTGAGGATTCTTGGGGAGTCTGATCTCCTTTTTGTCAAAGCCCCAGAGCTTTCTGTGTAGCGAATGCCACCAAACAGCATTGATGTCCAGCTGAAAACATTACCCTCTTAGGGCACACAGAAATTTGAATATCTTGCAGTTCTTGGATTTTCCCCTTTTTATAGTCATTAAGAGTATTATATACTCAATAATTAAAAGTCAATGTATTTTTTAGGTGTGTTTGTCATCTTTAAAAATTTAGATATTAGGTATTTAGATAATATAACGTAGCAATCAGTTTTGTCTCAGCTGTGGTCTTCTCTCTCACTGACCAAAGGAAGTCTGCGTAGGGCTGTTGTGCAGCGGCATAAGTTAATGGCAGGAGCATAATTTTCAAAATTTAAATGGATTTAAATATTAATAATATTGTCTATTAGTGCTAGTATTAGCACTAGAGTTAATGTGAATATTAGCATGGTATTCCTTCCATTATGATTAAATAACATTAGCAATATTGCTATAACTTCATATATTCATAAAAACTGATGGAAATGTAAGAGAAGTACCTTTAAAAAATAGCACTCGATCCTTCTTGTCGACCTCATATGCAGCATCAAAGCCAGCTATCAGTGATGGCCAGAAGGAGAAGATGGTGTCGTGCTCAATTTCTGAGAAATATGGACTTTTGCGCCAGACGTAGCTGATAGAAACAAAACCAGCAGTGTTTCATTGTCTGTACTTCATTAGGAGATTAGGGGCCCATAAATGTACTTTAACTCCTACTGTCTGGGTGCTGGAACCAGTGCTCCCTACGAGGCAGAGATACCACTCCTTTTGGGATGCAGTCCTTGACTCTGCCCTGATCACACGCAGATAGGTGCCCTTTACTACAGGCTGCTCTGAGGTCACAGCGTAGTTGAGGTTGGAAGGGACCTCTGAAGTTCACCTCATCCAACCCCTTGGCTCAACCAGGGTCACCTACAGCTGGTGGCCCTGTAGACTTCTGCATTTGCACCCTGATGGTTTGTCCAGGACAACATAGGATATCAGATTTCTCTTCACCATGACCCATGTAGGTAGGTACAGCTCATTTCAGTTTGGTTGCAAATGTTGAATAAACGTTCTTGAGAAACATGTTAAAACTCAGTTTAAGGAAGAACTGCTCTTTCCTCCCCCTCCTTGAAAAAGATTAAGTTTTTAAGACACAATACTTCATGTGTTTTAGAAGGGATATCAGATCCATATCATCAAAGGAAGTTTGTTCAATCAAAACAAAACTACCAAGCCAAAAAGCAGGTGAAGCCCTGGGCTTGACATGTTGTTTGCTCTCACCAGGCTGGACGTGTCCAGCCAGCAACTCACTACAGTGCAGTGTCAGAGCATGCCCAAAATGCGGTCACCCTGTAATAGCAGGGGCTCCCTGTAGACATTACTGGGCTGTGGTCTAGTGCAGAATCCTAGATCAGAGTGACACTAAAAGTTACCAGCGACATTTTCCACAGCTCCCTGGCCCACACATGGGATGGTTTGATGAGGACAGTGCTGCATATGAAGCAGCTGCAGGCTGAGGAGTGACACCGGAATTATTCAGCCTTGCACAATTTTAATAGACATGGATGATGATGTATGGTGGATTAAAACATTGTACTCACTTGCCTGTAAACCATGTTACTCACCCAGCCCAGGTGGGCTAGTAAAATTTTTCAAAATTGCCTTAATACTTACAGAAAGAAATATTTTCCTTTGTAACCAAGGGAAGATAAATTCCTTGCACTGAACTTTATGCTTTGCCTTTGTGAGTCTCACAAAAAGATGTTGCTGGAAATGAAAGCACTTACCTGCCTTTGAAGAACAGTGTTTCCCCACGGAGAGTAGTGACAGCGTCAAAAGTCAGATGAGGGTCACAGTCATCTGGTCTTTGGGGTGGATTGGATGGTGTCGTTTCTGTTGGTTCTTCCCTGGGAGATGTCTGAGTTGGTGCCTCTGCAGGTATCATTTCAGTTGGTTCTTGTGGGGGAAAAGCTTCGGTTGGAAGTGCGGATTCCTTGGGGGGTCCTTTGAAAAATAGATAAGTGTGGACTTGGAAAGTGGATCAGAGAGGTTCATGTCACAGCATTTCAGGCTGTACCATGTGAAGCCAAATGTACAGGAAGCTGTGCACATAACCACCCTTTTGTGGAAGATAAGAGGGTTTAATGCTACAGATATGGGCTGGTCCTCTGGTATAATTGGGGAAAGACTTTTGGATCTTTTGACTAACTGGAATGAATACAGTCCACAGATTCCATCTTGCAGTATAGGCTGTTAGCCACAAAAAACCCAAGAGTTTTGTCCAAAAATAATAACAGGAAATTAAACCTCAGTATCTTTCTTGTAGTAGGAACTTCAGTACATTTTAGCTGTTGGGTAAAATTAATTATAAATCGTTATCCATCATTCACTAGAAAATGATGCTTCTTTCTTACCGTAGAGGGCTTGAATGCCATCAATGTCATCCTGATGAAGTTGGTAGTCCCTCGTATCCCTGGCCATATATATAGGATACATCAAAGCACCAAAAACATTGGAATGACTGAGACCTAGCGAGTGGCCCAACTCATGAGCAGCAACGAGAAATAAGTTGTATCCTAAAAAAGATCCAGAACAAAGAGCAAACACTAAATACATTTTTTGCATGACAGCGAGATACAGGCACCATTCTCTCATGTGAGATATAATCATTCATGGTCTTAAAAAAAGGCAAAATCTAACTATGCCCAAGTAAGAGCTCTCCAGCCTCCTGGAGAAGAAATGAATTTTGAATTATAGGCACTGATTTCTCACTGGAAAACCACTCTGGGGACAGTTTTTGCCCACATTGAAGGAATTTTCCAACAAAGAATCACGATTTCTTTAATGTTAATAACAATTGAAAAGCAGGTGAGAAGGTTTTAGTCACCTGTTCAGATTTTGGGAATAGTAAATGACATGGAATTTGTCTGGTAACTACTTCACAAAACTAGTAATGTGTAATGTAATCCGTGGACACTACTGGAAACCAGAAGACTTCACTGTTATATTTAATTTTATTTGCCAATACAGTCAAGGAGTATTTTTTCCTTTCCACAAGTTAAAAAGGAGCATCTCTTTCAATCAGAAAAAACCCCAAACCCGAACAATAAACCAATCAACCAACCAACCAACCAACCAACCAACCCAATGTGAGAGGTTTTATTGCAGCTTTTAAGGTCATTATCTGAGGGTGAAAATTGCCTATCTTTTGATGTCATGGTTACCCAAAATTGCTATTCCATGCTAACTTCATTTCCTTCACTGGAGCTGTAACTGCAGTCTGCATTAACTTCAAGGGACAGTTGTGACTGCATTCCAGATGCAAAGATGCAGAATTATTTTACTAAATTACACTGATATTTTACATCTCGGTAGATACTGGAACTACTGCCATGAGATATGTGACTTTAGAGCATCTTCAAGACAATACTGTCTAATAGAAAACAGGCAACACAATATTTAAGGTTACCTACCACTATAGGTAGTAAATTTGGTCCAGTTTTCATCTTCATCAAAATGGGCATCTCCTCCTATCCCACTGCCAGGTGGGTAGGCATGAGCCAGAGTTCCTCCTGGACCATCAAAGGAATAGAAGTCACCGTGAACTAAAAATAAGGGGGGGGAAAAGAGATGCTTTTCATTATCTTGGTAAGAAAAAGGGACAACTACTATGATTCCCTGGTAACAGAGTCTCCTTACATCCAGCTGCAAAGGAGATCATTATATCTGCCTGACCGCCATAGACCCTGGTGAACCTCAGAGGGGTGACACTGCTCCAGAGCTGGAAGGCTCTTGCAATTGCTTCCTCTACATCAGCTTGCAGCATGTCTGGAGTGTAGTTCAAAATCCTGTGAATTAAAGACAAAAGGAGTTAAAAGCAACCAGATCACATGTGACTGGGGCACATGGTATCAAGGTCGAATATTTTAATCAGTTGTTACTATTATTTATGTGTTTCAAGTGGTTTATTTTCAAAATATTTGCCTACATAACAGATGAAGATTTCAGTTTTCTTTCATGCCTTTCAGAAACCATAACATATATGTACCCCTTCTATCCACTGAGTGTATTATTTAGTAGGCTGTTAACTAACTAATGTAAACTCCTATTTTGGTATTCTCATCACTATTTGGAAGCCTGAATAGTTCCCACATTCCTGTCCCTTTCATCCCGAATGGAGCTTTTATATGGAGAAATACAGAAATAAATCGTAAAGAATCTGTTGACATTACTTCTGCCTAGCATTCACAAAGCTTCCCAGTGATGTGGACAAAAAAAATGCT
The DNA here is from genome assembly GCA_013397845.1 of Melanocharis versteri. Lineage (NCBI taxonomy): Eukaryota > Metazoa > Chordata > Aves > Passeriformes > Melanocharitidae > Melanocharis > Melanocharis versteri. The sequence goes on from VZTG01008440.1 coordinate 370,777, forward strand.
GTAATATATGTTACCTATATGTCACATCTTCTTTCTTCCACGTGGGGCTGTGTGGGAAGGTGCTGTACGAGCGGACATCTGGTATTCCACATCTGGGCTGCTTCATCATGTCCAGCGTCTTCTGATTCAGCTGCCCAGTCACCTCCAGCCCGAAAAATGACTGCATCTCTCGTACTTTGTCAGCCATGTGGTTGAGGCCCTTTGCTCTAAACAGAGAATGTTTCTCTTCTTTAAAATCATAAAAGTTTTCCAGGTATTTCTGATAGGGAAGAAAAAGCAACAGTTTAGAACATGAAACTTTCTTTTCCAAAGCAGACAGCTGGTTATAAAATATTCTACATTGCAAGTACATCACTATGTTCATTTTCTCAATAAACTATTTCTTCAGTTCCTTCTAAAGTCCTTACCTTAGCAAATTGCATATCTTCTTTTTCCTTTTCTGGAGCCACTGGAAAAGCAGAAGAGCATATAACATATAATAACTCAAGGAAAAGAAGGATTTTTTTCTTCATCTTTGTCTCCCTGTCCTACCAGCCCTTGCTAGAAGACCTCTCAATCACTTCTTCCTCTGTCTAAGACTCACCAGTGTTTCACTATTTATATCAGTGTTGTGCTTGCTAAAGTCAATAACGGCATGACTCAGCTTATAACATCCTCTGATTTTCCACAGAAACACAGAAAACAAATTTGGGTTTAGAAGCAAGCAACCACATGACAGTTTACCTTGCCCAAAACCCCCTGATTTCGCAATCATATTATCGGACAGTATGTTGTTTTTTTCTTCATTCCTAAAGCGGGCTGGACAAAAAACACCCCATTTTTCAGAGGTGCTGAACTGACCTGGCTCTTTGTGAGGGACAAAAATCCCTAATTCTTCATAGTACTTGATAAGGGAGCTCCAGAAACTGCCTTCAGTTTTCTCAATGTGGTTTCCATGCAGGACCTCAGCATGTAAGGAAAGAACCCCTTCCTTTAGCTCATCTTGTCCCTGATAATTTTAGTGACATAGCCAATTATACAAAAAACTCTTTTCTCTTTTCTTGAACCTGACATCCCAGCATTGTTACAGAATCGTTATTTGTGCTGCTACCTGGCCCATGTAATCATGGATCTATGGCCTCATCCCCTTTCTCTCTCACACCACAAAGTAAAAGTCTCAGTAGAGCACGCCAGGTCATATATCCTGGTCTGCATGGTCTATTAGCCAAGGGTGGTTTCACAACTAAAGAATAAATGGCAGAAATTGCCCTGCAGAACTATAGGCACCTTCGGGATAAAGGGTCTTCAGCAGAACCTTTCAAAAAACTTCTCCAACATCAGATGGAAGGTGATGAGGATTCATGCTATAGATTCCAAGTTCCCCAATTTGCCAGAGGTCCTACTTTCAGTTCCTACGTCCTTTTCTGAACCTGGTGCACCACACTTTGTGGAGGGATTGCAGAACCCCTGTCACTCAGATCTCTATTGACTGTCATTTCTGAGACATCCATCTTTGGAAGCAGAATTCTCCTCTCCTGTGCTGACTTAATGCCCACATGAAAGTTCAAAAGGAGAAACATGAGCTAAAAATAATCCACTTCTTTTTAAATATGACAAAAATAAGAAAAAAGGAACCACTTTTCCAGTGAGAACAAACATATTGGAGACTTCATAAAAACAATCCTAGCACCACAGCAGCTGAGCTCTGCAGTCTGCAAGGTGGCCTGGGGAAAGGCATGGCCTCCTTCCAAAGGAAACTGGAGTTCAACAGCCTGGCTGGAGTCAGGTCATATTGTGTGTGTGACCCAGGTCAGAGCCCAGGTCCCTGAACCGCTGAGTGAAGTGGTATAAATGTTTATGCCTAAGGCTGCAGCAGGATGAGGGTGGCTTTGCCAGTAGCCCACTGCTGCTGTAACAGCGTCCTCCTGCTCCTTCCAGCCTGGCCAGTACTCTTGCTGTTTTCCTGTGCCCTTCTGATACGAAGTGTGTCCTCAATAAACTGATTCAGAGGGCTGAAACTTCGGGAAACAGCCCAGAAAAATAACCCTAACCCCATTAAAAATAGTTTGCTGCTGAAGTTAGCAAATGCACTGGCACACTAAGGGGTGAGAAGAGCCTCCATGAAGGAGGGGTGGGATATCACCGATGGGAACAGGGATGCAGGAAGGCAGCCAGGAACACCGAGAAGCTAGGACCTCTCCTTTTGGCAGCAGCAGTATTTCTCTCTACTGGTCATGGAAGAGCAACCCAAACTGCATTTGTAGAGTATGGTGTTTGCATTACCACATTGAAATCCTGACACAAAGCAGGGACATTTTAAATGCTGTGTTTGTATTTCTGCACCTGGCAGCAGCAGCTTGCATATGGCACTTATCCTCTGCTTTCAGCTAAATGTTTTGTAAACACCCTGTTTGCTGTGTCCAGGGGCGAAGCAGTCAGAGCATGAGATACAGCACACCCAGTTGGCAAACACTCTAGTGCGCCTTTTGGATGTTTAGGAAGCTTTTCTTTCTCAGTGACTTTTGCATGACTGCCAATAGGCATGTTACAGCTCCAGCTGTTGGTTTCCCCTTCCAGATCCTGTTGCCTGCATGCTCGAGCTGACATTTATGGAGTGGCTGGTGAGTGCTGGGAGGAAGAGCTGTATCTTGCCTTGTGTTTGGCAGCACAAGTGATGGAAATTCGCTGCTGAGCAGTGTGCATGGCTCTGAGGTGTGTGAGCAAGTGTGATACTTGCACGTGGATCCAAGAGATGACAGCAGTCTTAGTGTTCAAACTAACGTGGGTATTCAGGCCTGGGCTTAAGTACTGCAGGATCAAAATGAGAGCTGTGTTGAGGCTTTAATCAGAGGTTTAAAGTGTTTGAATATTACGATGCCAGGGGACACAGTAAAGATTTATCGGCAAAGAGGCAGCTGGAATTTAAATGGAGTCAGCTGAGGCGATTACCTCACATGGCACTCTTGCCTTACCTATCGGTCAACTGATTGATGAGTTCTGCTTCAGGGGTGCCCAGAAACATTTAATCCCTGACACGGCTGAGCAGGTCAGGTGCCTATTTCATGCCTTGGCCCCATAGGTAACGAGATGCTGCTATTCCCATCTGCCCTGGGAAGCTGATCCCCTCTGTGCCCTGAAGTCACTGTTGTCCTCCAGCTGGGTTGGAGACCATGCAGACGTCAGGGGTGACTTGCCCGCTTATGCAGCAGCAAAGCAGCCAGAACGAGTCCAGGAATACTGCTCATTTCTTCCCTCAGCTCATCGTCACTCAGACTCATTCGTCCCATATCACCAGCAGTTTACCACACACTCAGGGACAAGAGTGGGTGCTTTCCCAGGAAGACCCCTGCAGCAGATCAGAGCATTTCACTGAAAGCCTGCCAACATCAAGGCTAGTATTCCTGCACCACAGAACTGTTTGTCCTCTGACAGTGTAATTCGTATTATCCTGTGGGGTCTAGTCCAAGTGCCAGGGTTTTTAGTGGATTTGTCAAAATTCTACCTGGGAATTTTGCCATTTCTTATTTTTATACTATTGAGATTCCATTCAGAAATGTCATTCCACTTCTGCTTGGCACTTTCGACTTACGGAAAGAAGAGGAAGGATACTCAACATAGTGATGTAAACAATTGCCATTTACTCTATAAACAACAGCAAATTAAGTCAAAGGAAGCTTGAACTAACTTAGCACACACGCACGCACACTATGATTTCACCTCCTAAATTTTTTAGAAGGATCTTTAGATGTCGTCTTTTCCTCCCCTTCAGTCACGCTGTTTCTAAACTCTACCTCTTTAACCTACTTGTGCCAAAGAAGCAGGATGTGTTATGAAGGTCTTGGACATGCCCAGACATGGAAGAAGCTGCTGATTTCTTTCACTTGAATGGAATTGGGAGATAAATTCATACAAAGAGATTCTGGAACCTGAGGAACAATAACTGAACAGGAAAAGACACAATCACTTCACATCATTATATGAGCCAGTCTTTAATAAATAACAGCTGGGTCATAGCACGTAAGGGGTGGCAGAGGTAGGCAAGCAGAAAATTTGTGACATGGAAAAAGGTAGGTCTGCTCTAAAAGACCCAGAAAAACCAGAGAATATTTACTGAAAATGAAACTTTCAGTCTCTTTTTGCAAGACAGTACTTTGAGAGCATTGAAACTGAGCCTGAAACAGGTATTGACATGAATTCCATTATTTTGCCTGTACTACCATTTATCAGTAGAATCTCTTCATCCTGCTTTTCTAATATACAGCTTCTAATAGTAATAATATCAGTCACTTTTCTACTTCATCTAAGCATTTTGTCCAGGTTCCATTGCAAACTGAGAGATGGCATGTAGTGGTAGACTCAATAGCTGATCTTAATTAAACAGGAATTTAGAGGTTTTTGACGTCCGTATCCTTGAGTATTATCAGCAATAACAAAGCTGAAATCACTTCCATATTCGTATTTAGTATATAAACAAGTTTCTTAAGTTGCATGTCATTTCCTCTCAGCAATGTCTTCTGACTTGGTAGCTTAGAAGGCAGGGTCACAGAGTGATTGCAGTCCATTGGTGTTATATCATCCATCAGTGAACAAGAGGTGTGACAGAATCCAACAACCAAGAACTCTAAGGTTTGCAGGAACTAAACTGGAACATGAAAGTTGGAAATTTTGGCACCTTTATTTCATATGTGGCAATATATTGGGGTCAAACTGAATTTAGATGTGGCCAGAGCAATGGGTGTGATGGGAAGCACTGTTGTTGTGAGACACAATTAATTTGCTGCTTCCTCTTTACTATCCTGGTCCCTGTGAGATTCAGAGTGTCATTGTCCCAACACACCAAATCATTGAGGTAACTGAAATGTGGGCAGGATCCTGCCTTTCCTTCTGAAGGGGAATGGCCAGGAAAATGTTGCACTTCTCTCTCCTCCCATGCACAGCCTTTTATGGTCAAGGACCTAAACCTGTGCAATTCTTATTCTCTTATAAAGGATATGAACAAGCTGCCAGATCTCTGGTTGTTAGTTAAGGTGATGGTTTTTTAGACTCAAGAAGTTTTACAGTAGTGTCTTGGTTTTGTAGAGCAGAAGACAAGTCCACAGAAGATGGTTTCCGATGTGTGGTTGGTCGTGCCATCTCTTCAAAACTGCTTAAACAGTTGACTTTGCTATGCCCATTAGTCATATGGTTAATATATTACACACTAATGTTTAAATATTACTAAAATATTCAAATATATTCAAAAAATACAAATATATTAAAGCATTGACTGCAATGCTTTGAACTAAATATTAGGAAGAGACAGGGAACTTTGCTATGTAAAGAATCTCCTATCTTTTCTGAAATTCCTTTTGATGTGGACTGGAAAAAGCTGACAGCTTTTATAATTTGACTTGGAAGCCCTAAGATATTTAGCCAACATACTATTGATACATGAAACAAAAGACACTGCCTTGAGAAGCCTGAGTTCTGTGTCCAAAAGAAGATCTGAGCAAGGAGGGCAGGGAAGCAATCTAGGAAACAGCCTGTCACCCTGCTGTCATATGTCATGGTCATAATTTGAAAATGATGTAATTGACTACTGGCAGTCATTTTACGTAGTAGTCTACATTGATCCTTAAGTAGCTGCCAGTAGACCATGCATACCAAACATAAAGTTTACCTTCGTTACTTATCTTCTTTATCTGGAGACCAACATCATTTGTGCAATCAATCCTTTCTTCATTTTGATGAATAAAATAAAGTGGCGATACCCACCTTAGAGCCCTGTCTGCTCCAAGCAAACCTGCACCCACAAAGGTTTCATTTAGCAGAAGGACGTCTTTGAACAATGTGATGAAGAGGGAAATCTTTGGATGCTACCACAGCAAAGGATGTAATGTACCAGCTTTGTAATAAAATTGACAATTAAATTTTTTAGAGATGTTCTAGGACATGAAGCCACAGAGCAGAGGGCAATTGCCAAACATAAGAAGCCAAAGGAATTGAACACTTATTGTATGCCTAAAAGATGAAAAATATTTATTTAGTTTAAACTCTTGTAAAAAAAAAAAGGCTAGTCGATATCTCAAACCACTTCTTTAAAGGTGTGGACTAGTGAAGGTGCTGTCATTGAGCATTTGTGGAAATGTTAAGCTAAAAGTAAGTAATTGGCCTTCTACATCTCTTTTACTCCTGCATACCAAAGAATATTCTTATTTTGAACACCAGTTCAAGTAATCAAACAACACAGTTAACACATTAAACTGCCTTGGAACATAATTCCAAAATGTTTCTTGATTAAAAAAAAGATGCATTTTAATAAATATTGCAAATATTAAATTCACAACCCATTTAAATTATATGAAAATAATTAATTTGAACGTGTGATTCTTGTAGTTAACAGAGCATGCAGACTCAGGCCAAAGCAGAGAGATTAAATTACTACTTAATACATCACTTTCCAGCAGTGGCTTCCTCCAGCTCACCACTGCCTACTTGCACAGGGATTACTGAATATCTAGCTGAGGTATTCAAATGAATTCATGTCACCTCACCCAAGATAACTCGAACTATAAAATCTTTGCAACTTTAATTGCTGATCAAATCCAAGTGATCTGAGCAGTGTGTCAGGGAGGGATGGGTTATGCTGTAGAGCAGAGGAAGAGGCTTCTGGGCTGCAGTTTCTCCAGCTGTCACTGCCGAGGATAGCACAAGAGCCAAGCTCGCATGCGCAGCCATGGACATGGACAGGAATTAGGTGTCAGATATTAAATTAAATCACTTTTTCATGCTCACAATGTTCTCAAGGAATTGGACTCACATGACTTTGTTGGAAATGATTATCCAGTGGCCTCAAGCTAATTAAAAAACGCAAGGCAGGCTCATCAGGATGTTGCTTCGCTACAGTTTTGTAAGACTTGATCACAGTCTTTTCTCTCCAAAATGCCTTAGGATATTATTTCACATGCTAAAGACATGCTAAACTGTTCCCAAATTTAAGAGAAGTCCTTCAGGTATATGTGAACAGAAGGAAGTGCTGTGGTTGTCATGAAGTTTGAGGAATGAAGTAATAGGCAGCTGTGTAATTCAGAATGACAGATTTTTCCCTAGTTCACGCATTTACAAGACACACAAGGCTTGTCAGTGCATCTCCTCTGCCCTTGCGGTAAACACTTAATCATAAACCCGTTATGATTTCCAGATCATACATGAACTTCTTGCAGTGGAAGACACTTCATCCAGTGTACAATGTACTCTCTCAGCAGCTCTCTGGAGTAAAATAAGGGAGATTTACACAATGTCTTCCACAGATGAGTTGGACACCAAATCCACATGGCTGTGCTCAATACCAAAACCCTCTGTATCAACACACACACGATTCGGGCACATGATAAGCACCTTCCCAGTCACTACTCCACCTACTCTCCATGGGTCAAAACTTGTCTATGTCTTTTTTTTTTTCCAGAGATAACTATAATATTTTTTATTTTTCCAGGGAAATTTTGGTTAGCCTTACCTGTCTCTTAATAACAGCTTTTCAGCCCCACATATGGCAACTATCTTTGCCTACAAGTATTAAATTATACACTCTAAAACTCTAAATAAGTAATCCCATATTGCATTTGATTCTGAAGTCATCTGCTTCTCTTTCACACCCCCAAAAATATTTTTACTGGCATGAACATTTTGCTATCTTATAAGAGTTTCTTTGGTCTATGCAATTTAGCAAATAGATACCTACAACATTAAAAATAGTAAGCAGATTCAGTTTAATTAATATTACAAATATCAAAAAGCCATGTGCAATAGGCTGTGGGTTTTTTAATATACTTTAAATATTTTTTTTCACAATTTAGTGTTTCTTGAAGTGGTTAATGATCTTTGGACTTGCAATGCAAAATATAGAGTTAGAATTGTCCAAGGTGACATAGCATTATCCTTTCAAACACTGTGATTCTCAAAGGACCTACACTATAGGGAATTTGTATTTGTAGTATCCAAATTTTATTTTGTCAGAACTGGGATGCTGTGTAAAATGGATCATTAGTTTATTTCTCTAACATCTATGTCCTATAGTCTCTCCTTATCTAGTTGAGAACACACATAATATTTGTGAAGCAATTAAAAAGGCAACAAAATACACAGAGATGAAAATTCACAGTAGATGGAAAAAGGAATGAAGGGAATAAGTTTTTGTTTTCCAGGCATTACTAATGTTAGTTGAAGACATCCAGTGAAAGGAGAGCAGGAACATTTAAAACCTTGATTTCTTTCTAATCTGAAAACCATCATTCTTTTGACCTACCAATATTATTCAAGAAACAAGTGTATCTTCCCTTATATTCCAGGAAAAAGTAAAGGTGAGGAAAAAAATATTTGTTCGAAGAACAGTTCATCCCAATACATCTGAAACTAACTTCTAATACAACATCTAGCATTATTTCCATGGTTTATTTATTCTGAAAAGAGGCATTGCGTATAGTTTGTTCCCAAGTACTGTAAAGAAAGGACTTCTTGTCTCCTTTGATGATTATTTGAGGACATATTCACTTGTCATTGTAGGATAAAATAAAGAAAAGTGTAATTGATGTGAAATATTGTTCATTATATGTAAAGTGAGAAAGAATCGGGTCTGAGTTTTCTTTGGTGTTATTAGAGATTTCACTGATGGAAGAGTGAAAAAATTCTGTTGCAATAAAGGCTCAAACACGGTTCAATTTGGATAAAAATCATAGTTGGGCAGAAAATGAAATAAATTGCTGTCCACCGGAAAAATCTGAGTTAGTCACTGAATATGTATTAAAAGTAATCATGCAAGACTCTTATACTGTTAATAGAGAATTTTTCATTATTTCTCAAACATAATATGCTTGGCAACTCCTTGTTTTTCTTTCTTCCAACAACAAAATTTCCCTTTCCCTTAAAAATATATACTAGTCAAAACCACCTAAAATTTCCCACATCATGTTTTAGTTCTTCCAAACTTCTACACCACTTATTACTTCACATATTTAGAAACCATTTCCTGCTCGAAGATGACAAATAAAGGGAAAGGGATTATTTAAAAAAAATTTTAAACCACAATAAATTCAGAAGTTGTTGAGTAGCAAGAGCACTGAAAATATTAAATATAGTTTTTCTCCTGAACTTGAGAAATTTTGATTTCTGGTTTCACACATTATTCTCTTTAATACTATTAAATTAAGGCATGAAATTCTATTAAGTATATATTGATTATAACACATCTTTTTAATTTAAGAAAAGACAATTTAATTTAATTTAATTTTAATTTTTTTCCTTGAAACACAGCATATAAAAGAGTACTAACGTTCAGCTTGGTGCTCAGAAACAGAAATAGGTAGTTGCTAACCTTGTATTGGTGCCACAAATCATGTGCACATCCATCCATGCTCTTTACTTATGAACCTAATTCGTATACAGAGCAACACAGCCAATGGAAAGAGAGGCATATAGAAGGGTAATCATGGTGGAAGAATAAGGGTCAGAGCTCTTATGTTTCTCTCTCACAGTCTGTTTTTCCTATGCTTGGATCAGGACAACATCCTTACTACCAAAGTATTGTACTACACATTAATAATTGCTCACAGGCACACAGGAAAGATCGAAACACGGTTCCAATGTAAAGAAAATGAAAGTAGCAATCTTTGATGAAAACTACCTCATAACCTCCGAACTGCAATAATCATATCCGTCAGAGCTGGGGAAGACCAACAATTAAAGCAGCGCTTGTGATTTCATCTGTCGCACCTAATAAGGAAACTTAAGCACAATCTGTCTTTGTGCCCAAAGGCAGATAGAGAGAAGGCGAGATGGACAACCACAGCAGCTGCTCATACACCTTGCCTTGTCCTGTCTACCCTAAACATTTCTTGAAAAAAGTTGGTAAGATTTCTGGATGCACGGTTGACCTTGGAGGGGAGATAAGTTAGAGGAAAAGGGAGGGATATGCCTTCACTGACCTAGCAGAGCCTGAAGGAGGAAGAACCTGAAGGGAGGTCTTTGCACCTGCAGACCAACTGCTTTAGAGGACTGGAATATATTGCTGCAGTCATGTCCTTTGGTGGTACTACGATCCCAGCACAATAAGCTTGAGGTTCAGTTGTAGTTTTATCTGTGTAGAGACAGGGATAGAGCTTGCTGGCAGTGCTGCTCCCATTACTCTTAAGAGGTATCTGGGGAACATAATTCACTGAAACTGCCTGAAATAACTTCTTTAAGATGGAGTGAACCAACACTTACAGAGTCTACTCTGTTTGTCCACTGACCATAAAAAGAGTTCTGTAACAGTGACATAAGTCCTTCCACGAGAGACATTTCACATTTTTGTGCAGCTGTACAAACAATTCTTTATTTTTCCTTTTAGATAGTGCCAAAACCAGCTGGCTGTCATGTTAACCACCAACTCCTTAGCACAGGGAATGGCAAACACAGACAAGAGTGTGTTCTGCTCACAAGCAATTTATAGATTGCTAGATAAAATATGATCAATTGTAAGTTACAGTGTTGGTACAAGAAGGATAATAAAAAAGATAAAAACATCCTGTTTGCTGTAAAAAAGGAATAATGTGGAAATGGCAATAGGATTTTCATTGTCCTATAGCATCTTGTCCCCACAGCAATAAAAGAAACATATCTAGTTAATTTTTCTGGAGAGTTTTCTAGGAAAAAATTCTTCAGTCCAGTCATTGATACCATACTTTAGTTGTGCAATTGAGCAGAATGCACCAATATATCTCAGTGCCTCCCAGCAGGCACTTCAGGAAAGAAGCATTTAACCTAAACTGTGTTGTTGAAATATCATTTGGTCTCAGTAATCCATAACAAATTTATTGAAGCTAATGCTTTTGTAAGAGCATTAAAATGATGTGTGACTCAGGTGTTAACAATTTATTTAACACAGTGATTCAATTAATAGTATCTGCTTGAGGCTCTGTTCTGGAGCAAAAACTACTGCGAAGAACTCGCATTTTGCTGAAGCAGTCACGTACCCACTTCCACACCCAGCAGAGCTCATCTGGTGGGAACTGAACAAATGCCCAGGATACACAGGTCTGTGGCAATGAGGAAACACCAGTGGGACAGGGGAATATTCTGAAAATCACACATGCTTTAACAAAGGCCTGGGCACGGATCCTCCCCAAGAAGTAGCTAAAGCAAATAGTTCAGGGAATTTCCTTGAGAGGAAATATTCACTGTGTGTCTCCTTGAGTCTGGGGCACATCTACATTCATAAATAGTGCCATTTGTATCAGTTCAGGTGAGGCAGCACCACAAGTGTGTCATGTAAGCAAACTCTCTGCACCCACTGGAAGCCTCCTGGGGACACCTACCCAGGTCAACAAAGAGTGTCACCCACTGGTCCTGGAAAGTACGGTGTGCCTTGTGCCCTCCTGCGGCTGAGCTCTAGTGCCCTCCCTGCTCCAGAACAACCCCTTTCACTGGTGCTGTCAGCCAGGGTGCCTGGCTGTGCCCAGAGGCTCTGCCTGCAGTGTGGCACCTGGCACTGGGGGTGGGCTGAGCACTGAACCCCACAGTCAGTCACCTGCCACCCTGTCCCTGCCAGCTGAGTAACCCCAGTGCAGTCTCTTCTGACCGTCACAGGTAATATTTGCCCCACAAGCCATGGTAGCTGCTAAAGCTGGTAACGAACTTGAGACAGGAGAAGGCTCCTTCCCTCCTTTTCCCAGTGCTGTGCCAGAGCCGAGGCTCCTCAGTCCCCATCCCAGGAGCAGAACCTGCCTGTGGAGCAGCTGCCACCCCATACAGGGTCTCATTGCACTCAACAGAAGAGCCACTGCCTTCCTCTTCTCTCAGGCACTGCCAGAACAGGGGAGATGGACCTACGAGCTCAGCTGGAGTCTACTGAGATCTCACTTTAGAATGCTTAACTGGTGGGTTAATCTGGATTTGTCACCTGCATAATATTGGTCAGCCTGGGCTGTTTATTTTCTTTGTAATAGCAAAAGCTCTGTGAGAAAAGACAAAACTGAAAGAGGTGGAATCCAGTAACCCCTCAACAGAGATCTGCTCTGCCTCCACTTCCCTGTTATCAATAACAGCTAAAATTTGGCTTATTTCTGTCTTTTCCCACACTCTATGCTATTTGTCCAAAAGCATTATTGACCACAGAGACTTCCTGAATCTTTCTGCATCATCTGTTTTTCATGTCTTCAAGCGTAGTTTGAAAATATTTGTACAATGAATATTCACTTATTCAAAACAATTGTTTGCAAGCAAATACATCACTTCTCTTCCTTTGTGCTGTTTCATGTTATTTATTTCACACATTCTGCCCAATCCTTACTAATTTTTTTTTCTCTTGCATAATAGTCCTGAGTTTTAACTCTGGATTTTTTAAACTCAACTCATCTTTAATTTTTGAATGTAAACAGAGACACATTAAATTGTTGAAGGCTTCCAAATATAGTAGATAGTATCTCAGAACAATAATCCAAGGCCAAAGTTAACAATAACATGACAGAACAAAAGTGTGAGTGGAACACAATTATTGATGTGTGCACATTGTGGGCTGATGTGAGAAACAACAGAAGGATGATCAGTTAGCCTTAAGCATCATGATGTGATGGAATAAAAACAAACAAGTCACTTCAAAAGAAAAGAAATTTGTCTGGATCAAAATTACATGCGGTTGAGTATCTGACTGAGATCCCTGTATAGATTCTGAACATAAAGTTTGGCAGTCTTTTAGAGAAATAAAAGCTATGAAAGTCATCTTCGGGAACGAAGTTGATTTCCCTTAATGTTGGATTGCTTCTTTTGAAAGATTAGCATACAGAAAATGTGATTCATCTCACCTAAAGTACACACTTATAATACATTAAAAGAGCCTTATACAAAGATTCTGTTCCTTTGCTTTAACAAAATCAGAAGACCCAAGGGAATAGCATGGGTTTAAACATCTGTGTTTCACCAGAAGGACTCACTCCAACCTCCTAACAAAAACAGCTGCAGGGTCCAGATGGACCTTGGTGTCATAGTCAACATGGTGATAACCAGTAATCATTGCTTCCAATATGAAGTATTTCTATTTTGGCTTGGACTTTGCTAAGTACCAACGAAGAGCTGGCTACAACATGCAAAATGTTATTGACCGAATAAGTAATAGCATCTTGACTTTCATTGGGCAAAATCAAAGAATTGACCAGAAGTTAGCTGGAGTAAAAAGTTCAGGTACTTGAATGAGAGGAGATCTGAATTTTCTGAGGGTCCAAAGCTGAAAAGAAACTGGATGCCCCAAAAATAAAAAAACTTTGAAAAGTACTTCAACATATCAGAATGCTAGCAATTTGATTAAAAAGAAATAAAAAAAGCAAGGATGTTACATGTAGAAGTCAGAAACCTGGCTAAATCTAAGACAAATCTTTCATAAATTTGTCTAGGTTAGGAGCAGAGTCATCCAGTTTCCTAACTGCAGTCAAAGAAGAAAAACATATGCCTTCAGACAGAATCTGAGATATCAGTGGCATGAATCACTTTCTGTCTACCCTTCTTCATTGACTAAATGGGAAGGAGAGGACAATTTTACATCTGGCTTAGCATTTCATTTAGAGGCTTTTACACTGGTAAAAGTTAGACTGTGTGGTAGGAAGCTGGTGTCCATGCAAAGAGAAGGGGACCCCAATAACACCCCAACACAACATCACAGAAGCACATTTGGCCTTCCAAAGGCTGGCATGTGCTTACTGGGAATATGTGTCCAACCCAGATATAAGGAAGATCCCTCTTCTTAGCACCATATCCAATAGGTCATGATGGCTTCTGCCCTTTACTTCTGCTATGGCTCAGTCCTCAATCTGCACAAGAGGAGGTACCTGAAGAAGTGAGCCAGTGATGAACAGTGGAGATGATTAAGCAACTTGTACAACTTCAGGGATCCCACAGGATTAGGCAGAAAGAGAAAAAGATTGCAAAATAACCAAAGCCCCTTAGGTAATGTAAGTCAGGTTTAGCTTATGAATATGAATGAAGTGTGTTTTCTTTATTTGGAGCATCAATCTACCTTCGATAAGAGACAAATCTTTCTACTTTCTTTATGTATTTATCCAGAATTTTTTTTTGCTTTGTTTCTGGCTTTGTTTGTCTCTGTGATAAAGGTGAAAATTGTTTCATTTACATAACTCACAGTGCCAGTATGAGAACCATAGGACATGAGACAGTGGAATGAAGCTGCATCAGGGGAAGTTCAGGTTGGACATTAGGAAAAGGTTTTTCCCTGAGACTGTTGTCAGTCACTGGAACAGGTTGTCCAGGGAAGTGATCATGGCACCAGGGCTGCCAGAGTTCTGGAAACTAACTGTGAAGCCACTGGGTTTTGCCTTCAAATCAATAAATAATTACTAAAACCAAACTCATTCTTTAACTGAAATAATTTATATCTTTCCAAAAGAAGACTTTATTTTTCTTTCACAGTCAGTCAGTTCTATTTGAAAGACACCTCACCTTAAGCTCAAATTGAAATTACATGCATGACGTCTCAGTTATTTGACTTTAAGTCAACCCTTGTCCAGTGAATGCAAATAATTTACTTTAGCTCAGAAGTGATTACATGGACAGAAGAAGTATTCACTACTAATAAAGAAGTAATTACTCCAGTGGGCTGCTTCTGCTATTTTCATTTCATAGCTAAGTATGAAAAAAGGAGTTTTACCATTTATCCTGCAGGTCTGTTGGACAAAATGTCTTCCTTCTTTCTGTTACATACCTAGCTTATTTTCTTTATTTTTCCTGTAACACTGTAGAAGCATTTCACCAGGTCTGCTGAAAAAAAGTCTTTATGCAAGTGCATGTTCTTTTCTGGGTTTATATCTTCTCTTACTTCCCTGAAGATTGTCCTGTACCTTCCTTCACTGACTAAACGTTTCGCAATTGAATTTTTCAAAGAAGGGAGTCCCTTACGTGCCATCACCTGCCATCATGTGTCATAACCTGTACACTGCCAGGTGGTTTGGGGACAAGAGTGTAACTGAGAAGTGTTTGATGAAGTCTCAGGACACTTATATTGCAGTTCCTTACCTGCAGGTGTTTTCTGCTGGATGATACTTGAATTCCTTTTGAAAGCCTTTGAAACTAAACAATATGAAAAATTTTAAGGCGTTGGGTGGTGGGCAAGGTGGGAGGAATGAGATGCCTAATTTGTGTCATTTGTGAGACAGCAGAGCCCAGGGAATCCAATCAGGATGGAAATCCTCCTTGCTTCCATGACATCCAAATGCAGATACTGCTACAGAAATCACATATCAGGGAAGGCACTGAAGCTGCTCTTTCAACACTAATCCAAACTATATTAATCTCCATTCAAGTCCTAGCAAGCATTATTTCCTGCTGCATAACAAAACACAGCCTGGCACATTTGTTCTTTTGCTGGGTGCAGGAAGGCCCTCCAGGTCTTTGCTATTTACTCCATGCCAGCTGAAGCAAGAATGCCTGACACAGCAAATGAGAAAGGGTTTGTGGCATCCGAGAGCTGAAACAAAATTAAATCCATGCAATCTCCTTGATGGAAATATCTAATGATTCAAAGTGAGGAAGCAGACTAGTCAATGGGATCATGCTAGACAAGTACTACACCCACACAGTAAATCTGGGATATTCCCAAGACTAAAACCAGTTGCTTGTGATGATCTCCAGTATGAAAAATAATGAAAATACTGCTGAGCATATGGAGCAGAGACACCTTCTCAGACCTCCACAGGAAATTTGTTTGAATTTCAATGTGTTTTAGCTGTTTAAGTGACTTTGAAACGTAGTCTCAGAAACCCCAGAAGTGTAACAATTTTTTAATTTTTTGTGTTATAAGCTGTGGGAGTGATCACAATGACTCTGCCTGTGAAGGCACATCTCTGGCATGATCACCACCACCAACTGGCGTGTTTGCTCTTCTCTCTCCCATTGTAATGGGAAGGAATGAAGACAGCACAACATCCAGAGCTTCTTAGTTAATCTCACACATGGAGTTACACGGCTTTCCTTGACATTACTTGTGTTGAGCAGCAGCTGAAACCTTTTGCAGAAAGATACGTTATTTAGACCTGAACACCAAGTCCCAGTAAATCTCTCCTTTTGGGAAAGCAGGATCTGATAAACCAGCTAGCTCATGGAAAATGTTTACTGTTTATACAAAAATAACTCATCCTCCATTCTCTGAAACTTCAAACAGGAAGAGTTCAGCCTGACTCTGAAAACAGTTCTGAGAGAATAAACAGGCAGGCTTGGAAAGCTTTTCTTTCTCCATGTCTGCCTAGGAGTCTGCTGCTTTCTCAGCAAAAGTATAGACCATAACCTAAAAACCCAATAACAAAGCACTGTAAGTACGAAAATTTGAAGATACAAAGTCATGCCTTTCAATGAGACTTACAAGAAAGCCAGGGCACTTAAGCATCTTTGCTACCTCTGAGCAAAGTTGTCTGAAGGCTAATTCCCAGCCCTCCGTTTCAGTTTCCTCCAGGAATCAAATTGAGCACAAACTATATTGCCATAGGAAGGAAACTGAGCAGCAAAGGACCCCCTCCACTTTTCCCATATGAGTGGGGTGGGATGTTTTATAGCATTGAGCTGCCCCCCCCCATCCAGGGACGTCTGAGATAGTCACCCATCCTTCTCTCCCCCTGCCCATCGTCTGCCTTCCTTTCCCTGCTCCCTGCCAGGCCCCCTTCGTGGTGGTCTTTCGCTCTGTCTTTGCCTTCTCCGACCAACAGCGTATCATCCAAACTTGGGGGAAAGAAATACACCATGGATTGGCTGTGACTCCTGCAGGCTGTAGCTCTGCTCAGGGGCTACTGCGGTTATACCTGCCAGCTCACCGTGTGTTACATCTCCCTGGAGCGTAAACTCTTTGGAGGAGGAATTGACTCATCTCAAAGCGGAGTTACAAAGACTACTTTTCCCTAGTCCACAAGAAAGAGCATGTCAGTGCCAAAACAGAAAGAATTTTACCTCGAGTTGCATGGCCCCTAAAGCCTACCTCTGCTTCAGCTCTAGCATTTCAGAAGAAGCAAGAGTCCCTTTTTGTTATTCTCAAGGCAAGTCACTAATGATACAGTAATCACCCTATCATATAGCCTTGCAACTTCTGTCTTGACTGTGCAGACACACGGTGTGTTGTTTAGTCATCTAACACAGAGGAAGTGAGGCTAATTATGTCATCGGGATATTTTAAGAAATAGATATTTTATATGTGCACTATTTTCAGTAACAAATTGCATTGCTAGAAATAATACTGAGACTTGTTTTGATTATATCATCTCATCAAAATTTAGTCTACCCACCCCAAGCCTAAACACATCTGTGCCACCTACACAGCTGTGGTTGCTGTAAGGTGTGTCAGGGGGTGGTCTTGTTGGTGGAATTACAGCCCCATAATCTTGTAGCCAAATCTGCAATGAAGGGTGATTTAATCTGTGCAAGCATTTCAGCATTGGATGGATCAAAGCTGTGGGTCTCACATATTTGTAAATGTTGGCTCAATATTTCTTGCTGAGTTTTGCTTTCATGTATCCTCCCTTGTAAGGATAACAGCACTGGTGGAATTTACTGGTAGCAGTAACCTTCCCCCTCTTCCTGTTACCACGGTTTGTTCCTATCCTGTACCCCAAAGGTTGCATTCCATACACTCATTAAATCTCTACACTGTCATAAAGTAGGTTGTTTGCCCAGATCCTTTGCTTCTGAGAAGTGTGTTTTCAGGCTGTATTTCTTGCCTTCTGGCTGTTTTTAAGCTCATTCTCTAAAACCTGGCATCATAAAATTGGCACAGTAATCTGAGGAGGGAGTACCCTGTAGTAAGATGCACCAGAGGAAGGAAAATAATTCCTAGTTTCACACAGTCCTCTGTCTTTGTCTAACACTAATATCAGTTACTTTATCCCTGAGTGGTTCCATCATAACAGGATAGCTGAGCTTCTTTGTGATTCAGTACTGGCTGTTGGTGTTGATGCATATCAAACTTGTAAATCTCTGACTTTCAGTAAACACAGAGAAGATGGTAAATTGCAGATAGCTAATCACTGAAGCAATGCTGATGATGTCCTGACTCCTGCTTATTTTCCTGTAATTTTGGGGAAATTTCTTAAGTTTGTGTTCCTGTGGCTTGTTTTCCTCATTAGATGGTCTATCTGTTAACTGAGATAAAAGTAAACCTACTATAACAACTAAAAACAATATATGTCTATTAAAAAATAAGGCTATAAAGTGTAGAGGAAGAGATTAATGGTAATTCTGGAAACATAATGACCTGATTCAGTCTGACCTGAATATCACGTCTAGTTCTGGTCACACAGTCTTACAAAGCAGATAGCAAAAAAATTTCTGCCAAAACTGTCAGGAGAATTAAAAATTATTGTTCACATCAAAGGACAAGAAATTGTAACATCAGTTTTAAAGTCAAAACATATAAGAGCTCTGCTAAAGATACATAAACTATCAACTTACAGAAAACAGGTCCTCTTATTTACTGTTTCTTGATAAAAGAACAATGACACATTCAGTGAACTAGTACAGTAGTTTAAAAATAGATCATAGGGGAGTAGCTTTTCATAACAAGCACAAAAAAATCTGCTGCGTTTACTGTATTATTTTAAATCTGAGATTCAGTTGAGAATGTGGATATTAAGAACACCTGTCTATGCAATAAAGAACTAAAGAAAAACAATGAAAAATTCAGCAGTGCTTGAAATATCACAGGTCAGGATTTTGTTTACTTCTCGTTTCCATTATGGATAGAAAAGAATAGGACCATCTGAGATGGTCTGATTTGGACGGCTGGGTATTGCTGATATTCTGTGGCTGTAATGGTTAGATTCAAGGAGAAATGTCGGTTTAAACACATGCCAAAATAATGCAAGTCATTCCTTGGAGTGCCATGAAAATTCTAATGCAGAGAGCTGTGAATGGAACAAGAGGAATCATAACACTTAAAATTTCCGGTGTTTATTTAAGGCTGCATGCACAGGGCTGCATTTTTTGAGCCTGAAATTTCAACAAGCATTTTCCTTCTGGAGTTGATGCCTGTGCAGCCTCACAGAGGCAGAAGGAGCCCACATACAATATTTACTTTGTGCATCAAGTGACTCAGTTTCGGAGAGTGTAACTCATACTCTAAGTCTCATGAACATAGCACAGAAAATTCCCGAAAGCGAAGCTGTGAGCTGCGTGTTTCCTCCTTGGCATTCAGCAGAAAACTGTCAAAGGGCTTTTGCTGCCCTTTTTTTCAAAATGCTTGAATGGTACCAGATCCAGGTTCTCTTCCAAAACATGTGTTTGTAACATCTTCTCTCAAATTACTATTAAATTTGAGACTACTTATATGAGAGCAATAATTTTGCAAAGCAGCTGTTATCTGGGCAATTTTTCCCTGAACCAAAACCAAGTGAAGTCAATGCACACAGAAATTTACTGTGGCAGTAGGAAATTTGCCATATGACCTTTAAATAAGAAACTGAAAGCTTCTTGTCTGCCTCCTGGTGAAGGTTTCCATAGAGGAAAATGTTCTTTCATCCATTTTCTGTAAGGTGGCAGGAGCAGGGCACACTCTCTGTAGCACAGCACACAGGAGATAGGTGAAGTGAGTGCCAGAGGTAATCCTGAGCAGTATTGGCTGGAAATTCAAACCACAGTATGTAATCAAAAGGCTGTGACTAAAATGGATGTACCAACCACATCCTCCGTCTTAAGCAGGAAAGAGGAAGATCACAGGCTAGAGGGAGTCTCCGTGGGCTTTGTACCCTCTGCATCATCTTAGGGGGAACTACTGAGGCTTTCTCTGAAAATGTTTTTCATCAGAAGCAGCAGAACCATCAAACCCAAAAACTGGTGTGGACTCACAGTGTGTGCAGATACCCCACTTTGTGCAAACCCCCCTCAAACATAACTGACAGAAGGTCTTGATCCTACATCCCAGATAAGCTTTCTGGTTCGTGGGCCATCAGTATTGCACAGAATACTGTCTAATTGTGCATGTGTAAAGAGAAAACATCTCCAGCAGGACAGATGAACACACTCTCACCACGACATAAGTGAATGTGCAATTCTTTGACCTAGACTGAAGGTTGAGGTCTAGATCCTTGTTTAAGTCAATCTGAGAAAATACTGAAACCATAAGTTCTCTCCAGACCCAGTAAGAATCCTGAAGGGTTGCCATGTTCCCAGGCAGTTAGAACACATCTATGTATGTGTATGTGTAATTTTCCAATGGGTGGGGTTAGACTAAGGGATTGTGTTGTGCCTGGGACAAGAGTGTACTGTTTGAAGTGTATTGCATTGAATTCCAGAAAAGACAAATAAATAGTAGCCCTGATTGTGAATGTATCTAGAAGCTTCCTGAACATTGTTATATCCTAACTTTTCACTCAGAGATCTGCATTTCAACAGAATAAATAATTAAATTCTACTTATTAGTGTCAGGGTTTTTTACATCTTCACATAATGTAAGAATTCACTATAGTTATCTGTGGCTTCCTCACCCACCATTACCATTTTTAATTCTGTACAGAATCTCTAAGAAGCAAAGCTGTCACTGCCATCTAGTGTCTCCAGAGCAGGTTTCTGGAGATTATGCAAAGGAAAAAAAATGTTCTCATAACTTTGAATTCCTTCTCCAGTTTCTCAGCTGCTAGTAAATCTCATGTAGTTCATGGAAACTCTTACAATGTTGCCTAGTTTCTCACTTTGGAAAGTTTAAATTATGTTTGCTTTCTTTTTTCTCACCTGGAATATATAATTGCATCCTCTAAGTCCTACTTGTTCAGGATCGTGTAACCACCACAGAAAACTCCCTGAGGAGCATCTGACAGATTCCTTTTCTTGCCTTATCCTTTCCCCCTTCAAATGATCATTCCTAGCAAAGATCAACACAGATTTAAAAAAATGCATTAATTGATAACTGTTCATGTACTAGTCACAGCATCACAGAATCAGAGAACATGCTGAGCAGGAAGGGACCCACAAGCGTCATCGAGTCCAACTCCTGGCCCTGCACAGGGCACCCCAAGAGTCACACCATGTGCCTGAATGCATTGTCTAAATGCTCCTTGAACTCTGTCAGGCTTGGTGTAGTGACCACTTCCCTGGGGAGCCTGGTCCAGTGCCCAACCTCCACCTGGGTGAAGAACCTTTTTCTAATATCCAACCTAAACCTCCCTGACACGACTTCAGGCCATTCCCTACTATTAGGTGAGTTTGTGTAATCCCACATAAAAATCTAGCGACCTGGTGGGAAGTTATCTGTTCTGCTTGTATTACATCCTGGGAGACAGCTGCTTCAGCCTCCTTGTGGTCCTTTCCTTGCTTACATTTCAGGGAAACCAGTCAGCTCAGACTCTGCCTGAGGAAAAAGACTTATTTCTTTTCAATATTTGACGGTCTTGGGTGATATCCTATCGGGTCCCCAGCAAGCACCCATGCAATGTTATTCTCATGTGGTGGCAGTGGGTACCAGGGCACAAGGTACTGTGGAGAGTTTTTCTTTCTGGCTGACAGCAGCAACAGGGTCCCTCTGGCTCTGATCTCAGCCTTCCACTTCCACAGCACAAGAAATTTTTTTCCATTTTTTTTCTCAACAAAATGCCAGGAACTGACAGTGTGGTACTTTTCTCAGCTGAGGTAGAACTGACCGCAGAACAGCTCCCGTCTCTCGCTGGAGATGTGGACACAGAAGCTGGAGCCGTGCTTGGACTTGTGCCAAAGGCTGCTTCCAGTCAGCTGAGCAGCTAACAGCAATCTGTCTGTTTGGGCTGGATAGCAGTTGGATATGATCATGCTGAAGGCTTTTGAAGGTCCAGCTTCCTATGCAGTACCTTTTTCCCCTGCCAAGTGTTCCATGTTAACAAAAATACACATAGATACGAAAGACAATCATTGATGTCTCCTTGCTTCCCTGCCCACATTCCCTTATCCAGTGCAGTTCATATCAGACCTTTGAAACTCAGAAGACTCAGACTCAACAACTAGCCCTTACAGAAGATTCATTATTATTTTGATACAATTTTTCACCAAGCCTTTATATTGAGAAAAATGAGGACTAAGATTGCATGTCCAGACCCTTATTTCACTGCCAGAGTAACTAAGTGAAACTTCAGCCCAATATCAAACATTATTTTTTTCAGGCATGCTCTGTCTGTCAAACATTTTTATATGTAATTGAACCAAATTATGTTTGCTATGCTTAGAGAATTGTACTGACTTTTCCCGCAGCAGTTTTCTCAGTATTTTATCAGAAAAGAGAACTTTGATTTTAGCCCACTTTAAGCTTTTCTATTTGTATAGGTTTTTTTTCTGGTTCTATTTGTATGCATTTCTTTTAAGCACATTAAGGTCTGGAACTCATTAGTTCACAATTTTATGTTCAGAAGAGAAGTCTCAATCTGTTTGGTTGTCTCAAATAACTGTCTATGTTGCATGAGCTGCAGAATAAACCTAACCAAGCCCATCACTAGGTAAGCCTGGTCATTTATGTCTGCTTAAAGATATTAATTGTTGGTGAGCTTTGCTTGGCAGGCCTGGCTGATTGGTTGACTTAGGGGTTGGTATTGAGAAGGTAGAACAGGACAATGTAGTTTTAATTAATTGCTAATATTTAACATTCAAACTAATGTGTAACTGTTTTTCCCGGGATTTCTTAGTATTTTCTTATTCTTTCTGTAATGATAAGGACTAATTCCAACCTTGTTCTTATTTTGGAGATTTGAGGAGTCTTTCCTATTTTCTCTCTTCTGTCTTCCTCTCCTTCTCTCTTCTATAAAATTATTTTTCTTGAAGGGAAAAAAAGTAAATAATATTTTTAAACAGAGGTGAAAATCTTAATGAATAAAATGCACTGGTTAGAGATCTTGATTACTTTTGTCCAATAGCTCTATATTGCTTCTGTGACAGGCAGCATATAAAATTTTAATTTCAGTAATTTCACAATGTCAATTTATTTCTCCAGTTTATTTAATATTATTTTTTTAAATCAAAAGAATCACAGTCTGACATCATTTGCATTGATTAAAACAATACAAAACAAAACAAAATAACATCTTACAATGTACTGAAACAATTGATATAGATATTAAAAGAGTGGCCAACATGAAAAAATATATTCTTTTCAATATTTCTCTTTGGATATTCAGGTTCTCTTCTGGCACAGGCATAACCTCTCTAAATGTCACTTCAGTTAACGCCAGCTGAAAACGTGGACTATGGTGTCAGATTTCAACCTGCATGTTTCTCTTGCTGCTGCTTCCTTCTGGTTTCCCCAGTATCATGCAGGCTTGCAATTTCTCCAGGGAGTACTTTTCCCTTTTCCTGCTTTCCTGTCTGCTTTGGAATGACATCTCACTGCTTCTGTACTTTCTTCATGTTCTAAAGATGACATAGGCATCTGCTTCCAGGGGGACATTCCCATTTGATAAGGATACAGTCAAATACTTTTGAATTCCCTAACTTCATCATTGCTGCCACGTGTTACTTGCTTAGGGAGTCACCATGCAGTCCTCACTCATTCATTACACATCTGAATTCCCAGTATGTTAAAAGGAATTTCAAAAAGGGAAGAAGGATTAGTTTAAAAATATAACGCTCCTGGGTTTACCAGGTCTATTTCTTGGGGCACGCTAGGAGATCCTTGATAGGTGCTAGATGTGCTCAGATTACTGGGAATTAGTAGTGTTCATGAAAATGTGTGATGTATCCAGCATCTCACTCCAGTAGTAGACCAACTTAAATGGTGTAATGCCCCTTGAAATGCTAATGGTTTCTTTTCTCCTTTCCTACTAAGTTAAATGAATTCCAGACTGACATGCAGCTGTATAAGTCCATATAAACAGTGTACATTTGGTGGTAGGTAGCCCAGTACTTCTTCATGGAACTTTGCTGTCCTTTGGTAAACCTAAATGCCCACTTCATTAATATTTCTATGTGCTAGAAGCTGCTCTGCAGCCTATGGCATGGCACTCAGCTGTAATTAGCACCAAAATAGGGAGTTAGTATGCAGGACACGGACAATTCTTTGACTCCAGATGCTGTATTCAAACTGCAGTGGTCCATTGAAGAAGTAGAGATAACCTAAGGAAAAGGAAAGTTAGAAAGAATTAACACTAAGAAACTGTATTGTCATATCAAAATTATCCTTAAAATAGTAATTATCTTTTCATTTTTAACAACTCAAATGCAACATTTTCATATTTAGAATGCTGAGTTAATTTTTTAAATACCCTCATTTCATTCACTAGAGCTGGATCAGAGTTTTAAAATTACTGTTATTCTTTAATCTTGTGTCAAATTCTTACTGCACTTGATCAGGAAAATACAAGCTTGGCACTTTAATTTTTAAGACACTGACTCAGAAACACTCTTTGAAAAGTTGAATAGGAATGGGCTCCAGTTGATGGACCAGACACATTATAATACTTCTACATTAAGCATGTCACTTTAGGTTCCCTAAGCAAGGAGCTCTTTTTTCGGCCAGAGCACAATTTAGGTCAGAAAACTGATTCAGCCAAGCACAGAAGTGTTGATGTGAAGAAATGAAAGTTACAAATGAAGAATTTTCTACAAGACATTAATCCCAATTCCAAGGGCAATTAATTGTAATCAAGTTTCATTATCAGATTATGTACCATTTCTTTCATAGACTGCATCCACTTTATCACCAATTCCTGCGAATTCTTCCTCTATGAGCCTGGGATAGCCTGCTTCCATAACCTCTGCCTCTTCATCGTAACTATATTAAACACAAAAGAAAAAAAATTCAGGGGATTTAAACAGCCTAGGAGTTTGGCCTGTGACCTTTATATGTTTTGAAGTTACCCACATCCAAAGCAAGCCAGCAGTCCTCAGGTGCTTTCTGTCTAGTGCAATGGTAAAATTCAGGGTGATAAACAGGGCACACCTCCACCAGAAGTGGAATAAACACAAAGAAAAAAGACCTACATTTTCAGAACTGATCTATAAAGTATGTATTATATGGAGATTATTGTACCTGGATGTATCGGTACTACAAACCTATCCTGAGGCTGCTTGGCCCAGCTATAGTGGGAAGGGATGGTAGTGTCTTAATTATGCATGAGATTTGATTGTAAGCCCCACTCGTGGACAATAAAGAAGAGAAACCCTAGGGTGGGACAGATTTCTTACAGCATTGATACCACTTCATGTCCCACAAGCAACTCAAGGAAGTAAGATGGGAATTTTGTCTAGCAGGCATGACCATATTACAAATTCCCCCAGATTAGAGCACTTTGTTGTCATTTCCTTACACTCATTCAGCTTTTAAAGTTTGTGCCCATATTTTCATAAAAGCCTTCCATACACCTTTATGACATGTTGTACACAGCTATAGCACCGATGAAAACAACAGACTGGAAAGGCCAAATGCCTGATTTGAACCAAACTCCTGATCTTTCCATACGTCTGGACAGGTTATTACTAGGGACTCCGAGACTAACCTGTGTCCAGCTTACCTCCAGTACTTATTGCCAGTAAAAAAGAGAGTCTTGCCAGTGTCTTTAACATGGACGGCTGCATCTATTCTTTTCATTTCTTTTGGGAATCCCATTTCATATATCTTTTTAGGGAAGTCTTCAACTATGTCGTAGCCATTCAAAGCCCAGACTTTTTTTCCTGAAAATACGAAAAAAGTGTGAGTGACTCTTTTGTAAAGACTCAGCTTTGAGAGAAGGAATGAAATGAGCATACCATGATCCCTATTTTCATACAACAAAAAGGTTCTTAGGTGATGTACTCAGTAGGTATTAGACTATTTGCACTAAGATTCTGGGCATCCTAACTTAATTGTACATCTCCTAATTCACTGAAAATTTCATAGATGTGCTTGGGGCGAAACCAACTGTTCGTGTTTCGAGTGAGGACGGTAGGATGTTTTGTTCTTCTATCGATTACCTTTAGCCCACCTGTTGAGCTTGATTAAACATGTGTATTTTTCTGCCGACAACAAAATCAAAAACTCACCTTTAAACATGAATACAAGATCTTTGATGGGATTTTCATAAGCTGCATCTATTTTATTTGGAAGCTCTGGCCAAAAGGACTTAAGTAAGACCAGCTCTGCCTCAACCATCTGAGGGTGCAATCGCCAGAAAAACCTAGTTCAGAAAAGGAAGATACATTTTATGTTTCTTGACATACTGTAGAATAGCAGCATCTTTGATGTGCTATAGTTAAAATAAGTTACTGGTGAATTAGTGGTTATCATATTGAATACACAGAGCCCCTCCTAGACCTTTCCTTTCTTTTCCTAGCAGTCATCTAGCTGCAGACTATTTCGGTCACTCACACAGTGATCATCTCAAAAAATAACAAATTTTAACCTTCTTTCACTTAGAATAAGAGAAACACTGCTGTCCCATGTGAAGATCATGAATGCAGTACAACTTCACCCAAACAAATGTTAGCAGATTTATGCATATTGAAGAAAGTCCCATGAAATTAAAAATGTGTACAAAAATGTCAGTCTTCAGCCATACTATCTTCACATTGTATTTCTGGGCAGTCAAGTTTGTAGTTGTATTATAAATCCTACTTAAAAATACATACGATGCAGTTTCTTAAGAGACTTCTATATTGATTTGTGTTCATTTAAATGTAAGTTCACCCAAATCTTTAGTAAAAAACTGAAATGGTGTTTTTGCTTGCTCAAACTTTATCCAGTACCCACCATCCGTGACATGGAAGTCTCTTTACCTGTCCTTGAAGACCAGCATTTCTCCACGAAGCTCTGTTATTGCATCAAGAGATAATTCTACATCACATTTCTCTGGTGTTTTGGGATGTTTTGGGTTGGGATCCTTGTCTCCAGCCCCTGGAATCATATCATATGATGTAAGCTTGACAATGTTAATTTCCTTTCTGTTCATCATGATATTGAACAGAACATGGAAGAGCTCCCAAGATCATGAGGAATGCAAACATAATGGGTAAAAATTTTTACTGGAAAAGTCTGTTCTCTCTTTCCTCTAGCCAAATACATTCATGAACTTAGCAGTTCAAGTGTGCTGCAAAGGTGTTAAATGAACACCTTTTTTTATCCCAGGTTTTGAAGGTCCCCAAAAAGCTTTATTCTTTCCATAGTGAAAAATGGATAGTTATGTTTCTACCTTTAGACTCTGTTTTCCCTTCTCTTTTTGGGCAGGTCAAAAAGTGGAAGGACTCTTATCCCCATCACCTACCACTTAAGGAGATAGGTCAGTGGCCAGCTGTGCTCTGCAGTATTACTTCTTTTTTTTTTCCCTCAGAACTACTAAATCTAAGCACCTTTTGTTCCAGTGAATCATTCTCAATCAGTCATGACCGTTGTTATTGAACATCTGCAGGTCTGTATTAACAGTGCAGTGCATCTGCAACAGGTTAAAATGATACAGGAGATAAATATTATATATGATACAGACTTACCATAGAGCTCTTGGATCCCTTGCACATCATCATCAGGAAGCACAAAACCAGTTTTTCCAGTGTACGTATAGATTGGAAACATCAAAGCTCCAGGATCTCTAGAGTGTTCAAGTCCCAGTGAATGACCAAATTCATGGGCAGCAACAAGAAACAAGTTATAGCCTATAACAAACCACAGCAAAAGTAAATGTGTATCTCCTTGCATCACCATACTTGACACTGTGTTTTAACATATGGGACAATTAATGAGACAACTGAATACATGGGAAAATTCTGCATAATTCATAAAATCATAGAAGGGTTTGGGATCTTAAAGACCACCTACTTCCACCCCCCCGACTTGAGCAGGGATACTTTCCACTAGACAAAATTGCTTGTCATTTTTGAACTATGATGGATTTTGCATTAATAAGGGCCTAGTAGATCTAGGGTCTCATAGCTCATGCTCAGTCTAACTCTTACATGACAATGTTGCTATGTAGGGAGATATAGATTTCTTGAAATTTCTTCACAACACAGGAAAACTCTAGGGTGATGTCTTGGTCCTACTCATATCAAGAACATTTTTTGTTGGGAATTCAACTGCAGTAGAGAGTCCATATTATTTTCAGTATTGCAGAAATTAGCTTTAATGCCAGGAGGGTGAACTAATCCAGTGCTGAAAAAAAAATCTAGTTCTTTTAAAGCTCTGTCCTGAAGAGGCAAGGTGATGAATTTTCAAATTGAATGCAAGCAGACAATATGCAGCTGAGGTATGTTTTCTGTAGGCTTCAGTAAGGCAATTCCCATCAGTCTGTGATCACAACTAGCTGCCCTTAGCAAAATGCCAAAATGACAAAATCTTGTTTGTGTCATTTTTTTTTCATCACTTTGCTTAGGAGTGTTATATCTTAAAATTTATGCTAAGCAGATGTTAAACTTCCATTTATGACTGGAGGTTAAACTCAGCATTTTGTGTGTGAACAGCGAACATAATGATGAACAAACAGTAAACAGGCAAAACAAACTGTTTACAGATATCAAACAGGGATAGATTTTCCACCCATCACCGTTTCAAATAATCTCAGAAACTTCTGTTACCTTTAGAATCATCTGACCAAACTTCATCATCGTCAAAATGGGCATCTCCTCCATAGTCTGGGCCTGGGGGAAAAGCGTGTGCCAGTAATCCAGAGGGTCCATCAAAAGGGTAAAAGTCACCATGTTCTATAAAACAAAATTCCAAACAGTTAAATTAATTGTGCCATCTTATGTATATAAGAATATAACTTATAAAGTAAAAACAATTGGTTTTGTGTTACCTTTAGTGCCAAAGGAGATCATGATATCGGCTGTACCACTTCGTATTCTGGTGAAGTTCAGTGGTGTCACATCAGACCAGACTTTAAATGCTTTTTTGAAAGCTCTGTCTACTTCATTACGTCTCAGATCTGAAGTGTAATTCATAATTCTGTCAAACAGATTAATATCTCCAGTTAAATAGTGTGAATTGAAGATTATGCAATGCACTTTTATCTGACTGTACACCTCATTAAAAGTTTTTTGCTTTTGTCATACAATCTTATCACATAACAAGGAGCTTAGCAGCTGCATACAGTATTAAAAAAATAAAAATAAACATTTCTATCACGGTTAAAATAATTCAGAGATATCTGAAATGATCCAACAGCTTTATGTAATTGGTTTTCTATGCAACAGAGGATTTAGAAAATGGCAGATATATTCAGTACTGAGTAAAATCATTTCAGTAAGTTCAAACATTTTTTATGTCATATAAAATATCTCATGATCCTCACTTCCTGGAGGAGCAAAACATTATCCAAAGTGATTTTTATAGGCTATAATCATCCATGTTAAAGTAATATTTATCAATAGATATGGAACTAACAGGGTTTAGTGATTTCATATTTGGAATCTGCTAAATAAACTCAGTCTGTAGCTGTTTAAAACCCCAGGTTTATGACTTTGCAGAATTAAAGGAGAAGGAGCTACCCTGTGAACTGTCAGCTCTTCACTTCCTAAAGTCAACTTTCTGAGGCCATGGTACAGGGACTTGTCTGACCAAACGCAGAGATCTACTTCTGGAATGCAAAAATGGAAGAACCTGCTCTCACAGCCATGCTACACAGACTGGTTTGCATTTACACCGCTCTGTCCAGGACAAGACAGAAGCAAACACCAAACCAGGTCCAAACAGAGCTAAGGAGTGACCCAGAGAAGTGCATGATCTGAGCCTCTACTGCTCTTCCATTTGGCACCATGTGTGTGTCCTGAGCATCTATATGGAGGCCAGATGAGGAGTTGCTAGCTTACACCACACCAGGTTTCCCTTTCCACAACAGAGTGCAATGGAAAAAATTCATTTTTACTTCCTAGGGCTGCAAAGTAGGCTGGGAGCACCTTTCCAAAACTGGGGCTCTAAGAGTTTCAAACTGCAACATTAATTTTGTCAGACTCAAAAGCACCCTTCTCACATCAGCCTCATATACTGAGCAACCTTTTGGACAATGCACCTAGAAAGAAGGTAATAACAGTAATAATAATCAAAATACCAGGCATTTACCTGTATGTCAAATTCATATTTGACCATTTGAGTTTTCTAGGGAAAAAGTTGTATTCCCCCACATCTGGGACGCCACATCTTGGTTTCTGCATCAGCTCATATGTTTCTTCGTCTAGTTTGCCTGTCACCTCCAAGCCGAAAAAAGCTTGCATTTCCCGAAGTTTAGCTGCAACTGTGTTTCCACTCTTCCTCATTATGCCAGCAGGATTCGGACGGAGATCATAATGAGTCCTGAGATAGCGCTAAGAAGTGGAAAAGAAGTAATAAGCCTAATTTCTGAACAGTTGCAACTGCACAACTTACTGCTTATGGAACATGAAAATGAATTATTTTATACTGTACCTCTGCAAACTGAAGGTCTTTCTCTGTGAATTCATGGCTGTCTTCAAGGGGAATAGGGATCGTCAGGCAAAATGACAAACCCACCAAGAAAAAGAAAACAGCTGAAAGTCTTGATTGCATCATGTTGGATTTCTGAAGTCTGAAGCCCTGATGTTTTAGAGAGCAGTTACCCTTACTTTTATAGTCCCAACCCGGTGAGTCACCACTTAGGGACAAGTTAGGACTTCCTTGTTGCTGGAAGTAAACATGCTTAGATGGCTGGTTTGTTTCTCCTCGCTAACACTGTGGTTTAGGCATCCGTTCTGCAGCTGAGGGCTCTGAAACTGTATCCTCGTATAAACATGAGGTCTCTGAATATTGACATAGTCTGCGGGAAGAAATGGGCAGAAGGAAACCACACTTTTTGATTATTTTGCAGTAAGTTGCACTGGCAATAACTGGCAACAATGCTGCAATAACTTACTTTTCTTTGCTAGAAAAAATGTCTTTTTGCCATTTAATAAACAATAAAAATACATAACAAGGTTCATGATTTTTAAAATAAATTCTGCAACTTTTCAGTAGTTACGCTAGTTCAACACCAATTTTTAGTAGTTGGAGTAGATGACACTCAACTTGTTAATAAATGTTGTTTTGGCTGATAAGAAATAGCATTATAGAATATCCGATATGATATTATGTTTCTTTGTTTCTATGAAGAACTTAAACTTCATAGCATTACCAAAAATTTTACTTAAGAGATATTTAAAGACGATTTCTATATATATTACAGAATACTTTACTGTCTGACATGTACTCAAAATCAGAAATGCTGAATATCAGGGAATAGTTAAGAACATTTAAAAGCATTTTTTGTTAGTAATAAAGCGGGTCATGTAGAGTGACTAATTCATACAATTTATCTCCTTCAAAAACCATGGATTTAAGTTACTTTATGAGAGGATGACAACCATAGATCAATGAGACAGCTAACACTTTGAGAGAGGCAATCTACCAGCTATAGGTAGGCAATGGATCTGTGGGTCTAGAATAACAGAAAAATGTGATTTTGTCTTATGAGGTGGGTAATAGGATAAATCTGGCATTATGGCGGAGATGGTCATTACTATACCTCAAACATAAGGATTATTTCTATCTCCCCAGGATCACCACAATCTCAGCTCCTGCTATAACTTGTATCATATACCATGCTGACAAGCACGGGTCCAAGGGGAGAAGCGATTTCTGCTGAATTTTCCTTGCTCTTCCATGGATAATTTCTTTTGCCTGTATGGAAGATCTCAGGCAGCTTTCTGGCAGACACTGGCACGGGCATACTGGAATACACTACCCTGACATAGATGTTGCCTTGTTGACAAAACAGGAAAAGGACAAAAATCAGTGAAGCTGAATGTGTAAAAGCTCTATTACTCAAACAATGATAGCTGTGTGTTTTACGATGACAAACAACAAAAGCAAATAAAGCTGAGAAGAATTTGTTCTGTAAACTATTTCTGCCTCACTGCACATCTCAGCCACTGCTAAATATGGTTACACCACTAAGGAACAGACAACATCTGTTAAAGCAGTTTGTATATTCTCCTTTACCTAGTCTGTCAGCAGCACTGAGACTTTTATTCAGCAATGGGGCGTAAAGACTGTTAATTAGTTATTCCACCTCTTGAGAAGTGTTCTCCCGTGAAGTGCTTCAGGACAAGCACTGAATCTATATTGCCAATGCTCTCACTGCACAGCGCTCCTTGCTAGTGCAGACTGCTAGATTATGTATATATTCCATTTCTTTCCCTCCAACATTTCTGTATTGATATTTGCAGCATTGCTTTTATTAATGTTGGGGTGCTCAATCAGCAGATAAGCAGTGCTTGAAGTGGGTTTTGCTTGCTTTGTGTGGAGCTTAGGAGCAGTGCTGCTGCCTTGTCATGTTTTTTGTGGCTGTAAGGAATACTTTCCTGGAGACCATGAAGCCATGAATGTTACTGCTCTTCACAAGAATACCAGACATAACTCAGAAATCTATGAGCAGAATGAATAGCTTAAAACTCCACAGGTAACATTCCTGTGAATTCCAAATTCTCTGAAATTAGGTTCCTTATACATGAAGAAGCACAATTTTATACCGCCATTTGTGTATCACTTCCCTTTACCAGACTTAGTTAAAAGTTTTTTATTCTGTGTCAAGTCCTTTTATGACTCCTCTTTCTCAGCTCAGATATTGGAATTTTTGGTTCTGGAATAGAAGAAATTCATTTCTTAGCCAATGGTTACTGCAAAAATGTGATCAGTCCATCACACTTGAGGAGAGGATGATCCCAAATTATTCCTCAGTGGTTTCAGGTTTACCTTTATAAACATAGTTCAGCTAACTGCCAATTAGAGGTGAAACCAAATATTCAGAGACAATATTTGAATGATATTAATGTAGAACTGAAAAAAAATATTTAGCTAGGCTCAAGAGTAAAATTAAAGAACAGTATTAGCATACCCAACAATGCTCCAAGGAGATGTTGAGCCCTGCTCTCTAAAATGCTTAAGCTGCAGTCGACAAAGCAGAAGTAATTATAATTGTCTTGCATGAAGAGAATGATATATTAGGCAGGGAGGAACGATTTTCCACATTCTGTGATTTTTTTTTCACAAATGCTCTGAAGTCCTTTGAAGTTCATTATGAAATCTCTTTCAGAAACTTTGCTTTTGATACCTTCAGAAAGCTGTCCTGAGGCATTTCCAATGAATATTTAGAAAACTGGACAAAGCAATTACAGGAAAAAACAAGAACAGGCAGCTTTACTGAAAGCAACTTCTCTTTGCATAAGAAGAGATGAGTAAAGCTGGACCTTTGCTACTGTAGGACAATGAAATTAAATTAACAAGTGAAGAGATAGTCCATTGTAGTGAACAGGTTCTGCATGTGAGTAGAAAAACATACAAAAAAGAAAAAAAAAAGCAGGGAGTCTGTAGCCGTTTTGTCACAGGGAGTAAATCAAAATGCTAAACCTGAAACTGGTTTCTGAAAGACTGTGTGCAATGAGCCATGTGAGAGTGCATTATGGCCGAATTGTGTTTTCTGAACATTCAGTTAAATCCTTTGGGAGCCCTGGCCATGTAAATATACAGAATCCAACATGTTTTCTTGCACATTTTATCGCTATTTATACTACATCAGTGGCCAGAAACCTATATTGAAGCATGGATTTTTGTCTTCTGTAGACAGAGTGAAGAAACTCTGGTGAAAGTCCATGCAAAAAAGCAAATAAAAGGCTCAAAGAAAATGAGCTTTATTCCCCCTTTTTCTGAAACAGCACCACAGGCATAGTGTATGATTTTTTTTTAAGGGGAAATAAAGTCTTGACTGAGCTGGGAGCTAAGTAGAGACCTCTGAAATTGCTATTACCTTTATATATAGTGACTCTTTAAAACCTCAAACAAATGAAGTGTTTAAAGTCAGCAATGATGACTGGTAATGTCAAAGCCAGCCAGTGCTGGGCATCGTAAGATGTAAAATCTATGGATCAGGTGATGCGATTGTCTGAGCCAGAAAATTAATTTAAAACTATGAAGAGAGGTGTAAATGAAGGTAAACACAGTCAGCAGTGGTTCACAGACCTCATGCTGACCCCAGGGCAACCAAGCAAGCCTGGAAAGTTTTATTCTAGAAGCTCTGAAACCCACAAAACTGCTGAATAGTAAGATTTCAACAAACACTGCAAAATTTCTGCAGTTCTGTCATCTTGTGGGTGTGGGTAAAGTTAGCTGGACTGATGGTAATTTACACAGGCACAGCAGAGACTGGAATAATCATGATGGTCTTCCCTCCCGAGGTAAAATGGAAAATGGGGGATGGAAGACGTTTCGAGAAGAAATGAAGTGCCTTAAAGCAGCATTTAGGCTCTATTTATTTGAAAAAAAGAATTGTGCTAACCATATGATTTCAACATACATTTTGCTATCACAAATAATTGAAAGGCATCCTGTTTTGATTTACAGTCTGTGTTTGGTGCCCAAAATAACAGTATATAGTGAATGTGGTGAATGATCAGTGACCCTGAAACAGCAGACACTTCACTTAAGAAAAATAAGCATAGTCAATGGTCCTATTTGTCAATGTTTCTTACCACAAGGCAGTCGTATTTCAAGTGAAACATTTCCAGTGCCTGGGGCCGTGCCATCACATTTAGATCAGCTTCCTCTGGGAAAATGGATGTTATTCTGAGGCCCATTGTGCAGATGGGTAAATGGAGCCTCAAAGTAGTTCCAAACACATGGAAATACTCTGGCTCTGCCTCTCCAGGTGAAACTCAATCTCTGGGACCTGTTGCAAGAGGGGAGGGCCAAGACAACTGAGCAGGGATGACAGGGTGTGTTACACCAACCTGAGTCCTTTCTACATTAAACAGCAGCATCCCTGTGCCTTTTGCTGGCAAAAAGATGTAACTGGGGTGCTCAGAGATGTTCAATATGGTCCAGTGCCAGAAGCAAGAAACATATAAACATGTTCCCGAGAGGCAATGGCTCTTGTATGAATGAGACCCTGCAGACCTTGTGGAGCAGAGGCAGAGGGCACCAGAGACGGGCTGGCTTTCTGTCTGTAGAACTAAATTTGGGCACCCTCCTGGGTGCTGTGTCCAAAATCTCATTATAATCAATGAAGTCAAAGCACTCTCTAAACCCTAGACAGCAGTTTAGCTTATTACACTGAGGGAGGCACTTTGGGATTATTCCAGCTGCCCACAGACAGAGTTCTAATGTTGTTTGAAGGACAGAGAGCTCTCATCGGTCCTGTGTCATACCTGACAGTGTTATGCAGATGCCTTGGGTTCCCCCCTGCATCTCAACTGGTGTTGGATGCCTTTCTTCAGGCTGCTGTGCTGAGCCCCCCACAGCTGGGCTCTGCTGACCCTAGTGCAGCCCCAGCTGGTTCACACAGAGACGCTTCAGTTCAGGTGACCTTTTCTGGAGCTGAACTTCTGTTGATGCCGGAGGAAGCCAGGAGATATCACATTGCAGGGATTTGTTGTGTTGCTGTGCGAGGTGGCAGCTCTGCAGCTGCTAGGCATTTGGGCAATACACATCCCTTCCAGATGCTCCTGCTCACAGCTGCATCTGACCTGGGAGAAACAGGGACTCACTCCCACCTCCTGCCCACAGCCAGACTGAAAGAGAGAAAATGCCTCAAAGAGGTACAGGAATCCAAATTTTCTTTGTCCAAACAAAGTGACTGCTCAGATCAAGTACAAAATATCTAGTTATCTTTATTGCTAGAAAACTGTAGGCAAACTATGAGTTTATGAGTTTGTGTCTAGCCAACATAATTTTGCTGCTCAGGGGAAGGAGATGATCAACAGTGCAATAAAAACTGATGGAAAATGAAACCGCAGGAAACTAGCTCAAAGGTGAAAACATAATTTCCTAATTTTTTTTACATCCATCATCTTATACCTATTTTTTAATTCTGATATTTAAGATTGCACACAGTCTCAAAAATACATTTAAAGACTATCTTGGTGGCACTGCAGATCTCTGATAGCCATAATTAGGTCTTAGTAGGCTTTGATATATCTTATTTCTTGTGTCAGCCCCAAAATAAATATACTATGTCCTTAAGGCATTTTTATTTTAGCTCTTCCGTCATGGCAAAAAGGGTTCTCTCTCATACCATTTTTCTGTTAAACTAGTTTGCTGTAGCAACTTTAGCCTCAAAATTTAAGACCTCCACTATGTATGGATACCCATTGTTCATAGAAACAGGGGTGGAGAGAAATTCTCTCTTCAGCATCAGTGAAAAATATGAGAGTTGTGTCCATTGCTCATGTGTTCATATGTACTGAATGAGGTATTACCTGACTCTTTCCAAATGCATCAATCATTAAAGGTACAGCCTAATTGAACTGTATTCCTGATTCCTTTTATTTTTCTAAGCCAATATCTACTGGAATTTCCACCTGAGTGCCTACAAATTTCTTTTCAAGATCAAGGCCTCCATATATCCACATAAATAATTCAAAATTATGTCAAATGAATTTAAAAAGTTGCATTGACATTACCTGAAAGAGACAGCACCACAAATCCTATGGACAGGTGTTTGTCCTTCATGGAAATGCGTGGAAGTTTACTGTAAATTTTTGATTTGTAAGGAGTTTCATAACTAAAACCATACATTTAGAAAACATTTAGGAAAGGAAGTGTAATGTTTAAAGCCATGGGTTTTGCTTGCCAACCACATTCATGTTTATACAGCTGGGCTTTTTACAAAGCAGTTTCTCAACTCCATTGCAAAAGCTGTGGAGGATAAGGGAGGCGTAAACTAGAAGACTGGTGCGTATAGTTTTATAGAAAGTTCTACAAGCAAGTGGTAAGCTTAAAATTAGGGTTTGGATTACTGGTGAGAGATTATTAAAGAGGCTTTAAGAAAATTCATGGTGCTACATAGCAGAGTGCATGTTTCCAAATGTAAAGTGGCGTGGCAGAGAAATCAATGTCTAATTTTTTCCGTTAAAAAGAAATATAATAAAAAAGGGGTTGCACATTTAATCAAAAATCTCACTCCCCCATTTGGATCAAATTCAGGGTAGGCCACCAAGATGATGAGGCTGCAGCACTCGCACTTTGAGTGGAGGCTGGAGAGCTGGACTTGTTGTGCCTGGAGAAGAGACAGCTTCAGGAGGACCTAACAGCAACTCCCAGTGCATATGGTGAGGTTTCCTTAATATCAGTAACCAAACATCAAAGTTAGATATTTTGAAAACATTTTAGTGAATATGCTTATGTGACACTTTAGACACACTTAAGTTCCATACATTACAGATATTTGAATGTGAATTAGTAAAAAACCCTACAAACCAGGACCCCAATTGTTGCCTGTCACTTGAAATCTATCTTCAAAGACTTCTCATGTTCAAATTTATCAGTCAATACCTTCATGATATCAGTGAATTTTCAGTTACTCTGAAATATTAGTCAGAAAGTATTCTAGAAAAATTAACCAACCAATACAGTTTGCAAACGCAAATTAATGCGATTCAGACTAAGTTCTCAAGATAAGTATTTGCAACATTTTTAACATCTTGTTAGCCTATCTAATGCCATAACACTATCTTGCACACTAACACTTCTCTATACAAATGATATTAACAGAATATTTTCAGCCATCACTACAAATGTCCTAGTTTCTCTGCCGTTCTGTAACATTCTACTGTTTTCACCCTGGCCTCTGCTACATAGCTGTCTTTTTGTATTCACTTTCAGAAGAAAACAGCTTCCATTCCTCTTTTTCACATGGTAGCTGTTAGATGGAACGAGAACAAAAGAAAGGAATTTCTGCGGTGTTTCTGACAAGTCCTTAGAAATGAGCTTTTCATCACACTATCTCTGTTCTTATGTCAGCTGAAAAATTCCATTCATGTATTCCCTAGCCTCGGCATTCAGCATTTTCTTTTCTGTACTAGCGGATGGCAAGAAGTGGCATCTTTCACTTACTTCTTCCTCTTTCCTCATCGGGCAGTGTGCTCTGATTCACTGCAATGATAAAGACCAACTGCTAGTAATTCAAACTGATTAGTGGGGGTTAAAGGATCATATAAAACTAAAATTAGAAATATTATTGGTTAAGAGAAAACTTGCCAAAGCTGTGATCTTTGTTAGAAATGCTTGTTCATATTCATGCTGAAAAACTAAATTAAATAACTTAGATGTTGCAGAAGATGCCTGGAGGTCTAGAGAAAGAGAGAAATGTTACCCATGCAAAAGAATACACACAAAATGCAAGCAATATTCATCTCATTTATGAGAATTATTCTATGATGGTTCATACTTGCAGATCCATTACCATTAAAAAGGTCATTATATTACATAGGACTTAAGTCAGAATAGATTCTGTCTCTGACTATTTTTAAAAGGTTGGAGCATCTTCAGCCTTTGTTATCATGATATTGGCAAGGCCATGAGACAGTCAGACCAAGGTCTTGGGAAAATTTCCAGCCGCATGCTTCTGAACTTCAACATCTTTGTTTGTTTAGTCCACTTCTCTCTAGTCAGATGTGAAGTGGAATTCATTATATAAACAAATTAGGAGATATCCGTGCATAGTGGTGTCAGAATCTTTCAAGTTAGTAAAAAATCTGTCATATGTGGCTTGGTTTCTTTAGCATATAAAATGGAAATTCCTGCCTGAAAGTGAACCATAACAAATGTTCACTGAAAGTTTCACAGAGCTTATGCATTAAGTGGAGCTA
Organism: Melanocharis versteri; assembly: GCA_013397845.1. NCBI lineage: Eukaryota > Metazoa > Chordata > Aves > Passeriformes > Melanocharitidae > Melanocharis > Melanocharis versteri. The sequence continues at coordinate 409,291 of VZTG01008440.1, forward strand.
TTGCTTTATGTCCTTTCAGTGCAAAATAATTTATAAAACCTGTTCAAAATTGACATAGAAAACTCTGGCTATGAAAAATACTTCTATTACTGTCAAAGAATGAGATTATTAGAATGGTTAAAAGTAAGGTTTGTGTATTCTTGCTTTCCTTTATTCCTGGATGAGGAAAGAGGAACATTGAAGAAATACCTTTTTAGCTTTCTGTAAAAATGTAACAAAATATTACGAAACATCTAGATTTTCTCTGAAGGTTGCTTCTCTATAAATAACTACTTGAAACTATTTGAATAACTATGAATTAAACACTTTTTATCACTTATTTTTCAGAAACATCACGTGTAACAACTCCTGACTTACACCTGAACAAAAAGAATAAGTGTTGTTACTATGCAATATTAATCCAGTTGACTTCCAGAAACTATAAGTCTTCAGATGGAAGAGAATGTTGCAACGTGGCAGATCTACTTTTGATTATTAGGGAATTCGACTAAGAGACAAAATTTTACATCCATGGACCTAACAAAGTAGGAACTTGTGGTTCACCCATATTCCAGATGAATGCTCTTGACTATGTAGTAAAAGGCTGAATCAGTTTCTCCTGCCTTTGTGTAAGAAGGGATCAAACTAGTTTTTAATCCTGTTTCATAGAGTACCTAATTCTCACAGCATAAAACTTTGATTGTACCATTAAATACAATTACTTCCATCCAGTTTTGCTCAATTGCTTCAATTTCTCTATTTAACATACAAATGACTAAATGACTCATCTATCTCAGTCTTTTAGCAATGACAATAAAAGACAATATCTAGGGAGAACATGAGTTTGATGAGGTTTAGACTGATGCTGGATGTCTTCACAATCTTCTGTAAGAACGAATTCCAGATATTCACTTACAATTCTATAAGAGATGGTTTAATTTCTGTCTTAAATCAGACTCCTGCAAGCCTGATCCAATGCCCCGTACCTCCAGTATTGTACAGTTTGGTCTACAGCAGCTTTACATTCAGCTTCTGATGTACTTTCATGATTTTGCAAATCTTAGTTATACGAAGTTTTTGATCTCCTCTTCTCCAAACTCCTAATTTGGTAGGTGGTCCTTCAATTTACTGATTGAAATTGACTTTCTGGGTACTTTCTTCACTGTCATTATACCCTTTCTGAGATTTGGAGAACAAAACTGCACAAAGTTCTCAGGAATTGGACATGGGGAGTTTTGATATAGTGGGAAAACTATTCTTCCCATCACTCCCTCTCTCAGCACTTATCCTGATGGCTGCCAGCACTTTGCTGACTTCTTTTGCCTGCCACTGCATACTGAGCCATTGATTTCTGAGAGAAGATTTAGTCTTGTAGAGTTCACCCTTGCTTTCATTCAATAGGCTGTTTACATTCCAAATCCAAAAGGCAGAAAGAATGTGAGCTAACAACAGAACCAATGTTGACAGGATTACAGATTTTTGGGGGCAAAACAACAACTCTAGAAGTGCACACTGTCTTCTGACTTAATCACAACAGGAAGGTTTTACCTTATGGCACATTTTTAGCTGCATTGCTTTGTTATCATTTACAGGAAAAGAATAAATAACAGGAAGAAAAGATCAATTTCCCGTTCAAAACTGACATGACCAAAAAACCCCATGTGGCTAAACAAACTGTAAGTTAAATTATAGGATATATGATGTGCTGTGCACCAGACAAATGTGTTTTTCCTAAAACTGTGTGAATTACTGATGTTTTTGTTCAGTCAGAATACGAAAAATTAAAACCCCAGTGATTTCATGTTAAGTATTTTGTGTTTATCTTTCTTGTCAGAGGGAAAAAAACCACCCATATTTCATGTTTCCTTAATGAGAGCTAAGGCTTAAGCAAGCCCAGTTTTAAACCCATGGGTAGTAAGTACAGCCTGAGATCCAAGGAAGTGATCAACCACTCTGCCTGGCACATGTGAGAACATGTCTGGAGTGGTGTGTCCAGATCTGGATTCTTTAGCACACAGAAGACATTATCAAGATGGTCAGGGGCTGGAGCACAGGGCATAAGAGGAAAGACCAAGAAAGTTGGGTTTATTCATGCTGGAGAAGAGAAGGGGAAGTGTCAAGGGGAAACCTTACTGATATCTTCAGGTACCTGACAAGAAAATGCAGAGAATATGGCGGCAGACTTCCCTTGGATGAAGAGAAAGGACAGGAGGCAATGAAGACAAAATCAAACGTCGGAAATTCCACTTAGGCATTAGGAAAATATGCTTTGTCGTGAGAGATGTAAAATGTTTGAAAGGGCTGAGTTTTGATCCTTTGTCCTTGGAGGCATTAGAAATTCATATAGTCAAGTCTATAAGTAACATGGTCTAATTAAATTTGAGGCAGTGGTTGCCTGTATGGCTTCTCAAGGATCCTTCCAAAGTAAATTAACCTATATTTCTTCAGATCTTTGAGTGATGGTTGTTACTGATCTTGTAGATGGTTGGAAAATCTTTCAGAAGGAACCTAAATATTTTATATCTGAGCGGCTGAGAAACAACACTCAGCACATTGCTCTTGGTTTCCTTGCTCTTGTGAACCTAGGCTAGATCATGTTTCTTCCACCCAGTTCAGATTTGTGGGTATTATCAAGTCCACTGAAATTGTATTTTTTTGTGAAAAAATAGTTGTCTAAAATGTTTTTAAGCCCTAAATTTTCTCAGATTTCATAGTAGTGAGTCAATGATAAAATTCTAAAAACTAGTCTTCTAGCTTCAGAGTGTTTCACAAGCATTAGATGATTAATCTTCATATATATCTATTACTCAACTAAGCATTTTCATGCAGGATATATAGTAAAATTGAGAAAGATTGCTCCCTAACTTCAAAGTTATGTCAGTTCCATTCATTTCTGACAGTTTGTTAAGCATCTCACTTTGGTCCTCAAATCCAGGTCAATTAAAATTCGCTGGTAGGTGTATAATGGAGGATCCTAAAGCTATTAGTGAAATCCTCAATAAATATTAATTTACAGACCAGTAACATCAGCAAACTCATTAATGACAGTCATAGTCCAAATTCTAGTGCATGATGCACCAAAGAAGTTTGCAAATTAATTCTTCAACCAATAAATATGACAAAAGGGTATCCACTGCTAATGGTCTCCCACTCCAATCTCCATGTAATCACAGGGAGTTGGTATTCCAGCTCCAAATAAATATCATCTTGACAACCCAAAATATACATATACCTTTGGTAGGTTTCGCCCTTTAAATTCTATGCCAGGCTCTCTATTGATTCATATGCTTAACACATTCATTTAAGAAATAAAAAGTTGAAACACCTGGCATATTCTTGAAAATGCTGTCTACAAATGCTTTGTAAGAGGGGGAAGTGTTCAAAATGGGCTGTTCTTAATCATTGCAGTCTGAAACATAGATGTGTGGGTGAGCACCATGTATATGAGTGCTAGAAAATGACTGGGAATGTAAAATGAGTAGGTAGGTTGCCAAAGCCAACATGCCTGTTGTTATTGTGCCCACTTTAACCTAAGACAATTGAAACCGTTCTTCTGTGATTTGATAAGACTTGATTAATGGTTCTATGAGTCACCTAAAACTATGACTCAAGTCTAAGCCTGAAACTCAGTCAGTATTTTCAGATTATTAAAAAACGGGGAGACAATTGAGGCAGGGAGCTCCCTTGTCTTGTTTACCAAAGGAACGGAGAGTAAGGTGTTTTTCACAGACACTTGAAAGCAGAGGTCTGTTCTGTGAGTCACTAGTGGATTTTCCACAATGACTATTAAACAATAACTAGAAGCATAGCAACAAGCGGCTCATTCTTAAATGGCTTGCAAGTTAAAGAAGGTTTAAATTAACATCTTCCAAATATTAATTCTTTCTCTTTAAAGCAATACAGGCTTAAACTCTGTCCAAGCATAACAGCGTGTTGTCATTTTCTCAAATACTTTAGCTGACTGATCCATTTGACATGATAGTATTTTTAGGGTTCTTTTTTTGAAGTCTATGGCTGTAAACAGACACTGCTCTGAACAACTTCTAAATTTTTTGCAGAGTCAAAAAATGGTGTTAAAATGTCTGAAAGATGTAGTTAATTTATTAACACTGTATTTTCAGACAACCTATATTGGATGTATATGGTAAAATGCAACCAACTTTCTCACTTTATCAGAATTGTTCCATAGTGCCAGGGCTCTGGTAAGTCGAAGATTTTTATGGTTAAATAAAAGACGTGTTTTCTAATACAGTCCTATGCAGACAGTAACAGTAACATTATAGTTATTCAGATATTTAGATACTCAGTTATTTAGATACTTATTCAGAACTTTTTTCTGAAAAATTTTGATCCCTCTCCATATCATTGGACTTGTCTGTGCACACACTGAAAATGTGTCATGGGAAAAATCCTGTGTAGTTTGCTCCAAATGCCTTTTATCTGGGAACATTCTGTTTAGAGTAATAATTTTCTGTTTCTCTTAACAGATTCTGGTGATTCAGCCAAGACATTATTGATAACAGAAGCTGCAAAATACTTTAACCCAGATATTCTTTGTTGATAGCAATGAAGCTACAGAGAAGTTGATTTCTCTGAGGAGCTGCTAAGTACCAGGGGCTTTTTTTTAGATGTTTGAATATTGTCTGACTCAGACTGAAACCAAACCAAACCAAACCATCACAAGGGGTAACCCTACTGTCAGTGATCTTTATAGAGTAAGTGGTTAAATTCCGATGCAATGACCCTTGTCTTGATCAACAAGGGGCAGACTTCCAGTGGTAAAATGTTGAGCCTGGGCAGCTCGAGGCTAAACCCCAAACCTGAGATGGTAGAAGTGATACTCATACTATTAGAATGGGCATGGCACGGAGGAGAATGAATAACATTCACCGTAATTATTTACTCCTACTCAACCTGAGTTAATGAAATTTTTGACAGCAGCATTGGAAAGAGAGATCAGTCATGCATTCCTCTGAATAAAAGCCAATAACACAACAGTTATGAATAAAAGAATGATTACAGCCTTTATACTGTAACATCTGATTAAATGGTTAGTTGAAGGGACTTTCCTAAAATGTATTCATCATGTGCCTTCCACGTCATATTTATAAACATACGAAAATCTCTAATGCAGAACAAAAGTTCTCAAGATTATCTCATTTTACATGAACTTGGATTTTAGACAGGCCGGGGGCCTGAAAATATACAGAGATGCAATAAGAAAGACCATGTTTGCAAACTAGACAATGCTGTGACTAATGCATTAAGAATACAGGACATTCAGATGAAACAGCAAAAGAAAGAAGGTAACTGTACACTGTTCATAAAGCGGCATAGACTCCAAAATTAATTAATCTAATTAATTTGGGTGATTAATTTGGATGATTGTCATGGCACAAAGGAAGAAAGATTTGCTGGGATTACTTCATCTTCCTCCTGTGAAAGATACTGCACGTTGTCTCAAGTACAGTCCCAGACAAGCAGAGTTAATCAAGCAGCAGTCTCGCTAGTTAATGTATTAATTTTTTTCCCAGAAAAGGAAGATACAGAAGAAAAACTGATTTCTGGGTTTAAACATTTTCCTCACATATTCCTGTTTTCCCCTCTCCATTTCTCTTGAGGACTAGACCTTTTTTATGTGAAAATATGTCCAAGCCAGTTGTAATTCACTGCAGAGGAGCATGTTAAAAATCAGACTTTTTGATGAAGATATGGCTCAAGAAATTTTGCTTAGTAAGATATCTGGAGGTAACTTCATAAGTAACCATTTCTTGGTAGAAATCCCTTCCTAAATAAATATAAATCTAATAATAGCAAAAGACAACATAATTGTGTTCCTTGTCTGAAGCCTCTATCAAGAACGATTAATAAGCTTATTAGTGTGAAATTATTAAAATTAAAGAGAGAACAAAGTGAGCATCAATGGAAACTATGGCCCAAAATTTGGCTTAATATCTGTAATCCTAGGTGACCTGGAGCTGATGGTCTATACTATGTCAGGATATGAAATTAAATAAAATGTCCAGTAAACACAAGACATGATTCACATCTTGGTACTGAACTCAAAACAGCTAGATATAAATAGAATAAGCAAAAAGTATTTAATGAAGCAGCAGATCCTGACTTCCAATGTACCTTGAACTTGTTTTGTTTTGTCCTCAATTGGAATGACTTTGTGCATTCCGGTGAAGAAATGTTTATTGCCTACTACAAACCAAGGTATTTAAAAACATTGGATATGAAAAACCCTGTATCTAACAAGCAGCACTAGTCATCACAGATTAATGTTAAAGAAAGGAAGTATAACAGTCACATTTACATCAGCACAGCAGCTGTTAAACACTACTTGGCAGTCCCTGCATTGTAAAACCAGAAATGTACTTACTGGAGCATGAGTTATGGGGGGGTGTAAATGTACGAGGTGCTCTCTCTCTCTGGGCCTATAGCTCATGAAGAAGCTTGAAAACTTCAGAAATGTGGATCTAAGTTTAGCATACAGGGCTTATAGTTAAAATCCAAGTGCATGAAACTGGATGCCCCTTGAAAAACATTACTTATAAATGCAGGGATTTGAGCAGTGTAAACACTGACATCAAGGATGAGCTTTTGTGGCCAAAGGGAATATAAAACTACTGAGGTGGAATGCTGTGCTCAGCCTGTGGTATCTGGGACACAGGTACGGGTTAATTATCCCATAGATGTTTTGGCTAACAGAATTGGACATTTTAGGCAAGTCTGAAGTTCCTGCCAGAAGTTGCTAATGTTCCAGGACAAATCATCATGGACATTTTACCAAATCAAGGGAATGATGTCTCAAACATCTGCTTGGTAATACTGAAGCTGAAATGTGATGGAGTTGAAAAAAATGCATTAAATATTAATAACATTCTCAATGCTTCAGAACTAATGTTACTAGGAATGACAGAGATTTCAAATATTTCTATTCTCTATTCAAGTACCAGATGATTTAAAAAATTTACGTTATATTTTGAGTTTCTGGGCTTGATTAATGATGGGTATGGAGGACATTAAATTTTTCTAGATAAAACTTGCACATACCATTACTGATACTTATGTTGTTCAACATCAGTCATGAACAGAAGCCCACAAAGAATTTAAGACACCTGGCCATAACAATGGTGCCTCTGTCCATGTGAGTTACAGGACAAGGTCTTGAATGACTTCCATGTGTACCATATGAAAACTTGGAAGTGAAAAAAGATGATAGTTTGAAATAGGAGGGAGATTTTTCAGAGTGACAAAATTCTATAGAGAATTAGTCTCAACAGCTGCACAAGAGAAACTTAATTGATAATTAAATAATTTCTCTTTAGATCAGTACTTTGCCTGTTGGACGTCAGTAAAAATATATTTTGTACATATATGATCCTATATTTCTGTAATATCACAGCTCTCTGCTGTATGGAACCAACAAAGAACTATAAGATATATGCAATTTTTCCTGGCTAACATTGTCTTTTTATCTTTAGTCTCTCATTTATAATTATAGTATTTGAAGTGAGATTGAGAACTATGTTTTCATATCTGTATCTCGGAAAAGATTTTAGAAAAAGAACAGTTGATTTACAAACTCTTTTTTGTCTGCTAAAATAAAATTCTTCCATTGATCTTTTTTCTTAATTCCACAAATATATTTGTAGTAACTTCTTTGAAGTCTTATCAGGATAGCGTCTTCCTCATCACATACTGAGGAATTGTTTTTCTGGAAAAAAAGGAAAGACAGTGAGAGTACAGTCTGAAAAAAAAAAAAGATGTTAAGGTTTTTAGGGCAGGTTACCTCCCAGTGTCATTCCAGCAGCTGCTGTAGGACAGCACCACTTTTGGTTTCCTCCTGCCTGCGGATGATTTTGTTATGCGCAGTTGTGGAGTGTGACAGGAAAGAGAAGCTATTTGTGGCTTTCCCATTAATTCAGCCCTCATTTTGGGAAGTAAGGAATCAGCAAACTTTATCTTGTTTTTCATCAGGACCTAAGAAGGAAGGGAATGCTATTAGGACCTTTGGTATATTCTTCCTTTATTCTAGCTCTGTTTTTCCCAGCTCTGTTTTTTCCCCTGAATCGCTACACTGGTATTGGCAAAACTATGCAGGGTGAATTGAAACGGGCTGGCAGAAGCTTCCAGAAGGTGCTGCTTTTGCTGGGCATGTCACAGGGAGCCCGCAGCCTGAGCCAAACCACAGCTATGGGAATGGCTCGGATGGCTTCCAGACAGCCTGTGTGCAAGTCTGTGACCTACTTCTTGCAACACCGCAGTGCACAAACATACCTCCCTACCTGAGCTCTAGGGTAATTTCCAAGAAGCATTTCTTGATACTTTTATCTTGATTTTCCCTTTTCTTTCCTCCCTCCTGCTGCCTGGCCTGAAGGTACCAGCCTATGGTGACTTGTCCCCAGCCCTGTTTCTCACTTTTCTCACAATTAAAGGTGAGAGGAATGTATTCCTATCACTCATCCAAATGCACTAAGATATTCATACACTTCTCTCTCCACGGTACTTTCCCCCTGGCAGCAAAAGCCTTTTAAAATCCCTCGGCTTCCTGCAGCAGGGTCTGGAAGGCTTTCTATATGGAAGGCCTCGGTGTTCTCCTTGTCATACCCAGAGGAGTGAGAGAAAGCCCTATTCCTGCAAAGCCTGAGACTGAAAGAGAGAAACCTGGAAAGAGGGGAATGGTGCCAGAGGATGCAGCAAATCCCTGTGTTCTGACAGGCATCTCCATCATGGTCAGGGGGCAGGATGCTCCTGAGAGATAGCTCAACAAGGGGAGCAGAAAAGAAGCTCAGCCTCATTTTATTGTTAAGATGTTGTACTAGAAAGAAATCAGCAAATACATGTTTCTGCACATCAAGCTTGTGGGTTTGATCCCTGGCTGGGCCATTCACTTAAGTGTTGGACTTGAAGATTCTTATGGGCCCCTTCCAACTCAGAATATTTTGTGATTCTGAGTGCAGAGAAAGACATGCATAATAAAAAAGTAAACCCAAGAACACCAATTTTTCTTGTAAAGAGCCATGGCAAATGTACTAAACAAGGAAAATTAATTTCCCATGGAGTCTTTGTATGTTCTCTTTTATTTTATCTCTAGGGTGTTGTTTTTCCTAGTTTCAATCTACTGTTGAACATGGGTTGCTTTCTCTAATCTCCTCTGAGGGTTCTCCAGCCTCCTATGAGGGTTTCTCCAACTTCCTCTGAGAGTATCATATTTTTGCTGAGACGTCTACTCCTGTTTATGGATTCCGAGCATGATTTGTTTCTCATTAGCAGTATCTGGACTTCCAACTGGATTTCTGAATATGAATCTTACCAGAAAATTAACTTAAATAAATTAGTCATAAAAAGTGCCTTGAAGTGGCCTCACAGCCCCAAAATCAGAGCTACAGTTAAGCCCTGCGGGGTGTGGATTAACCCTTAGCAAAGGCTTAGACATCACCATGTGGAGGTGACGTGGAGATGCTGGACTGTGAGGTATGGTGCTGGTGAAGCAGCGTGGCTGTGTGGGCACATCTGTGCTGTGTGCTGCTCAGGGCAGAGAAGCAGACACACCATTCCCAGCTGTTTAATGGAGCAGCGTGGCTCTCCTGCATTTTCTGTGCCCTTTGGGAACAGTCTGGTATGTGAGGCTGCACAGCCAATGTGTAACAGGTATGCAATGGGGTCATGTTTTCTGGGCATACCTATGGGTACAGCAGAGCTGTGGATCCTGTTGCAACTTACTTGGCAGCCCTGAGGCTGTGTGGTACCTCTCCAAAGAATAAACGACAAGAGTCCCTTCACATGTTCTTCCCTGTCTCACTCCTAACTGACATCTCAAAATCTTGTCCCACTATCTTGCTGCAAGATCAATGCCTAATCTGTATAGGGTAGCTAAAAACTCACTTTGCATGCTGAGCTGGCAGAAGGGTGTGGAGCAGAGACCTGACATTAGGTCCTGTAAGTCTTATTCTTAAACATTGTGTAACTCAGCAGATTTTTGGGTAACAGCATTGGTTTCTAGTCCATTTAGCATGGGTGCTGTAATACAGACTTGTGAGTGGCCCTCACTGCTTTTTCCTGTTTTCCAAACAAAGCGGTTTTTGTTCCTAGCAGCATGACTTTTGCCAAGAATGGTAACCACAAAAATTGCTGTTTGCACCAGAAATTCAGAGGCACAGACAGCAAGTCTCCCTCTTGTCAGGATAGAGAAGAAAAGCAGTTTGAGGCTCTGGGTTACCTTAGTGGGGAGGTTTGGGTTAGCGTGGGAAGAGTCCACCACAAGGAACACAAGACCAACACTGGCTTTGCTGCTGCCAGTAAGGACCACGGGGTACCACAGAACAGAGCATTTCTTGGCCTGTTTTTGTTGTTGTACACTAAGGTTTAAATGAGAAATACACCTTCCTTCTCCAAATAAACTTTGCCCAGTTTGAGAATCCTAGTGACTATAAAGAGCAAGACTGACAGTAGCTTCTGACAGTAATCTGAATCCATAACAAAGAAATCAACTTTGTGGGAAAGAGGAAAAACCATGCCAACACACAAAGCATTATAGGGCAGGAGGAAACAGAGCATGCTTCTAAATATCTCTTCAGATTTGTGTCATTTGCTCATCTGCTTAAGTTCCACAATACTGCTGTGGAGAAAGCAGGTTTGCACAAATACAAACAAATACATTTTGGGCTCAGTCCCACCAGGGTGCCCAGCAGCAGAGCGTGCAGTGTGGCAGTGGACCTCCCCCAGATGCTGTGAGCAGGAACACAGTGTTCTTCATTCCAGAGCTGAGCCCTGCATTAGGAATAAGTCTCTGACTGTTCTAAAAAGCTAATTTCAAGTCAATCACAATTCTTCATCCATTGTATAAAAGCCAAACTATCCAGCACCTTTATATTCTATATCCAGCATCTTTATATTCCTTAATCCACCAACCACATTCTAGCCCTTCAGCTTTTCACGACATGTGAGTTGCAACTCTTGCAGTTTCTTCTTTGTTTAGTTGAGATCTTCATAACTGAAGTTGCCTCTGATCTTTAAAAGTCCTGTGAAATCCCTCATGAGAACGCAGTTTACTTCTGGATTTCTTACTTAAAGTATTTCCTTCTATTTTTTTTTCTAATGTGTATCACTCAGGTAATGAATCTGACTGCTAAATTCCAATAAGTTCTGCAAAGACTGCTAAGTTCCAGTAAATTCCAATTGAGTTTAGATTTCATCAGTTTCATACTTTTATTCTGCTATTTAGTGCTATAGAAACATTACAATTCTAATAAAGGCATTCAGTTATTTAATATAAATCATAAGTTGTTTTTAAAATGAAGTAGAAATTATCCATCTGTGGTTTTTTTTTTTTAATACAGATTTAAGTAAATAATTATTTATCTACATCTCAAATGTATTTTTTTTATAAAACTCTCATGGTTTCTTCCTGATAAGTTTTACAAGGTTCTTCTGTATACCTTTTAGATGTTTTAGAGATCTCTGGAAGTGAAAATAAACATAATTATAATTGTCAAGAGAAATTAATGGTGATAAAATGTTTCATCCACTTATGCATAAGTGAAAATGAATATGAAACAAATGCTTTAGATTAAAATAAAGCTAAAAAATTACTCTGAGATCTTATCAACCATCTAGGTCATTACCTAGCAACTGTAGCTGCTCTATACTGTTTGTCACAGCTTTCTTTTCTCTGCTGTATAGATTATAAGTTTGGTTTTGGAAAGAAAGAAGGAGAGAATAAGAATAATTGGTTTCAGAAAAGGAGACCACAACAAAATCAGGGAAGTGGTAGATGCAATCTTTTGAGAAAATAGTCCAAGTCTAAGAAAATAATCTAAGAGTATAGGACAGAATGACCTCTAAAAGAAGCAAGAAAAACAATATAAATTGTGCAAAGGCAAACTCTTCTGAAGTAAGAGAAAGGTCAAAGGAGGTACCATTATACTTCAAGATACCTGAGAATAAGAAGGAATTGAATAAAAGCAGAAACACTATTAAGTATTAATATAGAGCAGTAGCATGTGGGCATAAAATGAAAAATATTAAAAGCTTAAGGCATTAAATATTGTTGGGGGTCACATAAAGAAACAAGTGTAGATCACAGGGTTTAATTAGAAATAAAAGACAAACAAAACTTGATTCTGTTGCTTAGCAGGTGAAAGAGCCATGTGGGGAAGTGAATCATCAATGTATGAGCATCACCATGTGGGAGCATAAAGGGCTGCCAGTGAGACCAGGAATTCCATGTATTTTTATCCAATATTTGCACCAAAAGATGGATGGAGGAATGGTGATTATGACAGAATGTGTTACCACGTGTTCATACATGTCCTGGGTAGCTTTCTCTGTCAAGGAACTTGACCCTCTTTTTCTGACTACTTTTCACTTATTTTTTTGGATTTGTTTCTTTGCTGTTGAAGGTTCAGGGGCAATGCATAGGAAATACTTGAGGTGCTGCAGGATTAGGCAAAACCATGAGCACTTTTGCGTCCAAGCTTCTACATAACCATGCACAGATGAGCAGGCTATAGCAGCAGCAATGTTGTTGCAGCTACTCCTAGAAAATTCTTAGTTTTAATGTGACAGAAGCTAAAACATTAACAAGGCAGTATATGATCTCTGGGAAATTACAGAATCATTAAGGTTGGAAAAGACCTCCAAGACCATCAAGTCCAACCTTTCACTGAACAACACCTTGTCAACTAAACCATGGCTTCCTCAGCTGCTCCTCACAGGACTTGGTCTCTAGACCCTTCACCAGCTATGTCAATAAATGGCATCACAAAACTAATGAAAAAAGCAATCATCAAGCAAGTTCTAATTTTACCAGTGGCTGTATGCTTCAAATACCAGTTAGTCAGGTTCATAAAACACAGAATGATTTGGATTTAGAGCATAGAGCTGTTGAACTGAAAGCAGGCCTGTTTTAGGTGACCCAAGTTAATGGCAATACTGGAAGAATGACCACAAGCTTCTGGACTGCAGATCTGAAGGCAAAGTAGAAGTCATAGGCAGAGGACAAACCTTTTCTGCATCCTCTTACTAGGACTTCGGTTTAACTTGTGAGCAGCTGCTGCTTCCTGTCCATCTGCCATTTACAGATGCTGAAAATTCCCTTATTTTGCTATTTATGAATATTCCCAAAGGCATTTTGAAGGATGTCTTATGAAACAATGTACAGATGGACTTTGATTTACCAAATTTCTTACATCTTTACCAGCCTAGGTTGCTGTACACCATCTCTAAGATCATAAGCTCTCACTTCGCTCAGGAACATGTGGTTACTTGTGCCAGAATAAACTAATGACTACATGAAATGATTACTCTCAGGAACTCCCAATCATAGCGAAATGAAGCCCTTTTGGATCCAGGATCTTTGTATTTATAAAAACAGCTACTGGCTCCTGATTTCTGGCATGCTGAGCAGTACTTGCAAGTCAGTTCTATTTAACAATGACTTCAGCAGTCTCTCAGTGTACTATGGAAGGAGCATGTGCTTAGTTTTCTTTTTTAATTATATAGATCCTAAAGTATAGCTAATATACCGTTAAGAAGTACTAACACTTCATTTATTGATAAATATCTTTGCCCAGGTGGCAGAGAAAAGTTCAAATATTTATATGAATCAAAACAGTAACACTAACAATCTGACATTGTCAGTGGTTTTGAGTAAAAAGTATACCAGTATTGAAAATAACAAATCTTTGGTCTTCCTAGCATTTCAGATTTCAGGATTTCATTTACTCATCACAATACATAGATGCTGATTCAGAATTTTGAGATAATGAAGCTGACAGCCATGCTGCTGAGAGGAAGGATTGCTAGGGCACACAGTTTTGGGTAATAGCTTTGTCTTTTATCCTTATGGTGTATTTGATGATGAATACTGCATATTAGGTATAACATGGGTCCTATGGTCAATCCTTAGTTCATCTTCTTTAATGCACTAGAATTCAACGTAATTAATACAAAGAGCAGAAGTACAAGAGGGAATGTTTTCTCCTCAATTATCAATCTATAAAATTATTCAATAAATGAGAGTCATGCTGAACACTTAATTGCTTAGCAGTGGGTATTGCAAACCTATTTTACCTTAACTTTGGCTTATCTGGGCTGAAAACTTCTGTTGTTCTGCTCTTTCCCTGGAACTCATTCTCATCCCATACTTTGAAGCAAGTTCAGGAGTTGTATTAAAACTCAAACATTCACTAAATTTTGATCTAAGAATAACTGCAAAAAAATACTAACATATGTGTTTATTAATGCCTTCAGGGCTTCCCCATGTTAGTGCTATTAATTAAATCTTTTCTGCTTTGGGAAACCATCAGTGGGAGCCCAGAAGGATCTAATGTGTTGTTCTGTTTGCAGGATCTACTTCTTTGGCTGTAAGTACTTCTAGATGGAGACAAAGAATACAATTTTGTACTCAGCTGTTCCTGGAATTAGCTTGTTACGGGTAAGGTTGGTAGCTCTTGACACATCTGAAAAAAAATATTTGGAATGTGTTTCTTGGAGCAGTTTGTGTCATCACAGGTATATATAGTCATGCAAGAGAGAAGGATCCCTCTCTGAGCTTCACAGATTCAGTCTAACCCTGTCCTTCACAGTACTTGCTGTACTGTGACATCATCTGCGTCATTTGTAGTCCCAGGTCCCAGAAGTACAAAGAAATGAAGGATGAGGAGACTGGGTATAATACAAACTAGTAAAATGGCAACAGAAGTAGATACTTTATATTCAGGTAATACGAAAAATGATGATACATCTCATAAAAAAAAAAGAGATTGAGTAGTAAAATGAGCAGTAAATCTTAATTTCTAACTCCTTATACCTGAACAGCCGTGACTTTGCTACTTTCTAGGATTCGGAAGAAAAGGATTTTTCCAATTAGAGGTGGACAACCAAACCAGTGATTAAACACTGCTATAAACATTTTGTAACGGGCTGCCAAGCAGAGACTTACATTGAAACTGAGGGGCTGTAACGTGGCTTCGCATTGAGTCAGAAAACAAAAAGCAATCAAAGGAGCATTGATTAGTGCCCATTACTTAACACACAAATGTAACAGTAGAATATAACTGTAGTACCTTCACAATATAGAACTAATTTTGTCAGTTCATTGCTCTGGTTTGTCCTCCAGATTACTCCTGGCTCTAAATGCAAAAAGAAAAAATGAACTGCAGCGGTTGCAGTTTAGGAGAGCTCGTGGTTGAGTGACTGAGCAGTGAAAACAGGGCTAGACAGAAACTCCATGGCTGCAAATCAGTGCCCAGCCCAGCTCCCCGCCAAGAGGGAGCAGGTGGCTTTACTTCACTTTTCTTTTGCCAATGTCTTCTCTTCATAAAGTGTACCTGGAGATACAGAAACTTGGATCTGATATTCTGCAGTTGAATCAACGTGCTCCTCTGCCAACTAAGAGGTAGCCCTCTGCTCAAATCATAACACAAATCATAAATATAAGAGATGGGGAGGAATATTGTGATGAGTCATTTGATCATCCTCCTTGACAACATAGGATTATTACCTACTGTGCCCAAACTAGAGTTCTGTGCCAAGTAATTTTTAGGAAACCTGAGCTTTGTAGAATTTTCTCTGGAAAAACCACCATACTCATTTTCCTTTTGAGCTTAATTTTTCAACTGTGTAATGTCACTGTCAATTACAACTATGCCAATCACTTAAAAAATGTCCAGGTATCTTCACTCTTCTCAATGGCATGAAAATAAGCTGATTATCCAGCTTTGACCAGAAATTGTGCTTGTGGTTGTATGTTCCATGCCCCAAGATGTAAAGATTATAAGAATAACTGAGCAGTGACCTATGAGCCAAGCATTTTGAATTTTTAGATCCCTTTGATAAGGTGGCTCATTATCCTGTATTATAAAAAAAATATCAGTAGGAAATTGGTCTGTGTCCATGAAGACCAAATTCCAAAAAACCCCAGACTTGCACCAAACTGGATTTTTTAAAATATGGAGGCAACAATGGCAGCTAGGTTCTAAGGTTCCCTACACATTTAACACCCAGCTGCAAGGAAAACACTGGCACGTTTTCAAGACCAGTCATGCCCACCAATTCAGTTACCAAGTTAAGTGAAATACTGAATAGAAGCTTCCAGGAAAGATTGGTGTCTGTAGCTGAAATGACTATATGGAATTACAACAGCTTTGAAAGCCTGTATCAGTATTTTTTACGTCTTAGGATACAAAGAATATCCTAACTGCTAATGGCTTCAGTAGGAAGCAGCTCTACATTATGCCCACCTCACTGCCCTAATGCCCTGTTAGTTTCAGAGAGACATTGTATACTAACTTTTAGCTTCCCATAGTCTTTACACATGACTTAATTGTCTATTTTTTGGAAGAATAAGTCTCCCAGACAATATTGTCCTATTGTTATGATAATAACAGAGAAAATACGACTAATATGAAAATAGATTATTTTAGACATTTGTTCTTAATAAAGTAAGTGTTGTAGTGGTAGGAACACAAATCAGTAAGTAGGCATGACAGTTGTTGGCTTAGTAACTAGCTACCTATGAAGACAGAATATATCAAGAATTGTAATCATAGAAATCACACTTGAAAACACATTATTAAATTTCTGGTGACTTTTATTACCAGGTCATTAGGATTTCTTTAAGTTATAATTTATTTAGTCTATTTTAAATGTTGCAAAGTTTATTCTATGACTCCCCTTGGGAGACTTTCTCAGTCAAACAAAGCCTACATTTGCAATATTTTGGCTAATATGTCTTAAAATAATTCAGTTCTAGGTGGTGGTTTTTAATAATAACCTAGAATGCTTCATTACAGCTGTTTTTGTACTTCAAGTTTATTTCTGGAATATTTATTGTCTATACTAATGTTTTCAATCACTTCAACTCTTGTAAATGCGTTCTGTTTTTTCTTAAGCCTCGAGCCTATACAAAAGCTATATATATATAAAGGTATTCCCAAGCTAAAATCTTTAGTGCACCAAATCTATTTGTTTTATTATACTCTCTATGTATGCTATCCAAACACTTTATAAACATATACATACATATAAATAGAAAGTGCTTATATACAAAAGCTAGGGAAAGGGAATTATGCTCAAGAAAGACAACTTCAGGATCAATTATCTGCAAAGCCTGTTCCCAGACGCCTGAACGGTGCTCAGGGCAGCCAACTGTGAGGTCACTGTCCGTGCACAGAGACAGCAGACCTCTAGGTGTCACAACTGTGATTAAAATAAACATCCAGTGCCTTTTCCCCAAGCCCCGTGCCCTGGGTGCCAGTATCGGGCATCTCCACAGGATACCGGGCTGTGAGACCTGGTGGCACCAGGTCAGTGTGTTAAACACCTGAGTGGCTCCCCGGGGCTGAGGCACCACATTTACTTGTCTCCACCCTAATGCTGAGCTCCACCTCACTCTGCCATCCAGATGTAAGTCAGTAGTTCTGCTTAGTGTTTGGAAACTTCCCTGAATCACAAAAACAATACAGTTTTCCTATCTGTTTCTCATTTCCATTAGGAATCACTTGCATATTTGTCACAAGATGCATAGCTCAGCAGTTGAATCAGCAGGGGAAAGAACTGTGTTCTATTTCCTTTGAAATTCTGTCTACTGCTGCGTGGTTTGACCACTTAAATCAGTTCACAAGTCAGTATATTATGGACTGTTTTCTAAAACAATAAAATCCTTACATGTCATCCCTACTCTGCTAGGGAGTTTGCAGAAGCATTAGAATTTTAAAGTAGCCAGCTGATTGTTGACTATATTTTGATTATATTCTTGCAACAGCAATGCCATATTAAAAAATGCAGGATGAAAGTCAACAGGAAAATGTGGCTGTATAGACAGGAACAGAATAGGGGCTTAACCGGCTGCTCAAATTGGTTTTATGGTTTATTTCAGTCCCTATAGTGGCAGCGGCACATTTAGCCTACTACATGTGAGTATACAGTGAGCATGCGAAGTGTTCAAATTTCCTGATAGTTTAAAATTCTTATTTTATGGTAGCAGCTGGGCCAGAATTCCACTAGAATCCTAGGAACGTAACATTAGACATTTTACATCATTGAGTAACAGAATTTTAAAAAAAGTCTGGTGCCTATTGATATTCCACATTTAAAAAAATGTTGAAAAGTAAGAAACTTTTTTTTTTTTTAATTTTCAGCATTTCCAAGTATTGATAAAGAAGCAAATACTACTTCTGTGGGACGAGATGCTACTCTCTGTGTCCAGATAAGAGAGTATAATTTTTGTTCCTTCTTATGTGGTCACCATTCCATTACAGGTTATAAAGGGATATTGGCTTCCATTCTAAATCTTATTTTCAGCTTTTGTTGTTGTCGATGTTTATTTTTTGGGGTTTTTATTTTTTGAATGTTAGGGGCAGATCTGTAAGTGTTTAAGGAGTTCGGTACCACGGTGCTTCGAGAAACCCCCACTCCCGTACCCTGCCGTACTAAATACTTCGGCTCACAGGAGACTTTCAGTGGGCTTCCAGGCAGGGCTTTACACTTGAAAGAGCAGAAAACGATCTCGAGATTCACCTTGTCCACATCCTTGAGTAACCCGAAGAAACCACAGAGCTGGCTTATCTGAGGAGCTTTATCAGCATCGGACGCTTTCACAAGCTGACGAGTTCCGTGTGCCCAAACGAGACCGCGCAGTGTCCCCTCCCAGCGCGGCCGGCTCCGCTCCCGCTGTCCCGCGCCCCTGTGCTGGATGGCAGCTGAAATACCGACGGCAGCTGGAATACCGACGGCAGCTGGAATGCCGACGGCAGCAGGCACCGGCATCGCTGGGGACGCGGCCCCACCTCGCGGCGCTCCGCTGTCATCGTGCGGCTTTTAGAGCGAAACACGCGTGTCCTGGGAGCGCCCGCAGCGCCCCAACGCTGTTCCGACGCACAGCATCTGCGCAGCACCAGATCCTGCTCGTGGGGAGCCGGCCGAAAGAACATCTTCCTCCAGAGCTGGGATTGCGAGGCAAGGGTCTATCGCAGTGTTACCCAGAGGTTAAAGCCAAGCTAATTTTGGTTGCTTCCGCCCTGAGGTGTATTTATCCCACTCACAGAAGTAAATCACACGCACAAATGAAGAAATCATGGATAAAAGAAGAAAGGCGTGAAGTTCATGGTTTTCCAGCAGAAAGTATTTAGCAAAAGCCCTTATAGTTTCAGTGTTTCCCAGTAGTATAGACAAAGCATGGCTATTTTTATGGTTAAACAAAATTCTGGAGTTGTACAAGTTCACTAACTCATCACTGCCATCTGGATTCTCTGAGATCAGTGAAGGAGTTTCAGTTTGGACAACATTCTCAGGCACAGGGTGTCATTTCTGGGGAGTCCTGCTCAAGGCCAGGAATTGGACTCGATGATCCTCATGGACCCCTTCCAACTCAGCATATTCCAAGACTCTATGATTCCTGCGAAGTTTTAACACAGAAAATGGGCACATACCATGGATAGATGAATTTACCTGGCTCTCAGCTGTCTTGAGCAAAAGAGAGATGGAACAGCAGACAACAGTTGGGACAGGAAAGAGGCATAGACTCGTGCTGGAAAAAAATAGAGAGCAGAATTGGTAAGGCCAAAATTTTGGTGGTACAGAATGTTAGGAACCAACTTTGTATTTTGGAATACAACAACAATAAAAAAGATATAAAATATTTATGTATTTGTTTGGACTTGCAACTACAGTAATTCTTAAAACAACAACAACAACAACAAGAAACCCCAGATTTATAATCCAGGACAGAATAATGCTGAATAACAAATCACAGCATGGTACCGATAGCAAATTGACATGTGTAACTGGGCTTTCTTAAAATAACACTATTGTAATCAAGTTGTATACAGACATCACCCACTCCTGAAGTGAAAAATTTGGCAGCTACCCCAGGAAAACTTAATAAAATTGTACAGCATCCAAGTAGGTCAAACCCACGTTCTCGTACCTGTGACAGTTTCTTTAATCTGTTAATTCCATTTTTATTACACCTTCTGAATTTCTGCAGGCCTTGGGCATTTAATGGAAACCATCAAGCTGAGATGGACTGGATGAAATCTCCAGGGAAATTCTAAGTGCTGAACAAAGTAGTTTTAGAAGCTCTTTCTTCTGTACAGAGCTGATCCAGTATCCCCTGCTTTGCTTTGGTTGCAGGACAGCTAGTGATGCCATCTCCCATGGGAGTTGGCTTGTGACCCATCTGCTCTAGCTTCCAATAGTCTGATGGACTCACCCAGTGCCTCTGATTCACTGTTTAATCAGCTGGCAGATTATGCTGAATATGTTCATTTATAAACCTCATTTCTTCTGTTGAACTGGACTTACGAGTCAGAGCAAAAAATGATATTAAGAGAATTTGGAGAGCAAGCTTCGAGTCCGCCTAAACTCCTTTTGGTAGAGAGTGTGCTCATCAGAAATCCAAGACCTACTAAAATAAATATTTAAGTTTATAACATTTACCTGAATTTTCCTGAAAGCCACAAAAGCTTAATAGGCTACTGGACAAAAGGAAGACTGTTATCTCTGTTTGTGACTGTCGTTCCTGAGTGGCTCAAACAACTAGATATATTCTGGGATGCCTCGTCTGTTTTGCCCAGAAACAAAATAGCTGCCAACCCCCCGAACTGCCATTGGGATTGGACATGACCCAGGCATCTACTGACTCCGTGTCAAATGCAGCAGTTCTGGGGACCACCATCAGCAGGTATTTGGACACTTGTGGAAGCAGTAGAAAGAAGCCTGGGGCCGTTAGAGCTACAGTCACCTCTGTGGTTAGGTATTGCATCTAGGTGCCCAAGGTCTGCCTGAAGCCTTAGGAGGATCTAGACACTGGCTCCAAATCTCACTCCAGATGGAAGTGTCCACTGAGAGATTGGTGCTCTCAGGACCTCCCCAACACACTTTGCACACTTGGAAAAAACAAGAAGCTTCATTTTCAGATGCGCAGAGAGTGTCAGGGTCCAATTCAGGGACACAGGGAAACTGTATTGCTTTTGCATTACCACAGCACTCTGCAAACCTGCCTCAATCCACTGCCAGAAGCGCTATAGCACACGATAATGACACCAATATATGTATTTAAAGAGCTAGAAAAAAATTACATGGTTGTAAAGGTTGTAAATATAATGAAGCAGTATTTCTTCCCCCCCTTTTTTTTATGGATCCTATGTGGGTACATGCTAACATTTACAAAGCTTCCTTTTCTCCACAGTAACCTCACCCTGCAGAACCTCTCTCAGCCTCTACATTTTCTCACATTAATTGCGTGGTTGGTTGTGCTTTGTGCATGTATTGCATTAACATATTTACAAGTGGACTTTAATAATATTGCACCAACTGTATTCATATCTGTGATCATAGGTGTATTTCTACAGCTATGATAGCCTAAAGATAGCCTTTCCAAATCTCTTTTGAAAACAGTATTTTAAAGTCTTAGTCCTACTGGTAAGTCTCTGATACTGGCTTCCTGGATTGTGTAGCAGGACTCTTGAATTCTTTGTTCATTTTCTACCATATATTTTGCAAAGAGACAGCCCTGAAGACTGATGGGCTCTGGTACCATTAGAAGATTCTGTGGACTAAAATTTAGGTGTGGATTTAATTGTTAATGAAATCAATCTCAATTTAAAAAACAAGTGGCCTTTAAAAAAGGCAAACTGTGCTGTTGCACTGCAGCATATGCAAGATGTTTGTTAAATGCACATCCTTTAATCAACAGATGAGTGCTCACTGATTCTTTTCTGTCATATTTACCTAAAAATCAACTTGCTAAGCTGCACCGTTAAAAGCTCCAAATCCTCTCTCTGTGTTAAAACTGAAAATAAGTGTTGTATTTTAGTATTCCAAAATATGGCCCATTTTCCTTGAAGCCAAAAATAGATAGGAAGGAGATGCTTATTTCTATTTTGGTCACAACTGTGGGTTGCATTGATGGCAAACATAATAAAGGCTCACTGGATATGGCAACATAGCTCTATTAAACCTAATTAATTTCATTTTTTAAAAAATAATTTTGAAATGATTGCTCGAAGTCAGTGCCACAGCTGAAAGCCCGAAATACTGCAACACATTTATAACACAGAGTCTGAGTTCAAATTTTTTGGGGGAATTTTTTTTTAACTTGCTCTAGCTGGAAACCAACATTTTCAGTGTTCTTCTAAATACAAAATTATTCCTCCTCCCTCTGCTCTCAGTCTCCTGCATCAGAGAACTTTGCTTGACTATTTCTAGCAGACTTGCAGTTAGGTTTACTCATGATACCTAGGTGAGAAACCACTACTTTCTTCTTGCTTTGTACTACTTTTTTTCCCATTGGATTCTTTATGCAGAGAAAGACTAAGAAAATTAGATGGAAGGTGTAATTTTGATGAAACAGAAACATTTAACTTCAATAGTCAATAGTAACAGTCAAATTTAAATATTTCCTTGAATGACCATGGATCTTCTATTGTCTTTTATTGAAACTAGAAAGAAAACCACAATCGTACTATACAAGCATGACTTCTCCACGTTTACGAAAGTTTACAAAACTCATTGATACTATACACTGCAATATTGTAATTTTAATTCACTGCACTTTATGAAGCTTAGCTTCCAGCTCAACTATTTTCTGATCAACTTATTCAGTAAAATGATAACTAAAATAAAACTCTTACCTCTAAACCTAGTTTCTAGTAATTTAAATTTTCTGAAAATTTTCTTCAGGATTTTTCCATTCATGTACTGGAAAGATACACATTACAGAGAAAGGAAGCAGAGTAGGGAAGGACAGATTTCTTGGTGGTGGGTGTGATTTCTACTTTGTCTACAAACTTGTGTTGTGTTTGTATAAAATTGTAAATTTACTTTTTTAGCATACTGCTAATTCACTAGAGTTTGATCCTAAACATCAAACACTAGCAATGTTTGTTACCAATAAAGGACATTTAATAACAACAGTAAGCACATACCATTTGGGGGCAAGATGTACTTGCAAATATGTCAGATGTAAAGCTCTCCTCTGCTTGTTGAAAAGGTAAGCCAATAAACATAAATTCCTAGCCAAAATTACCCCTCCATGATTAGATGCTTTGAATGGCGAGGAGGGCTGCAGAACACTAGATACACGTGCAGCACCAATTCCAGCCATGCAATTGAATCCAAGTCCTTTAATTTCTACTTCTGAAAGCACGAAACTCATAGAAGTTTCAACGGGAATTCACTGGTCTTATGTCCCCTGCGGACTCTGTCAGTGGGAAACATTCAGGCATCAAATTGTTTCCTCTTCCTAGCAGCCACTAGAACACTATAAGGAGTTAAATTGTTGCAGAAGAAAAGTGACATTTTTGGATATTCAAATCTTAAAAGCAGGCCTTCTGTGGAGCATGTTAAGCATCCGCATAAACAAACAACCAAAACCTGAAAATACAGACTAGGTAACTGTGTTTGCATAAAGCCAAAAGCTAACTATCTCAGAAACTGCCTGAAACATCCTTCTAATTCCCTGTGCCTTACTGCACCCCATTTCCAACTCTGTGAAGATGTGGCATAATGTAGCGTGGCAATCTTTATTTCTTACTGCCACGTAACAAAAAGAAATGCTACCAACCTCACACCTGTTTCAAACTGTAACCCAAGCGCTGGACAGGGACCTGGCCTGCGATCCAATCTAAAAGTCAGCACCTCCTCTGTCTTCCACCTGGAACTGCTCAGCTGCAAAAGCTTAGCAATTAGTGTGCACTAATGACTGCATGATTTCAGGGACAGCAGAAAAGTCATTTTAAAATACATATTAATATCTAAGAGAGCAGGGCATAAAACAAATGCCTAGTCAGTCATTAGGATTCTAATTTCTGTAAAGATGTAATCTTAAAATGTTTGGGGAACTGAGTCTCTGTTATTTACTTCCATTATTTACTGAAGCAAAATAATTGTACAACTTGATTGGAATAAACACTGGTGAATTCAAAACACAAAAGCATTCAATAAACATATAAACAAGCAAGACATGGGAATGAGGTGATTTTTCTCTCTGGCATTTGTTACCATCAATACTAGAACACAAGTTCTTTGTTTAACGACCTTTTTAAGGAATATTGAGTACTATAGATGATATACTCAACTGGAAAAAATATTTGATATTTCGACTGCAGAAAGAGTCTAGGTAAAAGACAAGCACTATGCAAAGTAGAAGCAGAGTGTTAGTAGGACAGTAGTACCACTAGGTTGGAACGAAAGTTTTATTAACAATACAGTACGCAGTACAATGAAATTGAAACCTTACATGCTAATGCACTAGCTGTCCCACAAACTCTCAAATTGATGGAAAAATAATATTGTTATTAAACAAGCATTATGAACATGTTCCCTGATGAACAGTGACCCTTTAGGAAAATAAAAGGAGCATCAAAAAATAAAACAGCAAATTAAACTCTGTTTTGAAGCTTATTCACTGCTTCAAACAGCTCCTAACACTTGCTTCTCCACGACTTCAGAAACCAGTGTTTTTCCATTGAGCAAAGAAGCAGACTCACTATGCCACAAAACTATGTGAAGAAGCCCCACAAACTGTAACACACTACATCATTAAAGCCATAAGCTTTGCATTTAAGAAGTACACATTGTAATGAACTTCTGTACAGCATAGACTCAGTTGTACAGCACAGGCACAGCAACATCCTCGCGCGATTTATCACACGACCTAAAATCACAGTCCCATGAACAAATTAGAAATAAAGAAAAGTCAGAAACATTGGCAAAGGGTGGGCCTTGGCACACACATTTCACAGTGGTTCACTCAAGTGTCAGTAATAATTACTGTCTTCCCATGAACACTGGCATCTTCAATTCTACAAAGACATTTTTCCACATTAGAATATTCATTCTCTAAGCCAGTAATCACCATAGCAAGGGAAAAAGCTCCAACAAACCAACCCCAAACCATAAAAAGTCAGTCACTGGGTCTGGAATCAGCTTACTGAAGATTCAGGAAGGAAACAGCATTTTACTGTCAGAACTTTAAACCGGCTCCTTGGACAGAACCACTCATATGCAGAAAAAATACCAAGGGAAGATTTGCACAGGACAGAAAGGCGACCAGCCACTTCCACTTTCCATGATTTAGGAAAGCTGAGCAGAACAGGATCTCCTTTCTAATTCTCCTTTCAGCTTCAAAATTTTTCTGGGCAGTTTCCACCACATCGAACACCAGATGGGAAACATTTATATATTTATTTTTATATATAAAAATGTGTGTGCATGTATAGGGGCTACAAGACTGAAACAGAGAGAGCATACCCCTGGTTAAACCAAGAACCATGGAAATACGGGGGAAAATGGCAGGATATGACTGTACTTTATTTCGAGATATATTTCCTATTCTTTCCCCTATGTGCCATCAGTATTTCCATTTCCCATCTCGGCAGAAGCACCATGCCATGACCCATGCCCAGTCCTTGGAGCTCCAGCACTGGCCTTTGCTTTGTATCAATATCCAGTCCCGATGCAAAAAACCCCTAACATGCATGAGGGAATAAACTACTTCCTTTGTTTAGTAGATAGAACCAGTATCTGTAACTACTACACGAAGCATCACTCCTAAGCAAGTGTCAGCTATGCAGAGAACCTATTTTTCACATAACAAATGTTCCTCTTTGTACTGTTGTAATCTGAAAAAAATTAAAGCCATTACATTTCTCATGGATTAATAATGATTTTTTTCAGATGTGTCCTGACTCACATTTTGTCTATGTTCAAATTGACATACATTGAGCAGTTAGATGAGGATGAAATATATAGCTGTTAATCATATTTCTTTGTAAGTTTTAATTATTGAGAGACATTACATCATAGGATACTGTTTATTTTTTCATTAGAAAAACTGAATTATAGTTAACTGATTTTGAACGCTAAAATAATTTCACATTTAGCCTTTGATAGTTAGGAGGCTAGATGCCACATCTACTGTTTCGCTTTATGACAATTATTATCATAGGCACAATAAACCTTTCTGAAATAACCTAGTATTTAAAAGAATAAAGACTCACCTCAGTGCTGTTACCCTCAGAAAAAAAAAATTAGCTAGCTAGCAGTTCTAGGTTCCAGCCCTTTAATTTACTACCATAAAACGAGTAGTGAAAGTAAACAAAGTAATCCTGGAAACACTAAAGAAAAAATTAAGTTGTATACTAGCCAGAATTCAAATCAACCAAAAATACCTTTATTTTATAATCAGCACTAATTCAGTACTGAACTGACAAAAATACATACATGGACAAACCCCTGAAACATAAGAGTGATTTTTTAAAAAATTGTCATAATTAGGGAAGCAGTTTAATCTAAGAAGCTAAAGAACTTTATGCGTTTAAAGCATCTTTATCAATACGCAGTTTCTAGAGAAACAGGACACAACCACTACATTTTCATAACTTATAAAGTAGTAAGTCATTCAACAGAAATACACTGGAACCAACTTGGATTAAAGAAATAGTATTTGGCTTGTCAAGACAAGAATCTGTCTACTCTAAGGCCTATAAAACAAATCCAGTAACTCACATCTTCTGTCACTGTTGTTATGGTCAGGGGAAAAGCTAAGGAGACCCAAGTACATAGAGACATACTCTGATTAACTAGGACAAAAACAGGAACAAGATTAAGGTTTAGAATCCAGATGATGTGATACACTGATTTCATTTCGGTGATGCACCTGGCAGTGGCTTTAAATTAAAATAAAAATTAAGACAACACAGGCTACATAACCTTGCAGTGCATGTTCAGGTTTTAATGCACCTACCTATCAACTCAGTGCCCTTTCTCACAGAGACAAAGAAATACAGGAAAAATGATAATACAGATGAGTGAAGAAGCTACAAAACTCTTGCCATCACTTGTAGATATGAGATGCCTACTGTGCATATACCACTAAACTCCTACTGGCTCAGGAAGGCATCAGGAACTTCATGGTCAAAAACAAGATAAAGCAGAACCATGGAGGCAACAAACAGGCATTGCCTTAGGTCTGAGAGAGACTGAGGGAAGACTGTCCTGAGGCAGGTATGGTATCAGACATCAACAACTAGGAAGTGTCAAGAGTAGAACAAGCTGCATCTGCAAGGAAAGCAGTATCATTAACTCAAACCTATGACAGGATGTCGTCTTTGATCCTTTCTGTAATGGGCTCTGAAGGACACTATGGAAGAGTACATTAGGAAACACCAAGTCCTTTCCTGAAAACACACGTGACCCTGGGAGAGAGTGAAGGGAGGCAGCTGGGGAAGATGGAAAAGCTCATTCCCTCTTCATTCACATGCGCTGCAACAGGTTGTTGGAACAGTGTTCATTCAGTGAATAATTAATGACAATTTCCAAGATCATTATGTTGTATCAGCACCTAATAACATGGGATATAATCAAGAATTGTTTGCTGTTACTCATAGCTGCAATAAAGTTCTATTTCCTACATCCACACATGGAAGCAAAGAAATTCTTCAGTAAGGTTAACTTAACAATTAGACTGATCCATCTTGCAGGAATTATCTCAGTGATTTTAAGAACAATTACACATACACAAAAACACGTAAGGAAAAAGTAAGAGGCAGCATGACAAAAAAAAGTTTTCTGCCCTATTACACACCATTTTATTCATCATACTTAACAAAGCTAAACCTGTACAAGTTTGTACATATTGCATTGAAAGAACTATTCACTAGCTCAAAAAATGAAAATATCAGAAACATTAAACTTATGGTCCCTTTTGCAATTTTTGTGCAGTTAGTATCAATGTATCAGCTCAAAGCTTTTGATAGATACAAAAAAAAAAAAAAAAACCCTGAACAAAGGCCACAGAGACCACAGGGCCCTCATTTGGGCTACCCAAGAGAGGTACCAGGCTGATGTCTGTGGTCATCTCAAAAACCAAATTCAAAGTCTGCTATACAGAAACGTGAAATTACAGCCATTAGTAAAGAAATTAAGAAGAATTTGAGAAGCTAATTTAAAGATAAATTGGATCAAAACTACATATACAGTTAAAGACATAGGTAAAAATACACAACTGTTTAATTCAAGATCACATTTTTGCACAGGAGAAATACTACATTCTGATCTACCAGTATGGCTTTTTCCATGAATAGGTGGGTATTTGCAGACTTTAAACTGAAAACTGTTAGTTGTCTATGAAAAATAGAAGTGATTAATTACATTAGGAAGAATTAATGTCAAGAAATGAAAGCGAGATTAATGTGAAATTTACAGCATTAAGGTAGACACCACTATGACTTAATTTTGGAAGACGTTTCACCTTCAAATTATTTGTCATACTGTGGCAGCATATTTCACCTGTGAACTTTTCATCTTAGAACACTGAAAGATAATGTGTAACTTTAAAAAAAATTCAACAGACTGAAATGCACCTGAGCAAAACAAAAATTAAAGTTCAAAGACTAAAGAAAGCATTTAGCAGAACTCAAGTTTTGGCTTGTGGACATGCACAAAATTAAAAAAAAACAAAACAAAGCCAAGTTAACAGCTATTGGCACTTATCCACAATAAGCTGTAAGGTGATGTAATAAAACACAGCTAACAAACATGATCGGTTCACAATGAAACTGTACAAGCCATTAACACACATTGAAACAATACACCTGATTGCAGTTTTGAGCAAAAAAAACATTACTTGAAATTCTATTTTATTCAAATTTGAAAAACTATTTCAACTAGTTTAAATACATTCATCCCCAGTCAAAGTTTTACAGTAACTGATGATTTTCAATCACACACACAACCACATTGTAAATCCCTGAAACATGGATTTATTACAGGAATACTGATAAAACCTTAACAGATACAAATGGTACATCACATAGTGTCTTACACCTTAATGGCAAGTACTTGACCACCTCAGATTGGTAGGTGCATCACTCCTACTTTTACACTCTAATACCATCCTCTAGGACCAAATGGTTTAAATCGAATTCACAACAGTTTGCAGTTACCTAAACGCAATGATTTTTAAAAATCAAGCTATAAAAGATTCTCTTCTGACCAGTATTTCAAAACTCTTGGAAAGAGAACACTCTAGTGGGGACTAAACAGAGTATGCAAGGAGAGTCATTGTAGCGAACTTCAAAGTCATTTCAGAATCAGCATCCCTGAAGAGATACAGTATACAGCAGTACATCCCTTGACATCAGTTACGTGGTGCATGTTTATTTGTGCATCTTAGGACCTTACTGTACCAGTAGGTCTGAGGACTCCCAAAATTAATCTCATTCTGGCATAAGCTTTCTGTGGGGTAGGGCAATTTCCAAATGAAAGGCACTCTTATGAGTGAAATCAGAATTATCAGCAATGCAAATGGACAACTTGTAACATATTGAAGGGAAATGCCGCAGCTTACACGAGGTCTAAAATTAGGTACTTCCTGTAAAATAGGTGAAAAAATATTTAGAGCAGCTGTAGCGCATCTGTTTACATGCACACAGACACTAGCCATCGTACAAGCAGATCCTCCAAGTATCTCAACAGTTGTTTGGGTTTTTTCCTCCGGTGCTTTTTTCACGTGGGTGAAACCAAGCTTCTAAGGTTCAAGGTGACTTGCAGAACAGCTCACAGCCCACCACTGCACTGCTTCCTGCAGCCCACAGCAAGCAGATCTGGAGAGAAGTTGCGGGTGTGGTCCTCAGTGGTAGAACAAGAGCACAGGCACACACCACTAGCTGGTAACCCTTATTTCTCCTCACACCTTTTCTTTTTTTTCCACCCTCCTTCTTAAAAAAAAAAAATCATATTCAGAATACAGCTTTCCTTAAAGACAGGATAACCCATGCTTGTTAGTCTGACTAAGGGATGTGCAAAACAGAAGTAATTTCCCTGAGGCAAAGATCTTCAAGTCATGCCTAGTTTATATTGTCTGTTCTTATTTCACCTGTTGAAATATTTGGCACACTGAGGCCTTGATCACTGACTGAGTTTCCTGGCACCATCACAGTCTGTATTATACATTTATATAATAAAGTAGAAGTTGCAAATGCTTCATTCTCTCATTCTGGTTTGGTTTTTCACATTTACTGATTAAAATCTCTTTCCTTCTAAAGGGTGGCATTAGGTCTCCTGGGCAGGAAGGTAGAGTGAGAAACTTCTACTGTATTTAAAGGTTGTCATGAATACTGAATGCCTAAAAGGGCAATCACAGTAGCTAGTGGACTCAAAACACAAAGTAGAAGAGTTACAAGTATTATCCTATTACATACAGCCTGTTACTTGGTCAAAAGTAGGTGATTAAATAGTTGCTTCTTGATTTACACTATGAAAACCATCCAGGGAGGAAAAAAAGTCATGTTATGAGTGCCTCCATTCTAAAACACCTAAGAAGCAAAGCTTGAAACCAAGTCTTCCCAGCTTTCCCTTTTAAAATATAAATTGCACTTTCAGACAAAGCAATCTAAAAAGCCTAAATAGCAGTAAAAATCTGAAGCTGCCTTGCTGTACCAAAGAGTATCCGTGTTCAGCCTCTGAAGTACAGACAACTAGTTTTCAGCCATCCTGCACATAGAGCCATTTGCTCTACACCTTTCTGCCTTGAAAGGGCCTGCCATTAAATGCCATGCCACTGGGTGGGGAATAAACAAAGAAATAAAAAACAAGAGTAGCAGTTTAAGGCCTTTATCTCCACAAGGAGCTGAAAACTGTGGCACAACCCATGACCAATACTTACTATGCAAATTAGCACACTCCCACCCAGGGCTTCCAAAATCAGTCATTCTTTCTAACATTTGCCACACAAGACAATCATACCAACAGCAAGCAACAGCGCCAATTAAGCATTTTTAAGGTCTTCAAAAATTCACAGCAAAGGGCACTTCTGAGAAAGATAATCTTATAGATTTGGTTTTAAAAATAGACACCACACTCACATTCAAGGGACATCCTTCACTTTTAGGCCTTTGTCACAAATCTGAATCTTTATTGTTCTGAAATAAATGCTATAAACATAAGACTCAAAACAAGAACTCCAACTTTCAGTCTCAGAAGAGGTGTGGTTCAATGCCCATATCACATGTAACAAGAAAGTCTCCTTAAAAAACGAAAAAAAAAAAATTACTGTAAAGTCTTTCTTATGAATGAAAATGCAATCCTTTGTTTTTCTCATTACTTTGTGTACAGGCGGGCACCAAAAAAACCTTTTGTTTTCTTTTGAATTCTTGCTATGACGCTTGACGAACTTTCTGCCATTCAACAAATTCATCCAGAAGTACAGGCCCTGCAAATGGACAAAACCTGGAGTTATAATTGCCAATGTCTTTCAAACACCTACTTTTAAAGTCTGAGGGTTAAAACTACTGGTCTAGGAAACATCTGTGTCAATCCTATGGTAAAACACTCCTAGATTAGTACAATCATTCCAATCCAAGGATGACAAAAAGTGCACAAAAAACACTACATGGAATTATGGAAAAAAGTGTTCCTGAAATCTGACAAGTGGACTGAACTGAATGGAAAGCATAAAAATAATCTTATATTGTAAATCAGCACAATTAATTCCTTCTTCTTAAAGCTTTCAAAATTGTGAATAACTAGAACACAGACCAAAATGGGACTAAGGCAATTCAGTCATAGCATGACTGACTACCAGCTAGGCGGAGAGTTCAGCCCCAAGTACCAGCAAGTAGGCAAAAATTGTTAAGCAAGAGTTTATTATATACTACTATAAAATGAGAGTTTGCTGTTTATAATTCTACTTGCAAGTCTACAGTTGCATGCAGCAAGCACCTTCACTAGATCCTCACTGAATACAAGCCAGCTCAAGTACACCATCATACTACTGACATACAATTAACAATAAACCATCTGCGGCTTGAAGATGGATGGTTATCAGCGCTGTTTTTCTATACAATGTTGGAGAAGAAATATTTTACACCTTACAGTACGGTTTCTGTTACAGAAATTTGTTTTATGCAATTTAAAAATTCTCTGCTATTATCTGAATAAGCAAAACATTAAGAATACTTACATGCACCATCTTCATCATAGTTGCTAAGATCTGCATGGACAGTCCTGCTGAACTCTAGTACGTTGTACCACTGATCCTTGTTCATAACTCTATACTTCGATTGCTAGGAAAAGTAATTTCAAAATATTAAAATGTCAAGTGGTATTTGGTACTGCTGCATCTCATTTATCTCATTTTATCTTCAATCAGTTCCTAACAAACAATTTAATGGGTAACAATGGCTATTATTTACTTGATTTTCCATTTTTAAAAATACTACACATGAACATATTTCATAGTTACGAAACTACATAAAATGGTTTCTTGAAAGATCAGAGCAGAATCAAACTACCTGGGAATCACTAAGTCACCACTCTAAGCTTTGGAAACATTGGTGTATTTTTGCCTTGCCCTGAAGCGGGGCATACCTAGCTCAGATATATTTCCAGAATGAACTATTGAAAAAAACCCCTTCTTTTCACCAGGATACAATACATTATGATCATAAGGACATCCACTTTGCAGTGTTAGTACTGTTTTGAAGCCAGGGAATGGTCTCGAGCCTAATGTGTTCCACAACATATACACATTCACTTAAATCAGTTACTTGCAGCTGAGCTGACCAAAATCTTCCATAGACAGCCAGAGACCAAGGTACCTACACACTGTATCTGCACAAAGCAAACTTGAAATGTAGCACAGACGCAGTTGAAGAGACTACTGGGGCTCTCTGACTTTCTTTTAAATTTATTTTTACAGTATAACTAAGACGGAATTTTAGTTGCATTTGACAGGGAGAAAGATAAGGATCTGTGATGCATAAAAAACCATGCCTGTTTCATAAGCACATTGAGCAAGGGAAGGGGAGCAATATGCATACATTCTCAAGTAAAACAAACACAATATTCTCATGGAACAGTCCCACTACTATGCCCGCATTCACAAAGTCAAGGAAGCCTGTACCTCCAGGTATTGATAAAACACTGAAAACAGTGGCCAAGTTCTTCCGAGCAGAAGAGCTAACATGGACTTCGCAGTATCAATATCAAGACTCCG
The DNA here is from genome assembly GCA_013397845.1 of Melanocharis versteri. Classification (NCBI taxonomy): domain Eukaryota; kingdom Metazoa; phylum Chordata; class Aves; order Passeriformes; family Melanocharitidae; genus Melanocharis; species Melanocharis versteri. The sequence continues at coordinate 442,283 of VZTG01008440.1, forward strand.
CTGGTCTTTTTCCTAAGGTTGAATAAAGAAAGCACAGAAACCAATCAAGTACAAACTTGTTGAATAAATAAAAGTAAGAACTTTCCTAGCATTTCAGCAGTCTTACCCTTGCAAAATCAAAGGCGTATCTGTAGATATTCTTAAAGGATGAAATGTCATTCAACTGTGACCGTAAGAAGTCAAATTTACTCTGTAATTTTTCTGTACAGTCACACCTTAAAAAAAAGCCAAATAACATTAGAAGTTCAAAACACAACATTTAGGCAATGAAAAAAATTCCAGCAAACATAAAAAACTAAAATCACCAAAATGTAATCATCAGATATACAGGAGTAATACTATGAAATTGACTTACAGAATATTGAACATGCTCAACATTTGCAGCTTACTGAAATGATGAATGCTGGCTCCCATAAGCAAGTTTTTTGTTTTAAATAAATCAGCAACATAATACAAAGTGCATGCTTCACATCTCAAATAACAGTCTTTTTAGTCCACACTCTGCAATCTATACTCATACTCAGCGGTATCTTATCTTTCAATCACTATGAACGTTTGAAGAAAACATCATTCAGTGTGCATTAAGGGGTAAAATCCAGCTGTAAATAATGGGAAAACACAAACCCTAAACATGTAGCTTTGAAGTGTGTGTTTACAAATGGCAGGATTGAGCAGGCACTCTGCAAAACACACTAGTCTGCTCATGTTTCATGACCGATAAATGCAAGCTCTGATAAAACCTTAATCACCTGAATTAGTCAGTAGCTATCCAACTGAAAAATCAAAGGCTGTATGAGAATGTACAGGTCCACTAGTCAATAGGATAAAGCTTTGGCAAAAATAACCCTTCGGCAGAAAGATCTCCTTGTACTTTGCTTGTACTGTATGCAGCAAGGAATTTTGTTTCCAAATAGAAAATGGGTCAAATTCACCAACAATGGCAAAGGAGAACGCAGTTTAACCTTGCTAATCCTCCAGAAAACACTCAATAGAACAGTTATAACATGACATTTTATTCTTATAAAAAAGCTGCCATGATTTAAAAAAAAATAAATTAAAACATCTACCTTGCCTTATATCCTTCATGAAGGAGCATACTTTCAGAAATGCAGCTGTATATAAATACTTCCTTTGGTCACGTGTCCCCCTTTTGGCAGCCTGCCTCTCAGAGAATACATTTGCACCTCTAACAGCTCCACAAGGACTTGTCACACAGGCCCCCAGCAAGGGCCCTTCGGGGGTACTGCAGGCTGCTGAGATGCTGTACTTTGCCCACAGCTGATATTTCCTGTTCCTCAGATCTGCCAGCCTGTGTGCACAGCTGTCAGTCTGTCCCTCTCAGACTGTGACAAGAGAAATGTAGTAATTCCAACTGATGCAACCTTTTATTATTTCTTGTCTCTAGCAGCATCTACCTAAAGCAGCACTGAGTCCTAGCCAACATGGTGCTAAATAAAAAAAACCCTATTACCTAATTAGGCTACATATTCAGATGACAACTAATATATTCTGCGATAAACCATATAACAAATTGGAAAGAACTCTTGTTAAAAGAGCTTTGGTGAATTTAACTAAAGATAAAATTACTTTTTTTGTCTACAGCCATCTAGTTAGTCTGTATTCTAGTATTTAGCACTTAAAACAGCATTATGCTATGCTAGAAAGGCATCATATTTTATATTCAGATCTCTTCTATGTTCAAATCCTCATACTTCCAACAGAATGTTCTACACATTTGAGGACAAATCTACCTATTTAACATCTACCTAAATGCGCACATTTTTAGTGTACTAGTGACACATATAAGCTATTTATAATTGGCTTACCACACGTTTTGTTAAATATAATTTGACTGAGATTATTTGCCATACCATAGGGAAACACATATCAGTATGCTTAAATTTCCTACTTTGTTAAAATTGTTCAATCATAAATTTGAGTGCAAAGTAAAATGCCAGTTATTGTCTACTATACTATTGGCTATGTGCATTTTAATGCACAATTGAGTCTTTTAAAAAAGTCGGTATGAAAATGTGCAATTATTAAGTGTCAAGACTCCTAAGCAATTTATTAGCAGTGCATTTATAACCAAACAGCCAAACGGATCATGCTCAGACAAGCATCCCCCCCTCTGGATCCAGGCACATGGACACATCTCTGTTAAAGCCATTTAGGGCATTTCTGCACTTAGCCACTGACTTTCCCCCAAAAAGAGGCAAGGAGTTGTCAAACTCCTCTTTTACAGAGATACAGCTGCTTGTGTGGCTGCACCATAAAATAGATGAGAGGTCACCCATACTTAGAACAATCTTCCTAATAACCAGAATAACCTTCTAATTAGCACAGGTGAATTAACACTAAACTCCTTTACAGACACTAGAAAAAGATGAAATTTCTCAAACTGTCTTTACTGAAAGATAGCATTAAATAATGTTACTGCAAGATCAACAAAATTAGATATTAGCTTACTATATCCTCTTCTCATGTCTGTGTCACATTTTTAACAAAACTTAAATTAGCACCACAAAGTGGATGTATTTTAGTTTCTATTGAGGTAGAGAGATCATCTGAGGCATAGCTAACATGGACAGAGCGATGATTTAACTCCTACTCAGATATTCCAATGCTTTATATTTCATAGTTATTCACGTATGCTTGTCTTTTACTAAAAAGAAAACTCAGTAAGATGTATACAAACATTAAACTAAAAGCATTTAATGTTAGTATATGTATTTCATCCTAAGGAGGTATTTAAAGTAGCTGAAATAAGCTGCCTAGCAGAGGTACTTGATTCTCTCTGCTATGAAGAGAGCTTGCATATATACATACATATATATGGATATGCACACACACACACGTGGCGGAATTCACCCTACCTACACAACATACTAGAAACCCCACAGCCTAAGTTGCTTAGGTCTCATAAGATGCTATTTAGGGCTCAATTCACCTTAATTTTGACAGTGTCTACCTTACCACGCATTTATTTTTCCCATCTCTAAACAACAAACTTCACCAGTGTATTACAAAACAATATGCAGAGATAATGTCACTTCAAGACTGAGGCACCCAAATGCTGCCATCTAATTGTGGATTAGAGATAGAGGTCCTAAATGTCAAGAGCTGCCATTCATAGAGAACTAGCCAAGCAACCTCTAAGAGCAATTCAAGTGACCAGTGATTAGGTCTTAGGGCAAACTGGATACCTCCCTGGGCTCCATTACACTGACTGGATGTCCAAAGATTGCAGTAAGAGTTTAAGAAATCCAGCTCTTGCATATAAACCAAACATTTAGGTATCTTACCATGGAGCTAAATTCCACCCAACCCTGTTCATGCAATTACCTTTTGTGACATTTCACATATTTTGAAATAAGGACTCTATAACATAACTCTGACTAGAATACTCTTCGGGCTTTTAATGCATTTTAATCTCATTTCTTCATGCAAAAATTAAAAGAAAAAAATAAGCTGTGCAAGCATGTAGTAATATTTTATTGTTTTAAGTGTAAAATCCTTTTCCTTCAAACTTCCATCAAACCTTTCAAGAGAAACTAGATTATCCCATTCCAGATAGAATCCCATAATATGATCCTCCCTTCCTAGTAAGCAACAACAGCACAAGTCTACAGGTTTATATTTTATTTCATCATGGTTTAACCCCAGCTGGCAACTAAGTGCCACAGAGCCGCTCGCTCACTCCCAGCCAAAACCTGCACTTATTTTTTTAGCCAATGGATCTCGAGTTGTGTTATGTGAGTGTCTCTGCTTCACTCAGCTGCTTAGTCTATAGCCAGCTTATTAGAGAACAACAGGGGAAGCAACACATACAGGTTAACTGCTTTAGGCTTAGGCAAGTGCTCTCATCACAAGTCCGTTTCTATGAAAACGCACAGCAGCACGCTATTTTCAGTCTTAAACACATTTAGACTATAGCATGACCAGCTCTGTTCTCAAAAGAGCCAGAAGATTTCCAGTCACAGCAAATTATTAAAAACAAAGTCTAAAACATCAGCTCTGAACAGGTGCCCGATTTCATGCATCTTTGTGCTTGCATTCTGAGAGATTGGCTAACTCTTGAAAGCTTCAGTTTGGACATAAAAATTAAGTACTTCAGATAAGTGACCAATACCCATTCACTGCATTTTAAAAATCATGCACCCAGAATTTAATTCCTGTCATCCTGAATTTCAGGCAATTTAATCATTCCAGCTCTTAATTTAATTTCCGGTGATAGTCACAAAATAATCAAGGCATCTATCAGAAGCCTGATCCCAAATCAATTAAGAGAGTCAGTTCAGAGTCACTTACTCCATAGTTTTGAGTAACCAGAGGGTATCTGCCTGATACAATCTCCCAAACCAATCCATAACTGACAGGGCAAGGGTAAAAATCAACCCCTCTTTCCCACTGTGCTCTAGCTGCAACAGTAGCTCCCTGTTCGTAATATCAAATGCAGCGTCATAACAAGACACCCTTAAAACTCTAGGGTACCATAAGTAGTTACGCAAAGAACAAACAAAAAGTAACAACAGAACTAAGCCTCACAGAAAGCTGATTACTTTAATGTAAGAAACAATCTCTTTAGGCAGGGCATTTACTCACCAAAAGTTCAAATGCAAACAGAAAGAGCAAGAAGGTTATCTATAAATTGAAAAGGTGTTATTTAACCTAAGCATTAAGCATGGCTTCTGACACGCATCTAATAAATAATACTAATAGCCAAAATTATTATCCATGCAGTCTTCCTCTATAAAGCCCAGAAATCAGTAAAATCTTTCCAGAATATCAGTGCTGAGATATCCTTATGTGTTTCTCCAGATCTACTTATTTATGTCTGCTAACTAGAACGATATTTCAGCATGTTTTTGTAAGAAAAGGAAGCCACCAAAACCTGACTTAGCTAGGTTTAGACAACAACTTAATCTCCTGAGTGAACTCATCAGATTAATTTTGCTGTTGTGGACCAAGACCAGACCCAAAAACCAGCTTTTTTGTGTCTTACTTCCAACATACAAGAAACAGAGCAAGAATAGTTAAGTTATAGGTATAAACATAAAATTAGAACGTTCTATTAAATATGAAAAAACACTCTTACTGTAACGAGGTCATTCCTTTTAACCATTCTTCCTTGGTAAAAAATCCCATGCTTTCAGCCTCTAGTTTCCAGGCTAAAACTAACATAATAATCTAGGGGAAACAAAAAAAAAAGAAGTGGAGGAAAAGGAGTCAGTATGTAGGAAAAGGCTGATTTACTAATGTCCAAGAATAAAACTCTTAAGCATTCAAACATTCTAGCAATTGTGGTACACGCTTGCACTTCATATTTGTTACCATTAAATAATTCAGCTACATGCAATTTTTCCCTTAATTTCAATTTATGAAATTAAGTATTACTATAATACCCCCCCCAAAAAGCCTCACACACCTGCCAAGTAGAATTGATGTATTGAGCTGAAATATCTTAGAGCAGCTCCTATGAGCAGAAGATGAAAATCTCTTTGCTTAGTGGGGTTAAGAGTTTTACACAGAACTTCACCTGATCTAATATCCTCTTAGGTGTTATTAGCACTATGAAAGAAACTCACATTTTCAGGTTCAACACCGATGTCTTCACAGAATTTTTCCATTCCTTCAGGGCCTACAACTTCATCAGGACCTTCAAAGCAAAAATCACACCAGACTGAAATCAAAGTAACATTCACTGCTCACAAGAGTTATGCACAATAATTAGGCTACATTGTACCCAAAGTATTTCTAAAAGCACTGAATTACACTATTAAGTAGCTTTTATGCTAGAACTATTCTATCAAGTGCAATTGTGTAAACACGGATGTTATGCGCTACACCAGAATGTTTGTGCTGTGCACTGCCTCCCTATGATAGCAGACGAGCCATTTTAGTTTTGTAGCTGAGTTTTCAAAAGACTCCATTGAGCTTCCTATTGACACAGCTCAACTCCAGTAACTGTGGCAGTCAATTGTTTTAAGATAATTTGGGTACCGCTACTCTCTGCTGAAGTTACTTTATGAACAATGTTCTTCAAAAAATTATTATATTGACAATACAAAAAATCCAGTTCTGTCTGATCTACTACTACAGATATTATTCTTCTGATGGTGCTAACATTATGGGTTTACACTAATACAGAAGAGGATGAATTTGCAAATAATATAAGATTAGTTTTATGATGCTGAGTAATAATTGACAATTATTATTGACAATAACAATAAACTGAAGAAATGCCAAGCATGTTAGCCATATGCAAAGTAGAAAAAGGTTTAGGGCTGCAATGAACACAGCTTGATTAGGACCACAACAGTCAGTGTTATGCTATCATTTCTCCATTTTAACACAAAAGTCTCTAACATCCAGCAAAATAGTGCATTTAAAGAGTGCATGCGGACACACTCTACAGCGTTTTGCTCTTCTAATCTCTCTCTGGTTTCAGTTGACTAAGCCTGCTCCAAAAATGACTCCTACTGGGCAGCCAAATATTATTAAAAGGTCTGTCAACACAGTATTTTGATGTGCCTTGGATCATTACATTAATATTTAGTGAGTATGAACTCATGTAAAAGGCAAAGCTTTTAGCTTCCAAAACAACATGCCATTTTACAACTTTTTGGCAAATTTTGCTGCTTATAATATTGACCATACCTGTCTCCACTTTATCAGCTGCTAGTGTAAGCAGAAGCCTCTCTAAGAGTTTGGATAATGTGCTTTGAATAACTACTCACTGTGAGATAAGAACATTGTCAATAAAAACTACTGAGAATGGCTACTTTTACAGGAAAGTAAAATGCAACTGACATTTAAGACCATGAACCCCCACCTCTTGAAAAATATTGCAAAAGGCATTTTGCCTAGGTAAGCAAGGCCAAACAGTGTTAGACGGAAAATGTTAAAAAAAAAAAAAGTTATGAAGAGAAACATATACAAAGGTATTCACTGGTAATGACAGGTAAAAGCTTGAATCAGTGTTTTTGCTCCCGAAATCATACGTACAACTCGTACACACACATATATATGTGTGTGTATAGTTTTATCTTTCAATGGAAAGACTTTATCTCCTATTGTATATAATTTAACTGGAATTCTGTCTCATGCTGCAAATGTGGCATATTTTGATTACTGGTTAACTAACAAAGTATAACCTCCAACATTCAATTCTTGACTCAACGACAAAGACAAAATTTACAGACATTAAGTTTAAAGTATGTGCAAGCACATTTATCACAAAAAAATTAACTTTGAATTATTATTTCCCTAGAAAAGACTCTACTCCAGAAGAGTATGCCTCAAACCTTAATTAGAAAGCAGATTACTATAAACAAGAGTACTTCATTGCTGTGAAAAGATTGCAAAGAAAATATCAGTCCTGATAAATATACTCAAACCAATTGCTGGCAGATAAACCAGCAGCTCGCTCCATACTAAGATCTGGCAATTAATGAGTTTTAACCACCAATCAGTTATGATGGACTTTAAGTAGTGACTAGACAAGAAATTAATAACAACTTGGAAATCCTGAGTTTGGAAACCACACAATTGGTAAATAAATAGCAGAAATGGTGTAATAAATTCTGCAAAATACACTGCATGTTCACTGAAAACAGCTATTTGATGGCAATTCTGAGTTATTTGAAAGAGGCTACTTCAAATACTTTTGGAATGAGACATTTGTTATTTAGAACATCAAAAATGTTATTACAAATTATGAAAAAACAGCATAAACCTCCATTATTTTGTTTTGTAAAAAAGAAACCCAAGGAGCTTAAATCATGACCTATGTCATTAGCCTTCCAGTATGATCGCAAAAAAGATATAGTTAGATACATAAGCATCAATCTGAATTATCCCTCAATGTCCTGACTTCTACTTGACAATTTCAAAGCAAAAAGTAGAATCACTCAATATATCCTGGTTCAACACTGTACTGCTCAACATCTGCTATCACACTTTAAAGTTATAAAGCATAAAGAAAAATAAGTAAAAAAAACCCAAATACCAAGAAGGTAATAATAATAAAAGCTACACTAATTCAAATGCATATTATAAGGAAGCAAATACAGATGTATTTTCATGTCCACAACTGCGTTAAAAAAGCAAAATGCAAATAATATTAGATGTATTGCTTTATTTAAAACAAAACCATAGAGTTTTAAACATGAATCCATTGCACATTACCTGCATATTCATAAAACCAAGCCAGGCACTTTTTGCTTGAAAAATGTTCCTCTCCACTTATTACTTTACCAGATGCTTGTGATCTGCAGTAGCAAATAGAAACACAGGGATGAACAGTGTTATTTTAATGAGACATGTAAAAAACAGGAAAAAATTAAGTTACTATTAAATTATTATTAATCTATTTAAACTGTTTCATGAGGTCAATATACATCTATGGTTATGCTGAATTTCATAAAGGACAACTGTCTGTCATCCCCAGCTCTTGTTGGAACATAAAACTACCTATAGATTACAGCCATCTCATAGCCCAATTTATTGCAACTGTTACTTTTTCTGAAATGCAGAAGTCCTGTTATCTTGTAGATATTAAACAAAAAAACCCCACACAGATGGCCAAAATATCACTCCTCAGTAATTAAAATGCCTTATTATCTACTTATATTTATACATACAGGCATTTAAAGTTAGGTCTCTAATAAGCAGCATGATCTTCAAGAGTGCTGAATATGCACAGATCCCATTAAGGTCAACAGGAGCTGCAGAATTTGACATACTTAAAAGTCAGGCTATTTATAGTTAACCATCCAAATCTGGGAAAAAAACTCGGTCAAACTGTTTACATTATACATGAAACTAAGAATCTGCAAATTCTATAGGTATTTGGTACATATACCAGAATAGTAGTGTGCAATCTGTGGTAAGACTGAAGCTGCTCAGCACACACAGCTTCCCCCGATTATTGTCTTCATTATGTAACACACAACCCAGTTTGCCTAGGAAGTGAATTTTAATAATTCATCATTCATTAAAAGAATGCACAGAATTTCTTCCAGTAAAAACACCGACCACACAAAGGCATCTTTAGTCAGCAAGGAGTTGCAGCACCTTTCCAATGCACCCTCCTTTCAAACACAAATTACAGACTTCTAGAACAAGCTAAGATTATTTCTAACATTTGAGCTAGAGCTAATCATATGAGAGGATTTAAAATTATGCAGCTCCCACATTGCAATTTTAAAATTAAAACGTCAAGCAGGAGACAAATAGTTCAATTCTGAGAGGGGTGAACAACTTTAACTCCCGTGTACCGTTTTTAGCTTCACTGGAAAGAAAATCAACACTCCAAGATGAAGCCTTCTGTGCTGAAAGCTAGAACTGAAGGTGTCCTACAAACATTCATCCATCCATCCATCCAACCGGCATTAGGAACACAAGTCACCAGAAAGAGGCAGAGTCGTATGGTATGCTATTGCTTATTGGCTTTATCCAGATTAACATAGATCTATTAATAACCACTGATTTTACTAAAGAATATTAC
>VZTG01008441.1:0-10186 GCA_013397845.1 Melanocharis versteri
GAGCTTTCAGCATCCACAGGAAGAGTTTATTCCTAGTTTTGTAGCTCTGCCACTGGATGCATTTTTAAAAGAATTCCTAGCAGGTCCCTCACGTCCCTCTTCTCCCTCTCTTTTCTCCCTCCCTCTCTTTTCTCCCTCCCTCTCTCTTCTCCCTCCCTCTCTCTTCTCCCTCCCTCTCTCTTCTCCCTCNCGGGACGGGGCAGGACCCGGCAGAGTCCGGGAGCGCCGCTGGAAGCCCCGGCCCCGAGGAGCCCACGCCGGCTCCCCCCGCGGACGAGCCCGTCCCGGGCAGCGATGCTCCGCCGGAGGCGAAGGATCCCAGCCCCACCAACTCCCTGCCGTGGCCAGAAGCTCCCGAGGAGCTCCCGGCCCGCCCCAACACGCTGGATTTCTCCAAGTCGCTGAAGAAGCTGGAGGAGGTGCAGCAGGCGGGGCAGCGGCGGGGCAGTGACCACGCGGCGGTCACGGAGAACGGCGTGGAGGTCACTCCGGCCACCGCTCCGGCCAGCAGCGAGGAGCGCCGGGCGCTGCAGTCCGAGCTCGGCAAGTGCATCGAGGAATTCCGCAGGATCAAGATCCCGCTCGCCTTTCCCAACAAAAAGCGGCAGTGGCAGAGCGAGCTGCTGAAGAAGTACCAGCTCTGAGAGGAGATCGCGTCTCCCATCCCAGGGAGTGAAGCTCTCCGGGCTCTTGGGTGTCCACACCGCTGTTCCAGCGGGGGCGCAGGTTGTCCACGCTCCCAAAATGAGGAGCAGAGGTGGCTCATGAAGCCCATCCAGATGCTGGAAGGGTCACAAGCCTGTTCCCACCACGGTCATCGGGGGGATGCTGCGTGTCCTCGGTGGCACAGGCACAGCCGGAGGGGGTTGGACAAAAAAGGGCCGCCAGGGTGATGCTCGGGACCAGCAGAAATGCCCGCATTTCTGAGACTGAATTTTCCTGGCATTTCAAGCAATAAAATCGAGTTGGTGTCCGGAATGAACTCCGGTCTCCTCATGGCTTCGGGGCGGATGTGGGAATTCGGCTTTTCACTCTCCAAGTGGCCTGAGGATGGAGTTTCCTGAATTGCTCGGCCCTTGGGGCTGTGGAGGAGAAGACAGGAGCCACATTTTTATCCGTTTTATATGGAGCCAGGCCGGGAAAGTGTTTGGGAAGTGTTTAGGGAAGTGTTTAGGAAGTGTTTAGGAAGTTTTCAGGGAAGTTTTCAGGGAAGGGGTCGCAGGGCCATGGAGAGCAGAGCAGTGTGATGTGACCCTGGGCAGACCCGACAGAGCAAACAGCTCTGATCCCACATCATTCCCTGCACAGGATCCCCAAATCCCGGGAGATGGGCGGGCACGGAGCTCGGAGAGCAGCGGAGAGCTGAGCCAGAGAATGCTGGATCTGGAATCTGTCCATGGATGCTCCTCAGCAGAACGAGCTGCAGAGGCTCTGCCGGTGCCAAAGGAGCTGGCGAACATTCCCAGAGGGATCCGGCGCCTGCAGGCAGCCCTGTTCTCCTCAGGATTCGGGGAATTGCAGCTTCTCCCGGCCAAGGACGCGCTCCAGGCTCTCCCTGCCCGGATCCGCCTCCAGCTGCAAGGAGGGGCAGGCTAGATTTTGGGATGGAGGAGGAGGGTGCTCCTGGCAGAAGGCTTTGGAATTCCTTCTGATTCCTTCCTGGATGGTGCTCACGGTGCCTGAGGGTGACAAAGGCTGAACTCATAAGCGTTTTACCATCTGAGAGCTGCGCGCACTCAAAAATTCAATGAAAACGAGAATTAAATGAACAACTCCTCAACTGGGCGCCAGCCAACACAACCGGCGCTTGGAGAGGCGTTGTGGAATAGTCTGGAATCCTTCTTGGACCATCCTCTCCTCTCGAGGAGCAGCAGGATCCCCTCAGGCTGCCCCAGGGCTCGTTCCACAGGCAGGAACGGCTGGGAAGCGCCTCATTCCTGTTTATCCTCCAATGTTTGTCCTGCTTCGCTCGAAACAGGGCTCGGCTCCCTTTGATCCGGGGAATTTATTGTCATTTCATCTCCCGGGAAATTCCTGTTTTTCCAGAGCTCTCTTCCAAAGCCAAGAGGACACAGAGGCCCGTTTGATCCCAGGCTTTGATCCTGGACATCAGGGAGAGGAATTCGGAGTTTAGACAGAGCCTGACTCCCTGGGCACAGCCCTGGGCGCGGGATTGGGAATCGGGAATTCCTGCTGTTGATCCTCCGTGCGATGTTGGAAACATCAGGTGCACTTTTCCCTCTTCCCGGAGTTTTCCCATCGCGTTTCCCACCTGCTGAAGGTTTGGGAACAGCTGCTGACAGGTCCTTGCAGAGCTTCCTTCCATGGATTTTGTCCTGGAATTGGAGATCACCAGGACGCAGCTCCTTCCCAAGGGAATGAACCCTCAGCTTCCCCCCGGACTGATTTCCCACAAACACCTCAGCTTTCCTGGAGCAGCAGGAAGCCATTAATTACCCAGTGACAGCGTTCCCTTAATTGAATGTCATTATCCCTTAATTAATTAAACACCAATTAATTACCTGGAACGTTGCATGACACGCAGCAAATGCCATCGGCTGCTGGAGACTGAATAATTCAAACCTGGCCCAAATAATAACGAGCAGGAATTGTCCAGCAAAGGAAACAAGAAGGATTTCATTTCCCCCTGGGATCTGTGGGGGAAAAAAACCCCTTCCAACCAAATCCCTCCGGGAAAGCTGGAGGGGTTTTGCTTTCCAAGCATGGCCTCAGCTGCTTCCCTCTGGCATCACCCGTGGATTCCAAGCTCGAATGTCCCAGCTCGGAGCTCCTATCACTGGATTCCACAAAGGAATTGGGATATTCCCTGGGGGAAGAAGTGGTTGCCTCACTTGGCTGTGAAGGATTTGGACTTGGTGGAATTTTCATGCAGGAAAATGGAAAATTTTTTGTTTCTTCCCGATCTGAAAGAATTTCAGGAGCAGATCTGAGCTTCCCAATCTGCTGGCTTAGGACAAACCTCCCAAACCGCCATGGGCTGGATCATCTGCTCCCTTTAGGAACTCTGCTTTTCCAGCTGGAATAAACCCCAAATTTTCATTCTTTTTTTGGACATTTAGGGACAAAACCTCCCCGCAAACCACAAGTTTGCAGCCTCTCATCTCGTGGCAGCACTGGGACAAACCCTGGGAGAGGGGATCGCGCATCCCTGGGGTCTCGCAGCTCTTTCCCAGGGATCCTGGGAAGCAGGATGCTCCCGCCCAGCCCTGCAGGAGTTAAATCCTTCGGGATGCTCTGCCAGCCAGGCGCGACCACAGCCGCGCTCAGAGAGCCCCAATGGCCCGGAGCGGGGATTGGAAATGGATTAGATTTTATTTTAAACCGGCTGGAAAAGCAGGAGCAGCTCCAGAGAGGGGAGACACGGGCACGTGGGATGGGAAAAGGAATTGTGATCTTCCCGAACGATCCCCCCGGATAAACATCTGTTTCCAAAGGGTTTCATCAGAGCCAAGCGCTTGGCTCTTATCTCTTATCTCTGTTTTAGGGTGGCTTGTGGATTCCTGTCCCTTCTCCAGGCTCCAGAAATCTCGAAGGAAAATCGATCCATTGAGAGGAAAAGTTGGGGATGGAGCTCGGGGAAGCAATTTCGGGTGCACAGAGTTCTCTCTTTTCCGATTCCTGCGAGATGAAGATCGGGGTGAACAGATTTTCTGGAAACTCTAAATCAGGGAAGAACTTCGTGCTAAAGGGAAAAACCTGGATGTGACCCACGGATGAGCAGGAAAAGGCTCCGGGATGGGGAAGGGAGCCCTGAGAGCCCAAACTGGGCCATGGAAATGGGCAGGAATTTCCATCCCTTCCCACAAATTCCCAAGATTTTGGCAGCACCTGCAGGCAGGAGGGGAAGCCCAGCAGGAGCAGGGTCCAGGAATGATGGATGGAGCTCCTCAGGAGAGAGGAAAGAGCCATTTGTTGTCTGCATGGAAGGGGCTAAATCACTTCATTCCTGCTTTATTAACGCCCGGAAAATCCAGCGGGACTTCGTCTACATAAGGAAAACTTATTATGGGTTATAACGAACCCCCATCAGTTCAAATGCAGCTGTTTTGGTGGCTTTTCCAAGCTTTTTCATTAGCGAAAACCAGCCCTGTTTTCCCGGGATTTGCCTCACCAGGCCAAGGCCGAAGCTTCCCTCTGTTTCTCCAGAGGGTTTCCTGCTCATCCCTTATTCCTGCTCCTCGCTCTCCCCATTTCCCTGTGGGAAAAACATCACTGAGGCACCAATCCTGGAGCCTCATCCCAAAATTTCCCATGGCTGCTCCTCGGGAATTTCCTTGCTGGAAAAATCCCTGTGGAGGAAAGAGCCACTGAGGACTGACAGAGATCCCGAATCCCAGTTAAACCTGATTATTTTCCTGCTTAATGCTGTGTAATTCTGCAGCAATTCCACATCTCCCACAGGAAAAAACCAGGAAAATTAGGATGAGGAGGTGCAGAGGGATCTGGCTGCCATTAAAATGCAGGAACAGCCCCGCTGCAGAGTAATTAAATAATGCTCGCTCAGAGGATGAGGAAGCATTTCTGGAGCAGCCACGGAAAACTTGCCAGGAAGTTTTCAGCACCAGGAATCAGCTCAGGGGGAAGCTCCCAAGGTGGAAACTCATCCCATGATCCGAAGAAACCAAAAATCCAGGCAAAAGTGATAAAGAACTCTCTGTTTAGCAGGGAAACTGAGACCAGGAGACTGAAGCAGTTCCCAAAAAAAACCCCACCAAGCTCTGGATTACCCGCGAAACTGCAGGACTCGAAGATGAAGAAAAGATGGAATTTCAGTCTCCTGGGAAATGAAAATCATTTTATTGGGATTTTTTTCTTTTTTTAAGATAAAAGACGAAATCTTCCAACATTTCGCAAAACAGACACTGAAGGAAAATGTTGGAACAGGGAATGTCTGAGCTCAGGTACCGAACGAGGAGCCCTGAGAGCGCCAGGGAAGGATCCAGAGCCAAGATCCTTCGGCTTTCCAGCAGGAAGCTGCCCTGGCAAGGGCTCGGAGCAGATGGTGGGAGCAGGAACAAGAGAGGAGCCCCACTGAGAATCCTTTGGGCAGGAGGGAAAAGGCACAGAGGGGATTTTCAGGAGAAAAAAAGGTTGGGGTTTATTTCAGGAGGAAAACCTGGTCGGGGTGGGGACAAAGCTGATCTCCCAGAGACTGGGATGATCCTGGCAGATGGAATCACAGACTCCCGGCCACTGGGGAGCGGAGCTGGGCTACCTGGAGAGGATGGATTTGGGATTGGGGCATCTGGAGACGCGGGGCAGCAATGGGGCCATGCCACCAGCCAGGGGAGGGGGACAGGGCACAAGGATTTGGGATGGAACAGCCAAAATTGTCACCACCACCAAAAAGTCTTTGGGAAAGTCACGGCGTGGGAAGGACACGAGGAATTGCCAGAACGCTGAGCCCAGCTGGGAACTTTATCAGGAGAGATAAAATTCCTCTATTAAATCCTTTATCAGTCCATAGGTGCCCTTCGGAGCAGGCAAACCTCAGGGACATTCATCACCCACGGGAAAGCATTCCCTGCAAATATTCCAAGACGAGAGTGTTGGGATTGCTCATCCTGAAGAAGAGAAGGATCCGTGGACCTCCCTCTCCCCAGGCTTTTTGCCCCAGGAAAATCCCACCAACAACCAGGGAAAAACATCCCCACGGCTGCTGCTCTTCAGCCCTCGTTCCTAAATAACCCTGAGCAAGGCAGAGGCTTTCCCGGGACAATTCCTGCGTGGGTTTAATCTCAGTGCTCCTGAAGACATCAGAAGGAGCAGAGCGCTCCTGCCCCGCCTCCCATCCTGCAGGAGCGGGAGCTGATCCCACGGGCAGGATAAATCCTTTATTCCCAGGATAAAACCACCCCGAGCTGCCTGGCTGCTGCTTCCCAAACTTGTGCTGCTCTGGGAAACCTCTCCCTGCTCCAGAGGCTCGGGAAGAAAGTCCGGGAGCTTTCCTGCCGCTCCTCCAGCAGGATCAGCTCCTGCCTCGGAGCACGGCGTGCCCTGTGCCAGAGATGTGTGAAATCCAATGGCTTTTCCTGGAAAAATCCATAGCTGGAGAGAACAAGTGATTATTGCCAATAACAGCCAGGCCTCGGGAGGCCGAGGAAAACAATCCCGGGAAATCAGGCACTGATCGTGCTCCAGCCGTGGATGACCGGATCTGCCCGGGCTGGATCCCGGTCAGGCCTTGGACATCCCGCGGGAAGGGAGGCAGGAGAGGCGTCCTGAAGGGTTAAATTTGGGATAGGGGCAGCCCGAGTGACCTCTGTAGGGCAGAAGGAGCTGGGATGGCTCCTGGAAGAGAGGAGGGAGGGAATGGGGAGGGGAGTGAGGAAAGGAAGGGAAGGAAGGGAAGGAAGGAAAGGAAGGAAGGAAGGAAGGAAGGAAGGAAGGAAGGAAAGGAGGAAGAGAAGGAGGGAATGAGGGAGGTTGTTCCCTCCTGCTGCTGCTGTCCCTGTCCAGCCCCCGGTGATCGGTGCTCCCAAATTAACAGATCCGGGTCAATCGTTTTCCCTCCCTTTTTTCGGGCCCGTTCCCTGGAGCCGAGGCGTTGAGCCACCGCTCCCGGGACGATGCTGCACAAGGTTCGGTTCGGGATGGAAATGAGCTTCCCAAGGACTGCAAACATCCAGATAACGGCTCCTGCCCTTGTGGATGGCCACTGCCCGCTCAGGGAGTGCATTATCCTGGGGCTGGGAATAATCCCTGACCTCCTCTGGGATGATGGAACTGGAAAATTTCTTTCTGGGGACCGCGCCGAGTGTCAGTGAACAAAGGAGTTCAAGCCCAGGGATTTCCATCATCCTGCCCAGAGCCAAAGTCGGTGAATTCCAGGTGGGATCAGGGATATTCTGCTGCTCTCCATCCCCTCCCAGACCGAGATTTGTCTCCCCTTTTCCCGGACTCATCTCCCCGCACAGCCTGGAGAGCGAACCCGGAGCACGGGATGAGCTCAGCTCTTCCTGCAGGTCGGAGATGAATTTTTGGGAGGTGCCGCCTCCTGCGCATCCCAAATTCCGGGATGAAACACCCACAGCTGGGCAGCAAAGAGGCTTCTCGTGCTCCTGGCTCTCGGCAGGCGGGAGCCATCCCAGGATTCCACAGGATAATGTGTTCCCTGCCGCTCCAGGGAGGGAGCAGACGCTGATTTTCCAGGCAGGAGCGCTGCTCTGGTGGCACTGAAAGATTGATGGCGCGGATTCGATCATCTGCTCCGCTGGGCGCCGTGGGATCCACGCCCAAATCCATCCCGGAGCCGCTCCGTCCTCACGCTCCAGGGCTCCAGCACATCCCAACCCATCCATAAAACAGCAGCTCATCCAAAATGCATCCCAAGCTGGGATCAGGAGGGTCCCTGACTGGCTGAGCTTTATTTTAGCCTTCCGAATGTTTTCCCGTCTGCTGCTCCTCTCTTTCCCTGGGAAGGAACTGTGCTCCAAGGAATGCACTGGGAGCCGCAAAATTAGGGATCTGTGTGTGGGGAATGCTGCCTGTGCACAGGCATCCCACAAAACAACAAAACCTCCCTGTCCAGGAGGTGCAAAAAGTCCCAAAAATCCATTTTCTGCCGTGGAAATGTTGGCAGGTTTTTCCCCTCTGTCTGGGTCTGAGGATCTTTTTGGAGGATGGAAAACTGGAGTGGATTTGTCGAAGGATGAAGCTGAGCTCCTGTAGGAAATGGTCTGATCTGCCCTGTCCCTTTACCCTGGGACATCCACAGCTCCTGATAATCCCAGAATCCCAGAACGGTGTGGATTGGGAAAGACCTCAACGCCCATCCATTCCATGGGCAGGGACACCTTCCCCTTCCCCTTCCAGCAGCCATGGGCGGCTCCCGAGGGGGAATCTGGACAGTGTTGCTGTAAACCAAAGGAAAAGCTCTGGAATTTATCAGTCCATAAACGCCTGATTTTGGGCGTTGGGAAGGTTGGGATGGAAATCCTCCTGTGGGGCTGGCAGGGGAAAGGTTGGAATGCAATTCCTGCTGTGGGGATGGCTCAGGGAAGGTTGGGATGGTGGGGATGACACAGGGAAGGTTGGGATGCAATTCCTGGGGCTGCACAGGGAAGGTTGGGATGCAATTCCTGCTGTGGGGATGACACAGGGAAGGTCGGGATGCAATTCCTCCTGCTGGGGCTGGCATTTCCGTGCCCGGGATGCAAAGGTCACCACACCTGCTGCTGCTGCTGCTCCGTGTGCCCTTCCTGCTCTCCTTCCCACCGGGATGAAGGTTTGGGAAGCCTTTGATCTCTCCCACTGCAGGCTGGAGCCTCCAGCATCTCCTCTCTCCAGGGAAAAGCTGGAGCTGCTCGGTGCCTCGAAGCGACCTTATAAAACCATGGAATTATTTCAGCTGGAAAAGCCTCTGGGATCATCGAGTCCAACCTCTCCCCCAGCACCGCCAAGGCCACCAAGTCCCCAAGTGCCACATCCACACTGATTAAGTTCCCAGGATCCTGCCAGATCCTGGGAACAGGACAGCTCTGTCCCTACGCTGTGGGAAAAACTGCCTGGGCTGGGGGGGTGGGAATTCCAGTTCTACACCCCAAAAAACCCCCACCCCAAAACACCAGAGGGCTCTCCCTGTGGGTATGCCATCCCTGCTGCAGCAGGCGGAGCAAATCCTGGGAATTCACAGCCTCTGTTCCAGCGGCTGGAGCTGCCTCTGCAGGCAGGAAAGGAGAGGCACCAGCGTGGCTGCTGCCTCTGGAATTCGGGGATGGATATCCAGGGTGGAGGATATTTTAGATTGGTGTTGCTGGAAGATCTTTCGGGAATCGCGAGGAGGTTGGAGCAGTCCCAGCCCCATCCCAGGAATGCTGAGAGCTCCTCCAGGGTCGGGGCTGGAGCTCTGCCCCCCTCTGGCTGTGCTAATTAATATCACCGAGGAGGGAGAACACGGATATTAGCACTTAATAGCGATTAATGGGGCTAATAGGATTCTGCCAGGTTTGTTTGTCGCTATGGCTTCCCGAGCCTGGCAAATCCAATAAAAATTCCCAAATAAAAACCAGATTGCTTTAATATTTCAGCGTTAGTGAAAACCTGCAGGGGAGAGTTCCTGCCACGGGGAATTTGATGGAGTTCACCCTCTGAACTCCAGGGATTGGGGTTTTTTTATCCCATCCTAAGCCTGACCTCGTGGATGGGAGCAGAGTTTGTGTCCCTGCGGTGGGAAGGACAAGTGGCACCTGTGAACCTGTCTCCAAAATCTCCTCCTTCCCTAGAAACTCTAAAGGTAGAGATTGGTTTGGGATGGGAGGGATTAAGGATTATCCCATTCCACACCCCTGCTCTCAAATTGGGATTGTGGGCTCCGGATTTGGGATTGTGGGCTCTGAATTTGGGATTGTGGGCTCTGAATTTGGGATTTTGGGATCGTGGTGCCCGCACAGGGTCTGTGACCCCTCCAGGAGCTCTTTTCCAAGGAAAATCGGGCTCCATTCCTCTCCCAGGTAACGTGTGGAAGGTCTGGAGAGATCCATCAGCTCGGAGAGGATTATCCACAGGCTCAGGTGCCAGTTAATGCCCCGGAGCCGAGGACGGGGCTGTTTTCCACCCCCCTGAGGAGCAGTGCCATGGAATGGCTCTTCCCGAGGAATCCCGTCGCTGCTCCTGATGGATCGGGACAATCACAGCAGGGCCAGCCCAGGGGAAGGCTCCTCCCAGCACTGCCCGAGGATACAAATCCTCCTCGCCCAAAAATCCTGGAGCCACGAGCGCTGGGAATTGCCACACGTGCTCCTGGTAAGGCGATTCCGGGGCGCTGGGCGCTGCAGGGACACAGGGACATTTCCCGGGGCTCTGGGATAGGCAAACACCTGATAACGGGCTGGAAGAGGCCGCAAATTCAGCTCAGCCGGGGCGGGGAAAGCTCAGCCTGGGCGGGTAAAGCTCAGCCTGGGCAGGACGAGGCTCCGGCCGAGCGCGGGGCTCTGCTGCCCCAAGCGCTGCGCGGGAGAACGGCGGCGGCAGCTGGAGCCGGGAGAGAAGGGATGGAGCTGAGAGACACCCGGGATGGAGCTGAGAGACACCCGGGATGGAGCCGGGAGAGAAGGGATGGAGCTGAGAGAGAAGGGATGGAGCTGGGAGAGAAAGGATGGAGCTGGGAGAGAAGGGATGGAGCCGGGAAACACCCGGGATGGAGCCGGGAGAGAAGGGATGGAGC
>VZTG01008441.1:10957-31905 GCA_013397845.1 Melanocharis versteri
GGAGAGAAGGGATGGAGCTCGGAGGGAAGGGATGGAGCCGGGAGAGAAGGGATGGAGCTGGGGAACAAACACCCGGGATGGAGCCAGAGGAGTTTCGGGAAAGCGAAGGCTCCAGGGGTGAAGGTCTGGCGCATCCCCCGGGCTGGGTGGAGGTGTGGGAAGGAGGAAGATTCCCCCTGCTCTTCCTCAGGCCCTGACGGGTGCATCGGCTCCTCCCGAGCCGTCAGAGAGGCACGGGATGGTTTTTAGGATAAAACAGTTTGTAGAATCCCGCATTTTGGGGGGTTGGAAGTGACCTCCGAAGGCCATGGGCGAGGCCACCTCCCGCCAGACCAGGCTGCCCGCAGTCCTTGTCCCGGAGGAAGGAGGTGACATCTCGCAGGAACGAGCTGAGCTCCCAGAACCCACGGGCCATCCGTGCCGTGAGTTGCGAGGTCTCAGCCGAACTGGAGTCCACGGGGAGGCGATGGGAGCTTCCACGGCCACGCCTGAGGATGCCACAGCCCTGAGCTCTCCTGCAGGAGATGCGGGCAGCAGCAAGGACGTTCCCCGCGGGAATTCTCCCCTTCCCACAGAAACTCTCTGCTCTCCTCACCCTCCCCACTCACGGCGTGTTCAGAAGGTGACCGGGGTGACACGAGGGGTTGGGTTGTCCCCTGCTGGCCCCACAGGGACCCTCGGTGGTCATCCAGGTCTCCACATGCCCGTCCAGCTGGCTGTAGGAAAGCCAACACCCCCCAGCCCCGTGTTCTGGGCCCTCTGATCCTCTCCAGCTCAGGATTTGTCGCCCCTCTACCATTTTTCTGGTGCCTGGGACAGATCCGAGCCTGACTGGGACAATTCTCCACCCGGCTCAGAGCCCTCACGCTCACCCTGCTTCCAGAAAGGGCGTTTTTCACGGAAATTTTACCGGTTTTGTCGCACCCAGCCCCGTGTCTCTCCAGCCCGCCCGCGGTGGGGTTGGGGCAGAGCAGACGCACCCCCAGTGTCCCCCCAGCAGCATTTTGGGGTCCCCACTTTGTCCAAAGGTGCCCAGGGGACACCGCCCACCTTCGCGGTGTGGGACAAAGGTGCTCAGGAAAGCAGGGATGGATAAATCCCAGGGATCCCGCGATGCCTGGGCCGGGGGGACGGGTGTGGGGGCGGGTGGCGAGGAGGCTGTTTGCTCCCCGCTGCATCCCCAGGCCAGGAACACCGGGATGAGCCGAAAAGGGAGCTGGCACGGGGCAGGAGCGGCTCTCCCTCCGCGGGGCCCCTCCGCTCGCACATGCCAGGCGACGCTGGGTCTCCTTGGTGATGGATTAGGGGATTACAGGGCTCAGGTGAGCCCTCGGCGGCTCCCGGGAGCGGCTCCGGGAATGGAGCGGCTCCTTCCTGGCCCGCTCCGGGAAGGCTCCGAGCCCAGGAGGGGCCGGGCACCCCCGGGAGGGGAAAGGGTTTGTGCCGCTGCCCAGCGCTGGGGGCACATTCGGGGCTCAGATCCTGGGGCTGAAAAGATTTGGGGTGTCCCTGTGCTTCCCCACCTCCAGGGAGAGGAAAAGAATTCCGGCAGTGGGAAAAAGGAGTTTTGCTCCGGGACAGGGACTTGTCTGGAGGAGGGTTGGGATTTGGGATCCCTCTGATTTGGGGTTCCCTCTGGAGGTGGGTGAGGCCCCTGTAGGACCCAGGGAAGGGTCTGCATGTGGATATTCCCTGTCCTGGCTCCTGCTGCTGCCTCGGCACGGCCGATGGGAGCGGGGAACGGGACAGGGTGGAGATACAACAGAGCTGGAGATACCGAGTGGAAAAATCATCGGGAAAAGGAGGATTTCTTCCCAAAGATGACAAAAATCCAGGGAAAAGCTTGTACGGACCACTGACAGGAGACAAAGCCCCCTGAGGGCTGGGGGGCACCGAGGCTCCCCATGAGAGGGAGAGTCTGCCCTTGGGATGGGAACGTCCAGTGTCCACATGGAACGGGAACGTTGAGTACCCCCATGGGATAGGAATGCCAACTGTCCCCATGGGCCGGGGGAGTGTCCCCATGGGCTGGGAATGCTGAATGTCCCCATGGAATGGGGGAGTGTCTCCATGGAATGGAAATGCTGAGTGTCCCCAGAGAATGGGAACATCGAGTGTCCCCACGGAATGGGAAGGCCAAGTGTCCCCATGGGCTGGGAATGCTGACTGTCCCCATGGAATGGGGGAGTGTCCCCATGGAATGGGAACGCCGAGTGTCCCCATGGGCTGGGAAAGCTGAGTGTCCCCATGGACTGGGGGAGTGTCCCCATGGAATGGGAACGCCGAGTGTCCCCATGGGCTGGGAAAGCTGAGTGTCCCCATGGACTGGGGGACTGTCCCCATGGAAAGGGAACACTGAGTGTTCCCATGGGATGGGAATGCCGAGTGTCCCCATGGGCTGGGAATGCTGACTGTCCCCATGGGCCAGGAATACCAAGTGTCTTCATGGAATGGGAATGCCAAGTGTTCCCGTGGGATGGGAATACCGAGTGTCCCCATGGACTGGGGGAGTGTCCCCATGGAAAGGGAACACTGAGTGTCCCCACGGGTTGGGAATGCTGACTGTCCCTACGGAATGGGAACACCGAGTGTCCCCATGAGCTGGGAATACCGAGTGTCCCCATGGGATGGGGGTGTGTCCCCATGGGCTAGGAATGTTGCGTTCCCATGGAATGGGGGAGTGTCTCCATGGAATGGGAATGCTGAGTGTCCCCAGGGAATGGGAACATTGAGTGTCCCCATGGAATGGGAAGGCCAAGTGTCCCCACAGGCTGGTGGACTGTCCCCATGGAAAGGGAACACCGAGTGTCCCCATAAGCTGGGAATGCTGACTGTCCCCATGGAAAGGGAACACCGAATGTCCCCATGGGCTGGGAATGCTGACTGTCCCTATGGAATGGGAACACCGAGTGTCCCGGTGGCCGGAGCTCTCCCATCCCAGCTCGTGGCCGCGCTGTTTGCCCTGTGTTATTTGAGCATTCATCTTGTTCAAGCACCACTTCAGCGCCGCAGGACGGGCCCTATCTCGCAGAAAAGAACCGAGAGCCTTCCTCCCCCCGTCCCTCACTTTCCCCGGGCCTGGATTATCCCAAATAAACACTCGCTTCGGGTAATCTTTAACTTTAATGGCTCGGGCTGCAGCGGGAGCCTCGAGGGGTTGATAGTCCTCGGGATGCAGGAGATAAGGGCAGGGTTTGAAGGGCAGCGCTCGTGGCCGCTGTCACGGCCAGCACGGCTGGGAACATTCTGTGCCGCCTTCCCCAAAATTCACCCTGCCGGAGCTCTCCCGTGCGTTTTCCGGCGGGGGCTGCGAGCCAGGGTTTGTCCCCGCATTCGCAGCCCGGGTGTGGCTTTGCCACGGCCACCAGCGGCCACACGAGTGTCCCAGGGCCACGATCCTCTGCCGAGCCGCGGGGACGCCCGCAGAACCCGCCCGGCGGCTCCTTCTCCCTGTGACTGCGTTTTCCCGAGTCAATGGATAACTTTACAGCCCGGGCCGTGGGCACATCAAACGGAGCAGCCCTGATCGGCCGGGGGAGACGTCGCGACAGCAAAGTTCAAAGCCAAAGCCACCCTCAAAGTCACTGCCAGGCTGGGGGGGCTGCTTCGGGTCCTTCCAGATCCCCAGGGAAGCTGGGATGGGTTTTCTCCCCCCCATCCCACCGGACCTTGGGCACAGGGTGGCACTGAGCCGGACCTTCGCTGTCCTGCAGGACCTTCCAGCTTCCCCCTCCGGAATCACCTGAGGAGCAAAGGATGGAGCCTCGCTGAGCCTCCCCCAGGCAGTTTCTCATCCCCACCCTCCTTCCGTGCGTTTTCCAGGTCCTGGGCATGGCGTGGTGCCAGCAGCATCGCTTCCTTCGGAATTCCAAGGAAAAAACCCAAGAGGAGTCTCCCATTGATGCCACGCGGCCTCCTCCAGGCTTCCCCCGGGATTTTATCCCTCCCTCTGCCTCCTGCTTCCCTCCCTGTCCTTGACCAGCCAGATCTTGGCATTCCTGGAGCTTTAACAGCCCGGCAGGAACGGTCCATGCATCCACCCAGCTTTTACAGCCACTGTTTCACCATCGGCACAAACAAGGCCAGGACGGGGACGGGGACGGTGCTGGGGGACACTGCAGGGAGGGAGAGCCACGGGCTGGGAAAGGGAAAAGGACTTTTTGGGGTCCTGCCCTGCTGAGAACCCGCTGAGGGGTGAGCCTGAGCTTCCATCTCTGCTCCGAGCCCTGTCCCAGGTCTGCCACTGCTCAGAGAGGACGTTCTGGGGAGGAGTTGGCCCAAAGGGACCTCGGCCAGCTCTGGCATCTCTCCAGGGATGCCCTCTCCGGGGTTTTCCCCACTTTGGAAGGACACTTCAGGTTCTCGAGCAATCAGCCACGCTCCAAACCTCCCTGGCACCGCTGTTTTTCACTGTCCTGGTGCCCTCACCAGGAGCAGCCTGGTGGCACAGCGCTGTCCCCAGGGACAGGAGGGGTCATGGAATGTTCAGGTGGCTTGTCCCTGGCTTGTCCCTCTTCCCCTCCTGGCTCTGCTCCAGCTCCCTCCTGGACCTGTGGATGCCCCAGTTCCCTCCCCAGGATAAAGAATGGGAGCACATAAAGGTGAGAGGATCAAAACCAAGGGTTGTGTCCCTCCTTTCCCTTCCCACAGCACTGGGACAGCGACAACTCCAGGCTCACACCGTTCACGGATCCTTCTCTGCCTGGACACCCATTTTCACAATAAAAAACCTTTATTTCCCCTTTTCCTTAAGCCTGGAAAAGCAGGGGGCGAAGGCAAAAAAGGCTCTTGGAGCAGGAAGAACCAGAAGCCAGAGCAGG
The DNA here is from genome assembly GCA_013397845.1 of Melanocharis versteri. Classification (NCBI taxonomy): domain Eukaryota; kingdom Metazoa; phylum Chordata; class Aves; order Passeriformes; family Melanocharitidae; genus Melanocharis; species Melanocharis versteri. Next base: position 15,778 of record VZTG01008441.1, read on the forward strand.
TCTGCAGGTGATAAAATTTTATTACAAAATAGGAGCTGGATCAATATTCTGGGGGGAGTTTGGTGGGGGAGAGGGGCTCTGTAATGAACACAGCATCCCAGGAAAAGAAATCTTCCCCCCACCATGTTTTCCAGGACCCAATTTCTTCCCCATTGTGTTCATCTTGGATAATAAGGATCACCTGGAAGAACCCACGAAGTCACACAGCACTTTTGGCCTATTTACAGCGATTTTCTCCCCATTATCAAACAGAGATGAGGCACCCACACTCCAGTGTTTGATCCACTCCTTGCAAAGCTTTTCCACAGTGTCCCAGGGGACCGGGGATGGAGGGACCTTCATTTGTCACGAGCGTCACGAGGCTCCACCAGCACCACTCCCCCTTTCCCCGGATTTCTCCCCAAAAACAGCTGCCCTCAGCCAGCAATACGAACCCAGAGCTGTCCACTCTGTCCATAGAAAAATAAAGGAATAAAAGCCGAGGATCTGCCGTGGTTTTCATTTTTAAAAACAAAAAATTGTTGCATAGAGAAGCACTTGCATGCGAGGAGTTTGCATACAGAGCAGTGGGTGGGTGCTAAAACACCTCTGCCCCCCATCAAATTAAAAAAAAATACATATATTTATATATTTACATACACAGAGTCCAGGGGAGGACAAGCAGAGGCTGTAGGAAAAAAAATTCCCAAGATCAGCAGGAAAATTATGTCCAATTCCCCTCGGATTCCAAGCTGCCTGTTGGTGGGTTTGGCTTTGTACTGGTTTTTAGCAAACTGGTTTGGGGCTCCATCAGCATCACAGGGTGGGGACAGATGGGAATTAGGGACAGGAAGAGGAGGTTTCCTTCTCCAAAGGCAGAGGGGGTGAAGAGACCCCTCTGAGAGGCCACGGGGGGGCTGATGGTGACACACGCGGGGACCCTGTGCCTCGCGGTTTGGCTCCTGCACTGGGGAGGTTCAACCACAAGAGATGCCCTAAAAAACCATCCCGGGGCATCGAGGTTGGTGCTGAGGGCTGGAAAACTGTTGGGAGAACCACCCAGCAATTCCATGGACTTTCCCCACTCCGTTCCCACCCTCCCTGGTGGCACGGGAGGCTCCTGGCCAAAGAGCTGGACCATGGTCCATCCCAAAGCCTCCAGCACACCACGGACCCCAAAGCCTTCCTGCCCTCCTCTCCTGCCAAACAAACCGGCGGGATTGGTTCTGTCTATCTGAGGAAAAGGCCAAGCAGGAATCCAGCAGCGGCTTTGGCAACAGCAGAGAGGAGCGGCCTCCAAATTCCGAGCTGACCATGCCATGGTCCAGCCTGGCCTTTCATCCCACACATCAATCCACAGATGATGTGTGAACTGATCCAAGGGAAAATGAGAGAGGAGGAGGAGGAGGGTGTGGAAGAAATCAATATTCTGTTGGGCACAGTGGGCCCGTGATTTGGCCCTGATTTATTTACAGCCCTCACAGCTGCTCTTGCTGCACCCAAATTTAACCCCTGGAAGGCTCTGGAGAACAAGGATGTGCATCCCATGGGATGGGGGAAGGAGCTCAGGGAACCTGTGAGGTAGTCATGTGATTCCACTCTGAACAGGATTTATTGGAATTTGTTTCAAAGACGCTTTTTCCCCTTTTTTTTCTTTTCCCCGTCTGATGGAATGGCAACAGCACAGGCCCGGTGTGACCGGCGGCCACCGAGCCCTTGCGGGAGGATTTTGGAGAAGGGCACCACCGGTGGATTCTGGGACACCAGACCCTCAGCAGTGGCTCTTTTGCTGTCCCCCGGGTGGCTTCAAACTCAGGCCAGTCCTCCCAGAGACACCTGAAGTCCAAATTCCTCTTGGAAGCAGAAATGCTAAGGACACAACCATAAAAACCTGGCCAGGTAGGGCAGGTGTTGGCAGCCCCGAGTTGGCTGCCGTCACCCCCGTGCCACCAGGAGCCTCGTCAGGAGATCAGTCTGCACTCAGGGCTCGCTTGAAATGAGCTGGGTGGGTTTCAGTCTCTTGTAAAACCAGACAGAGTCGGGGCCAGGCGGGCAGGGCTCTCCTGCCGCCTCGGTTGATCGCGGCGCGGGGCCGTTCCTATGTACAGGCTCCTCCCTGGGAGAGGGGAAGAGTTTGAGCTGCTCTCGGAGAAGAGGGGAGGGAGGCGGCTCCTAATTCTGGTGCCTCTTCATGTGCAGGGCCAGGTGGTCGGAGCGGGAGAAGCAGCGGCCGCAGGCCAGGCACTTGAAGGGCTTGGCCCCCGTGTGCTTGCGGTAGTGCCGGGTGAGCTCGTCCGAGCGGGCGAAGCGCCAGTCACAGCCTTCCCACGCGCACTTGTAGGGCTTCTCGCCTGCCCAGGGGACAGCCACAGGTCACACGCGTGCCCAGCCTCCCAAAAACGCCCCCCAGCCTCGCGAGGTGCCCGCCTTCCACGGCACTGCCAGGGCTCCCCAGAGAGCACAGCCCACGGGCTGAGCTGCGCCACCCGGGTCTCGTCCCTCTCCGCGCCCTGCCCAGCACCCCAAAAACACCCCCCGCCTCCGGGAGACATCCAGCTTCCATGGAAGTGCCAGGGCTCCCCGGAGAACACGGCCCAGAGCCACCGAGGGACCACGGACTGAGCTGCACCTCACAGGGCTCATCCCCCTTCACCCCCTCCCACTTCGCCTTCTAGCGCTCTTCAAGTTCCTGTTGGATTTCGGAGCATTTCTGTCCAAAGAAACCCCTTTGGATTGGTTTGGGGTTTTTTAAATAAAAAGCCAAAAATTCCTAAGGAAGGTGTGAGTGGTGGGAGGCACCGGGAGGAAGTCAGGGGTCAAAATCTAACTTTCAATCCGAAAAATCTAATTTTTTTTGAAACCGCCACCCGATGTTGGCGGCTGCCCCATCCCTGGAAGTGCTCAAGGCCAGGCTGGATGAGGTTTGGAGCAACCTGGTCTAGTGGAAGGCGTCCCTAAAGGATCAGACAGCCTTTAAAGACCCCTCCCAAAGCCAAAACCATGCCAGGATCCGTGACCTACCGCTCCACGCCTCCAAGTTCCCCGCCAGCAGCTCTGTACACAAGGCATTGTGTTTCCCTCGGAGCGCTCAGGTGATGTCATCCCCGTGCCCTCTCCCCCTCCCTGCCAAACACACCCATTCACAACCCAAATCCGTTCAACCTCAACCGGGCGCCTTCCCAAGAAGTTGGGACTGGGAGCGGGGCTGGAAAAGCCCGCGGCCGCTTCCAGCGGGGCCGCGGCGCTGAACCCTGGCTGCAGCCCCGTCCCCACGCAGGGCGTGGTGCTCTCAAATATTGGTGCTGCTCTTAACAGCCTGAACAAGCAGGCAGAGTTCAGGGAATGTGCTGACATTCCCGACCTCAAATATTTACCCTTTCCCGGGCCAATTGCCGGGCGCAGCGGCGCGGCGGGAGCGCACGTCCGCACGCAGCACGCGTGCACGGGCATGTGTGCCCTGCCCCGCCGTGCTTCCAGGGATTCCTTCCTCCCCGGGCTTCCAGGGAGCCCTTCCTCCCACAGGCCGCTCTGCTGATCCAGGGAATCCTGGAATGCCTTGGCTTGGAAGCCCGTCACGTTTCACTGCACCCAGACCAGGTTCCACCGACTTCCAGGGATTCCTGCACCGACTTCCAGGGATTCCTGCACCAACTTCCAGGGATTCCTGCACCGACTTCCAGGGATTCCTTCTTTCCCATGCTGCCCAGGGAGCCCTTCCTCTCCCAGGCTGCTCCATAGAACCAGGGAATCCTGGAACAGCTCGGCTTGGAAGGGACCTTAAAGCCCTTCACGTTCCACCCTGCCCAGATCAGGTTCCACCGACTTCCAGGGATTCCTACATCAACTTCCAGGGACTACACCGACTTCCAGGGATTCCTTTGTCCACATGCTTCCCAGGGAGTCCTTCCTCTCCCAGGCTGCTCCGCAGATCCAGGGAATCCTGGAATGCCTTGGCTTGGAAGGGACTTTAAAGCCCATCTTCCCTAGGCCAGGTTCCACTAGACTGGGTTCCACCTTCCGCTAGACCCATGTCCTATCCAACCTGGCCTGGAATAATTCCGGGGCTGGGAATGCCATGTTTGCTGCTTTTGGAAGTGAAATCAGCCACAGCAAGATCTCCAGTGCCCTGCCCACAGCAGGAAAACCACAAAAATATGGATACGTGAGCCTGGAGGAGGCAGGGCAGCACGAGCACATCCTGCCCCTCCAAAAACCCCTGGATGCTGCTCCGTGGGAAAGGGAGGGGGATTTTTACGGCTCAGGTAAACACAGCACTGGCAGAGGATTTACAAGGAGTTGGTGGGGCTTTTATGGGACTTGGGACATGCCAAGACAAAGGCAGGATTTTCCCAAAGGCAGGATTTGCCCCAAGGTAGGATTTGCCCCAAGTCAGGATTTGCCCCAAGGCAGGACTTTCCCAAAGGCAGAATTTTCTCAGAGGCAAGATTTGCCCCAACATAGGATTTTCCCAAAGGCAGGATTTTCCCAGAGGCAGGATTTTCCCAAAAAGCAGGATTTGCCCCAACATAGGATTTTCCCCAAAGCAGGATTTGCCCCAAAGGCTGGATTTTCCCAAAAGCAGGATTTTCCCCAAGGCAGGATTCTCCCAAAAGCAGGATTTTCTCAAAGGCAGGATTCTCCCAAAGGCAGGACTTTCCCAAAGGCAGGATTTGCCCATAAGCAGGATTTGCCCCAACATAGGATTTTCCCAAAGGCAGGATTTTCCCAAAGGCTGGATTTTCCCAGAGGCACGATTTTCCCAAAAGCTGGATTTGCCCCTGGCAGCCCAGCCATCGTCCCCTCCAGCTCACCTGGCTGGGTCAACCCCACCGGGGCCCTCTGCTTTCAAACAATGCCAGCTTGATCTCCAGGACAGAAAGCCAAGGCTCCCCATTGTCCCTGCTTTCCCATTGTCCCGGGAGCTGGCTGCCTCTCCCGGGACAGCACGGCAGAGCGGGCTCAAACAAAGGATCCCGGGTGGCATTCCCGGCCCGAGGGTTTATGTTTAACCTCACAATGGCACCCAGGAAACGAATGGTGGCTCCAGGAGAGGAAAACACCCGGCCCATGGCAACGGGAAACCGCAGGGAAAGAGCTCCCAGATCAGGGACTTCTCAGGGAACGGGAGAAGGGACACTTTTAACCCTTCGGGTGATGGAGCTGAGGCAGGATTTGGGGTGAGTCCTCGTTCTTGCAGCTCTGGTGGTGAGCTCAGCGAGGCTGAGGCCTCCACAGCAAAACACGAGGCCTGAAAACATTGGATGCAAAGATCCTGGATTGTAGGATGGCTCTGGATTGGGCTCCCCGCTTTTTGCTCATCCCACACCACCACCAGTTCTCCTGACTCCTCAGCTCAGGTCCTCCCTCACCTCTCCACGCTTCCCTCTCATAGCAGGAGAAGGGAAGGAGGCAAAGCCACTCGGATTTCCTGCCTGATTACCGGGAAACCTGGAAAACCCACCGAGTTTTACTGGATTTCAAACCCAACCGAGTTTTCCTGGGTACATCTTCATGCGGGATGGGTCAGGAGGTGCCTAACTCATGGATCACATCCTGGGCACAGAGCTCCCAACAGAAGGGACAGGAGATATTTAATTTAATTCAGTTTTAAAGCCCTGATGCCAGACTGTGATAAATCGCTATCAGCACCCAGCTCCGGGACAACATCCTTTCTGTTTCTTTTTTTCCACCCCTTCCGTGCCGTTTTCCAGCCCCCTCCTCCCCAGCCCCTGCCAAAGAAATATCGTGGCTCACGCACAAAGCGAAATTCTTTGTTTGAAGGGCTGATAAGGGGAGGAAGGAATGGAGCCAAGAGCAAGAACCAATTCCCAGCCGCAGAACGGGGTTTGGTCGTTGTTCATAAAAAAGAGAAGTGAACTCTGGGCCCGGCTTAATTGCTCTCAGCAAAGATCAGCCCTCCTATAAAAGAGATTTATGAGGGCACTGATGGTTCCTGGACTACCTGGGGATCTGATAACGTTTCAGGTATAATAAACGCCTTAATGAGGGCGCCGGGGCTTGAATGCAGAGTGTCACGGAGCTGGGATGGGCTCAGGGGAGCCGTGCTGGCAGCTGCTCCGGGCTGGGGTCCCTGTTTGCACCGTGGCACCCTCGGGAATGAGGGCACAGCCCGTCCCTGCAGGGACTGGGAGCCCTTCTCGGGGAGGGTTTGGAGGGAGCGGTGCCCCGGGAGAAACGAGGGGCTCCTGCTCTCCTTGGGAGCCACGGGGGGGTTGGACACAAAAGAGGAGCCTTAGAGGTCCTCACACAACCCTCCTGTGGGATCAGCCCCGGGTAGGACTTGGGACATCTCAAAGTGACAGAAAATCACAGAATCGAGGAACAGATCAGGTTGGGAGGGACCTTAAAGCTCGTCTTGCACCGCGGTAATTTCACAGTCCCAGGCTGCTCCAAGCCCCGTCCAGCCCAGCCTTGGACACTTCCAGGGATGCAGGGGCAGCCACAGCTTCCCTGGGAAATCCATTCCGGGGCCTCCCCACCCTCCCAGGGAACAATTCCTGCCCCACATCCCATCTAACCCTGCCCTTTTTGGGGCGTTGGTACCTGAGGCTGGCAGCATTTCCTGGAGCTGCTCTTACCTGTGTGGGTCCTCTGATGCGCCTTCAGGTGGGAGCTCTTGGTGTAAACCTTTGAGCAACCTGCAAGGACAGAAAAAAACCCCAATTTCCCTGTGAGAAAAGGGCCCTTGCTCAAACAAACTCTGATATTTGAGGTGAGGGACATGCAAATGAGCCTGGCTTGGGCTCAGCATTAACAAAAGAGCGTCTGCTCTTGGGCAGACAGACTTTAACACCTTTCCCTGCCACCCATGGGAATTGTGCTGGGAATTAGGGGGTGGAAGAGCCAAGCACAGAGGTTCAAACCCCCCCTTCCACCAGCAGGATGAAAAGACTCAATTCCCCCCCGTTTCTGGCTCTGTGCTGCCCTTTGTCTCCCTGGATTCCAGTCATAGCTGATATCACCTTGCAAGGCTGGGTTTTGTAACAGTCCCGGCCCAGCAGACGTGGTACAAATGTTCCAGGAAGGAGGAAACAGCCAGGGACAGCCACAACTTGGCTTCCAGGCCCCAGAACAGAGCCAGGGGGAAGTGTTTTCACAAGATCAGTGAGAACAGGTTTCATCAAAGACACGGTTTAACAGAAACACCACGACTCGGGGAAAAGTTCCAACAGCAGGTGTCTCAAAGCGAGTTGGGTTTAACTCCTCCGAAGTTTCAGTTGGATAAAACTTACGGAAGCCTCTGCTGCCCTTTCTGGCCCTGCTGCTTTGTGTTTAGATGAGCACATTCAAATCTGAATTTGAATTTTTAGGACTTGCACAAGCAGCACGGGGACATTTTTCATCCCAGTGTCTCCACCCAGCCCAGAGGAGTCTCTCGCCCAGGATCAGCCCTTGGTCCCGTCCTGCTCAGGAGCTGCTTTTCCCCTCCTTGGCAGGAGGGACAAGGGGTGGTGGCCCCGTTCAGTTTTGCTTCTGGTGCTCTGAAGCTTTGGCAGCCCCTCACATTTGGGAGAGAGATCATGGAATCCTGGAATGGTTTGGGTGGGAAGGGACCTCCAAGCTCATCCCATCCCACCCCTGCCATGGGCAGGGACACCTTCCACTGTCCCAGGCTGCTCCAGCCTGGCCTTGGAACTCCCAGGGATCCAGGGGCAGCCACAGCTGCTCTGGGCACCCTGTGCCAGGGCCTCCCCACCCTCACAGGGAACAATTCCTTCCCAATATCCCATCCATCCCTGCCCTCTGGCAGTGGAAGCCATTCCCTGTGTCCTGTCCCTCCATCCCTTGTCCCCAGTACCTCTGCAGCTCTCCTGGAGCCTTTTAGGCGTTGGAAGGTTCTGGATGGGGTGTCCCATCCAGAGGTCTCCCATGTTCATCCAGTTCCAGGTGTGAATTCTCCAAGGCCCCTTCACGCCCTCACACAGGACAGGCTGGTGAGAATTCCTCAGCTTTACTCCTGACTGGAGCCACCTCCAGCTGAACCTTTGAGGGAGGGATCTTATGGATCCCTGCTCCATCTCTGCATGTACAGACCCAGCATTTATTCAGCAAAGATTTGGTTTGGGTTTGGTTTTTTTTTGCACCGCAGACCAAAATCCTGCTAAAAACAGCTTTGCCTTGGTGCAAATCCTGCAGGATGAGCCTCTGAGAACTCAGACAAGAAGGAGGAATCTGTCTCAGGTCCGATTCCACCCTTCATGTCCTCACCACGACCAGCAGAACATAAAAAATTCAGCACAAGCCATCAACCACTGGCAGCTTCTGGCTCAGAAAGTCCCTGATCCACAGGATGCCAGAGGGTGGGAAGGTGTAAGCACAGGAAGATCTCTCTCAACCTGTCCTGCTCTTACACAGCTGCTGGGATCATGGCTGGAGTTTGGATCTGGAGCAGGCAGAGCCTCTGGGCTGACCTCCAGCCACTCCCATGCCATGGAAAGAGTCCATAAATCTCACAGGAGGCAGTTAGGAAGTGACTTTCCTCACTCACACACCCCCACGGGAAAACTGTTTGCTAATCCACGACCGGTCAGCGCTGGGAGCAGCCCAGGAAGTGGGGGGTGTGTCCTGGCTCCAGGAGAGGCGATTTCCAAGCCCTCACACTGCTCTCACTGGGATCTCTCAGTGGGACTTGCATCCCTGGCGTGTGCCATGGAATCCCAGACTGGTTTGGGTTGGAGGTAAAGCTCATCCCATGGGCAGGGACACCTTCCACTGTCCCAGGCTGCTCCAAGCCCCGTCCAGCCTGGCCTTGGACACTGCCAGGGATCCAGGGGCAGCCCCAGCTGCTCTGGGCTGATCCCCAGCCTGAGGGCTTGGAGCAAACCGGGACAGTGGAAGATGTCCCTGCCAATGGCAGGACGTGGGGTGACACGGCCTTTGAATGTCCCTTCCAACCCAAAGCATCCCATGATTGCCCTCCCACGGCTCCTGCTGCAGCACATGGGGCCATGGAAGGGTGACACAGGGACGTTCAGCTCATTGCCTCTTCAGGAGATCAGAACTGGGGCTGCAGAGAGTCCAGCAGGGCTCCTTGTGCGAATTCCCTGCTGGTTTTCCACCCTCTGGGAGAGAGAGGGAAAGGAAGGGTCGGGGAGAACGGCAGAGCAGCTTCATGTGGGGTTGGGAAAGGCCAGAGTGAAGCAGCAGCTCAGGAGCAGATTCCCAGGAGGAGATTCCCAGGTGCAGATTCCCAGGAGCAGATTCCCAGGAGGAAATTCCCAGGAGCAGATTCCCAAGAGCAGATTCCCAGAAGGAAATTCCCAGGTGCAGATTCCCAAGAGGAGATTCCTGGAGCATCCCTGGCTTTGCAGGAGCTCTCTGCCTCTCTGAGTCACTTTTGCCAGAGTGCAAAGGCAGAGGGAAGGAGACAAAACAGGAACACCACCGTGCTGGGGGGATCAACCTCTTCCACCCCCTCCCACTTCCCTGGGGCTCCACCCACAGCCTCACCCCAAAAGGATCTCAGATTATCCCCCCTGGGGGGCCAAGAGCCCCCCGTGAGCACACCTGCGTAGTCGCAGTGGTGGATCCTCCTCTTCTCCAGCTCGGGGTTGTTGCGCCGGTTGTACTTGGGGGGCTGCATGACGATGTGCCCCTGGGAGAGGCCCCCGACGCCGTTGGGGACTGGGGGCATCTGGGACGACTGGACCAGCTTCAGTCCAAAAGTGGCCTCGTAGGACGGCGGGGGAGAGATGGTGTTGATGAGCTCGGGCTGGTTCTCGGGGCTGCCGGGCTGCGAGTTGGGGGGCGAGGGGGGCAGAGTGACCCCCGGGGCGGGGTAGAACTGCCCGGGGATGTTCCCGAAGCTTCCCTGTCCCTGGGCCACCTGCGGGTACTGCTTGAGGGGCCCTGCTGGCTGCACAGGTCTGTGGGCCACGCTGGCCACGGAGCCCGCGGACATGGTGGCCCCGCCGAGGCAGCTGATGGCCGAGGTGCTGCTGGAGGAGGAGGCCAGCGCGGGGATGTCGGCGCTGGCGGCGCCCAGGGGCAGCTGGAAGAGCTGGGACTGCTGCGGGTGGGCCGACAACGGGATCTCCGCCGGCATCTCCTGCTTGATGAAGATGTTGTTGACCGCCACCGACTGGGGCATGCTGAACACGCTGGTGAAGTCGGGCAGGGTCTGCGTGGCGCCGGAGGAGGACGAGCAGGGCTGCGAGAAGCCGGTGCCGGGCTCGGTTTTGATCTGCGGGAAGGGGGCCGCGGGTTTGGGGGGCCGGTAGAGCCCCGTGCGCAGGTGGGTGGTGTCGGGCAGGATGACGTTGATGTTCACGCTGTAGGGCGCGGAGCTGGGCTTCTCCGTGGAGAAGAACTCGTCCACCACCGAGGCGCTCTCCCGGCGGTACTTCTTGTCCGGGAGCATGGGGATGGGCGGCACCTCGCTGGACAGGTACTTGTCCATCTCCGAGCGTGCCTGTGGTGAAAACACGGACATGGGAGCTGGGAAAGGTGACCTTGACACCCGGCGGGGGTTTGAGCTAGCAGGAAATGGAGGGAGCAGCAGGAACGGCCCAGGAACCTGAGCTGAGGTGATTTAGCTCCGGGTGTGACTCAGCCAGACTCGCCAGGGCTGAATCAGCGTCCTCTGCCCCACTTCCCCCCTCCCTTTCTCCCCGATAACACCGGGCAGCCGGGAGAGGATGCAGGTAGGACAGGAATCAAACCTGCTAAAGGGAAGCGAGCTCTGGGTACAAAGCTTTGGCCACACCAGCGGCAGGGCTGGGCACCAGGAATGGGGTGAATCCGGCCAGGATCACACCTCGGGCACGGTGGATCTGCAGCCCACCTCGGACATGTCACCTCCTTTAAACTCAGCAGCCTGGGGAGGGCTTTATTCTGGGACAATCTCTTTAATGAACTGAGGAATTCTAGGACAGTATCTTTAATTAACTGGGAATAATTTGGGCCTAAAAATCTAAGTGATGTTGCCACTAATTCAGTGGGCTCTGAGCCTAAAATGGTATCAGTTCCTGCCTTCCTGCCTCACCTGGGCAGTGACTCAGCCCTGGCCTAACCTTTGGGTTAGTTCTGGTTTTACAGAGCTGTTTTTGCAAGCCTGGCTCCTCTGAGCTACCAGAACCTCTGGCTTTGGTTCCTTCCCCTCCTGGTTCCTGCCTGCTGGGGCATCCCACTGGATCCAGGCCCAACAATCCAGCACCCGGATGGAGCAATCCTCGAGGAAATTCATCCTCTGGCGCTGGGTGACTCAGGTTCTGCTCGTTGTGGTTGCAGATCCCAGCACTCAAGCTCTCGTGCAGAGCTCCAGCCCTTAATTACGTGGCTCTCCAAGTGTCAAAGCCCTCATTCCTATGGAGAGCAGCTGGAAAAGCACCAGGTTTCCCTGGCAGAGCCCGGAGCGCACTCCAGGAGCGAGAGCTGAGCTCAGCCCACGCCCTGAGCCGAGCTTTCCAGCCCTGAACTGTGTCACCACAGTGCCACGGGCCAAAGTCAGCCCTGCTGCCACCTCGGGGCTCTCAACAAAGCTGGGCGGGAGCCAAGAGATTTCCTCGCCCTTTCCAGGGAAAGGATCACGGAGCTTCCAGCTCATTCAAAGAGCCTTTGCACCTCTGGGAGCCGTGCTGGCAACACATGGCTGAGCTGGCTGTCACCCAGGCACGGGGACAGCCACAAATCCTCTCTGTGCTGCTCGGGAAGGAGCTCGGGGAGGCCGGGCTGGGAAGGGCCACGCTGGGACCGGTGCGTGTACGCAGCGTGTCGGGAATCCCACGGAATCAGGGAATTGTTATGTGTGGAAAAGACCTCTAAGGTCGTCGAGGCCAGCCTTAGAGTGACACGTCCGTCCTCGTCAGGCGTGGAGGGCCCGGGAGTTCCTGTCCTGGCTGGAGGAAGCTCAAAGAGCCCCTCTGGAGAGGACCCCTCGCTCAGGCACAGCCTGAAGCTGCTCATGGAATATCCCAGGTTGGAAGGGATCCACAAGGATCATCCAGTCCAGCTCCTGGTCCCCACAATCCCACCCCGATGGACCAAACTCTCCTGGAGCTCCGGCAGCCTCGAGGCCGTGCCCGNATGGACCGAACTCTCCGGGAGCTCATTCCCCATTCCCTGGGGAGCCTGGGCAGAGCCCAGCACCCTCTGGATCTCTGGATGAGGAACCTTTCCCTGATCTGCACGCTAACCCTCCCTGGCACAGCTCCAGCCGTTCCCTGGAGCCTGTCCCTGGTCCTGCCCGCCCTCTTCACCCGAGGCATCAGCAGGAGGCAGGGAAGGGACCTGGATGCCCTCGCCTCCATGCCATGCTCATGGAGAGCTCCGAGCCCCGAGTCCCTCCCCGTGGTTCCCAGCACAGGTTCCCTCCCTCGGGAGAACCAGGGCAGAGCCTTGGAGCCGAGCCCTGGGCGCTCCTGGCAGCCGGGCTGGCACAGGCCGGGTTCCCTCGGGAATCAGCTCGCCCCGGGCAGCTCGGGATGCCGCGCATTCCTGAGCCATGAACGGCCGCGCTTGGCAGCAGCAGGGGCAGGGCAAGGTGCTGGGTGCCTGCTCCTTCCACGCTTCCCTTATCTCTGGCATTTCACTCTCTCACCTCCAGTTCCCAAGGGAAGGTCTCCTCCAGCCCGTCCTTCTGCCGCAGGGCACCAGGCAGGAAGAGAAATGGGGAAAGGTGTGGAGCTCAGAGGGCCTTTCCGAACTAAAAGATTCCAGGGAGGGCCCGAATTTTAGATCCTAAAGCTGGGGGCCTCCTACCCTCTGCCTGCGCCCTGTTTGGTGTCACCCAACCTCCAGAACCACCCCTTCCTGCAGAGCACAGTCTTTTCCCGGTTTTTCCATTAAAAAACCACAGTAATTCCCATTCAGGCTCCTGGAGAAAAGGGTGGAGAGGGACATCAGTGGCTGTCACCAGACAGGAGGACACCAGCCCTGCCCCGCTGCTCTGTGTGTGTGCAGGACCTGGACAACAACAATCCCACCCCGAGGAATGCTCCACGATGCCACAGTCCTGCAGGAATTCCAGGCTCCAGCATCCTTCCCACAGGGAGAAATGGGAACTTTTTGTTTGTGGCCCAGAAGCACCTGGAATAAACTGCCCGGCCAGGTGCTGGCACCTCCAACCCCAAAGCACTTCCCAGCCAGTGCCCCATCCAAATCCAGAGGCTGAGGGAGCTGGAAAGGGGCTCAGCTGGAGCAAAGGAGGCTCAGGGGGACCTTGTGGCTCTGCACAACTCCCTGACAGGAGGGGCAGCCGGGGGGGTCGGGCTCTGCTCCCAGGGAACAGGGACAGGAGGAGAGGGAACAGCCTCAGGCTGGGCCGGGGGAGGGCAGGTGGGATTTGGGGAAATCTCCCAAAAGGGATGTCCAGCCCTGGCTGGAGTCCCCATCCCTGGGGGGATTTAACAGCCGTGTGGAGGTGGCACCTGGGGACACAGTGGCCTTGGCAGTGCTGGGGGAATGGTTGGACTCGATGGTCTCAGACGGCTTTTCCAAATTGAACAATTCCATGATCCTCCAAAGTCCTCAGCTCAGGGCCAGCACAGCTGAGGTGACCAAGTGCCACTCGAGCCCTGAGGTGGCCCTGGCTGTCACTCCTGTCACAGCCACTGGGATCCAGCCCATGGAGACACACAGGCTGTGGAGGTGACGGTGACACACTGACATGGGGGACTGGCAGAGATGGAGGGACATGTCCCAGCTGGCAGGGGGGTGGAGGGAGGGAAGGGATGGGAGTGGGAATGGGGAGTGGGGAGTGGGGAATGTCCCAGCTCAGTGTCTCGGGGACTTCTGTGGTTCCTCTCCCCAACAGGAGCAGGAGGATGCAGGGGAAGGAAAGGGGGAAGCCACTCACCTCCAGGATGAGCGGTGGCATCCGCTGGTCCATCCTCATGGGGTGCAGCTGCGGGAGGCAGGGCTGGGTTAGTGGGGTGTCCTCCCCAGCCTGGCCACCCCAAAGACCCCCCAAAAACCCCTGGCCAAGGAGGGCAGCACCCCCAGAGCCTCCCACAACCTCCCGGAGCCCCCCAGAGTCTCCAGGTGTCCCCCTTCCATCAGTGTCTCCTCCCACCCCACACCCCACGGCATGGAAGCAGCTGGTGGTTGCCCACCGTGGGTTGATGGTTGCCCACCATGGGTTGATGGTTGCCCAGCAGGTGCTGATGGTTGCCCACCATCAGTTGGAGCCTGTCCAAGAAGGAACAGGGAAGCCTCTTTGGAAAGAAGAGACAAATGGGAAGTACGGAGCTCTCCAGAGGAGACGGAGGCACGGCACCTTCCACCCCCTTTATCATCCCCACACAGAGGACAGTGTGCTCACAAAGTCCTGCACCTCTCCCTTCTCCTGCCTCCACCTCTCCCAGATTCCCGCAGAGGGCTGAGGGCTCTTCCCAGATCCCTCAGACCCAGATCCTTCCTCCAAGGTCCTTTCTCCATCCAGGCCACAGTCCTCCAGCACCAAGCAGAGGGGAAGAGATCTGGGATTTCTCCAAATCCCAAACCAGCGTTTACCAGCCTCCTGTGGGCTCATTCTCATTCCACATCCTTCTCCTGCTCCCTTCCAGGAGAATTTCAGGTCGCAGAGCTGGAGACCCCATATCCTCTGCCTGTCCCCCTCGCGTGGGACAGCAGTGACCTGGAATGATCAGCCCGTCCCTTGCTCCCTGCCTGGCAGCCACAGGCAGGGTGTGAACCATTTCCTGGCTCTTTTGGGGAAGGATTGACCTGACCCCACACCCAGGGTGCTCAGCATGAGCTGTCCCAGGCTGCTCCAAGCCTCATCCAGCCTGGCCTTGGACACTGCCAGGGATCCAGGGGCAGCCACAGCTGCTCTGGGCACCCTGTGCCAGGGCCTCCCCACCCTCCCAGCCAGGAATTCCTTCCCGATATCCCACCCAAACCCACTGCCTTTGATTTGAAGCCATCTTTATGTGGCCAGGAAGGGAAAGCCGACAAGAAACTCCTCTTGCAGAGCCAAAGCACTGAATTCCGGGGGGATTTTCCCCCCAAGTTCCACCCTGGAGAAGCATCTCCTCAGCTTGGCAGAGAAGGAAAACCAAGATAAAAAGGAGAAGGAGAAGGCACGAACCAGGACTTTGTCCATTCCAGTGAGGCCACTGGACACCAGTCTGTGTCACTGGACCAGTGTTACACTCAGCACACCCAAACCTGGCGTCCAAAATTCCCTGGAGGATGGGATAACCTCGGGAGCAGCCTCTGGGGCAGCTGGAGGACGGGAAGCCCCCAGCCCCAGTAAAAGCAGATGATGAGGAGAGCAGTGCCATCCCACCTCTCCAGGGGCAGGATTTTCCAGCGGCTCACAGGGCTGGACACGAGCCCCTGCACCCTGCCAGCTCCCATGAACCCTGCAGGAGCCTGGGATTTATCCCCGGATCAGCTGTCCCGGGCTGGGGGAGCTGTTATCAGCACGGAGATCGATTCAAGCCGAGTCCAACACAAACATTTCTTGGCAGGCCTGAGATAAACCCGGATTAAGCAGAGCACGGAGAGCCGGCCCGGGGGTGGGACGTGGCCGTCCCCTGATTAAACACCTCCTAATCTGCAGGTGATAAATGACAAACGGCCCGAGGAACATCAGGTGTTGTCACCGCCCGGGCAGCGCCAGGGGACGAGGAGGGAAATAACCAGTGTTTGCCAAACAGGCAGCGGGCTCTGGGAGGGGCTGGGGGGTCTCACCACGCCGTGCCCGCTCCTGCCCGGCCACGGCTCCCAGTCCATCTCCCAGGATGGAGATTCCTCCTCGCCTGGATCCCAGGCTCCCGCTCACAGCCAGCGCCCAGCACGGCGATGTCACCGCTGCAAAGAGCTTTGGGGACAGGGGGGCAGGAAAAATGTCACCTGTGTCCCTGCGGGGCAGCCAGGAGCATCCAGCCCCGGGGCCCGGCATCAGGAGGATGGGGAACCGCTGGGAAAAATCCAGAGCTGCTGGGAGAAATCCAGAGCTGCTCCAAGGGCTCTGGAGCCAGGCTGGGAGAGCTGGGGGTGTTCACCTGGAAAAAGCTCCAAGGAGAGCTCAGAGCCACTTCCAGTGCCTGAAGGAGCTCCAGGAGAGCAGGAGAGGGAGTTGGGAAAAAGGGATGGACAACAAGACACAGGGAATGGCTTCCCACTGCCAGAGGGCAGGGATGGATGGGATACTGGGCAGGAATTGTTCCCTGGGAGGGTGGG
>VZTG01008442.1:0-61211 GCA_013397845.1 Melanocharis versteri
ATGGCGAGAGACTTTTTGCAATGGCACGTTAGAGACAGAAGCAGGGAGAATGGCTTAGAACTGAGAGTGGGTTTAGATTACAGATTTGGAAACAACTCTAATATGCCCTGGCCCAGGTTGCCCAGAGAAGCTGTGGCTGCCCCATCCCTGGCAGTGTCCCAGGCCAGGCTGGACAGGGCTTGGAGCAAGCTGGTGTTGCTGGAAGGGGTCCCTGCCCATGGCAGGAGGGTTGGAATTAGAAGGTCTTTAAGGTCCCTTCCAACCCAAACCATTCTGTGATTCCATGACCTCTTGCAGAGCAGAATCCTTAACCACGACTGTGTGCTTTGGGATGAGGTCTGGTGTGTTTGAAATTTACATCCCACCTCTGTGCTAACTTTCAGCAAGAAAACCCAACATTTTCAGCAAATTGCACATTAAAGCCGAAGAGTCATTGGGTGGTTCAGCTAGCTTAGAGAGCTGATGAAAAATCACCAGGGGATGCTGTTAATGAGGCACATTCCAAGCTAGATAAACCACAATGTGTCTCTTTGTTTTGGGGCTGGGACCTGGGAGCTACACGTATTAAAAATTAATTTTGCCTCCGCTCTAGATTGAAAAAGCTGCTGCAGGCAGCAACGAGTCTGAGCAGCTCACAAGACTCGTGTCAGCCAGTGGCCCCAGTTTCGTGCTGCTTTTGGCTTCTTTCTCCACATCTTCTCCAGCCTGGGGAATGGTGTGATGCTGCCCTTGCTCCCCAGAAGTGGCCATTGCTGGAGGAAGTTTGTGGCTGCTCATTCATTTTTAACACGACCAGGAGTAGGAGGGAAGGCAGAGGCTGAGCTCTGAAAGGGAATGGGCTTCAAGGAAAGCTTAGGAAAAACCCAGACATATGCAACGGTGTCTTTGAATTAATGCAACAAATTAATTTTTTATGGTATTTATTGGGCTGCCAGCAGCATGTGTAAGTGCCAGTGAGGACATGAGGGGGCTCATAAAGGAAGATGAGTGTGTTCAAAAAGGATGAGGAAAGGTCTGGAGCATGAGTCTGATGAGGAGCAGCTGAGGGAGCTGGAGGGGCTCAGCCTGGAGAAAAGGAGGCTCAGGAGGGACCTTCTGGCTCTGCACAGCTCCCTGACAGGAGGGGGTAGCCAGGTGGGTGTTGGTCTCTTCTCCCAAGTTACAAGACACAGGATGAGAAAATTGCCTCAAGTTGCACCAGGGGAGGTTTAGATTGGCTATTAGGGAGAATTCCTTCCCCAGAGGATTGTCAAACACCAGGGAAGCAATGAAGTCACCATTCCCAGAGGGATTTAAAGGATGTGTAGATGTGGCACTTGTGGGCATGGTTTAGTGAATTTAGCAGTGTTGGATTAATGGTTGGACATGAGGATTTTCAAGGTTTTTTTCCTCAGAGGCCAAGGTTGTGCTTTCCCAAAGAAATCTCTGTTGTATTGCTGTACAATGGGCCAATACAAGGTCTTTGCTCCACTGCTTTAGGGTACCCAACAAACTTGCCAAAGAGTGGCTGAAGCATTTCCCATCTGTGATGATGAAATAGTTCTAAAGGATATACTGTTGGGAAGAAAAATGATGTCACAATTCAAGATAAAATGAAGGTTTCAACTTCAGCTAAAGCAAGACTTAGAGATTTGATGGTGTATTAAACTGTGTCTTCTGACATTGGATCAAGCCAGGGTGGGAAATCTGGGCACAAAAGAAGATGTAAAAATATCACTGACCTATGCTCTGAATGGAGAGGGATAAGAAGGGAATATTGCTCCTTACTCCCTTCCCAGAGCAGGACTCTGCTTGAAAGATCAGACCTGGAGTGAGTCTCTGAAACGCAGCTGCTGTGGGCTGTGAGCAATGCGCTGTCAGGGGGGTTGGACTGCTGCAGAAATAGCTGCCATTTCACTGCAAATTTCTCTTTGCAGTTCTCAGCCGAGCAGGCACCTGTGGTTTACCAAATTAATCCATCATCTGGCACCCCAGGTATGGCACCTTTCTTTAATCTGCAATGCCATACAGACCTTTCGTTTAGTGGGGCTTTAGATCAGAATTTAAAGATGTGTGAGAAGTCATTCACTCATTTTGGTATGAACAATTAACTGGAATATGGCAGATTTTTTCCCCCTATTTCTACTATTTTTGTATTTCCAGGTTTCTTTAGAAAAAAATTGAAAGTTTGGTCCTCAAAGTCAAGATTAATAGAAAGATTTTGGTCTTTTAAGGGAGCAGACAGACACACAGATGATTAGATCACACAGATGCTCCTCAATCTAAATCAATCCCTAATTTCCAGTTATTTTCAGGTGTAGTTCAGTTCTAGATTCTCATGCCTTGCTTTAGGGTGTCAGCTTGGAGGTTCCTGTGTGTTAGCTGGATGTTTCACCTCCCAGCGTGAGTGAAGAACAAGAGAAAAATATGGCCACAGATATGCCCAAATCCTGATTAAGGACTTGAGCATATCTGAAAGACCTTCACCCTGTCTGGTGTACAAATGATGCAATTTTGGTTGTCTCACAAGGTTCTACAGTGGAATTGAGTTAGAAAGTGGGGTTTAGTTAACAAAAGAGTTGAGGAAAAAATGTCAGCTCAGTGCAAATACAGATCTGCAAAAAATTTTGAATTAATTTGGTTTTTTTTTCATGGGAAACAAAGACATGTACTTCAAGAAAAGTGAATTAAATGCAAAATCATCTTGAGCCACGGTAAAAGCTGAGAGTACCATCAGTGCAGGCAGCTAGGAACCTCTGCAAAATTCATAAAGACCAAGAACTCCTTTTGTTCAGCTCAGAAAATCTGCAAATGAGTTCTCTGCTTTTAAAAGGCTCTCTTCAATTTCCATTTCCTCTTAAACAGGAAATTTAATACAGATTCATGGGAAGACAATTGCTGGCAGATATGAGACCCTGGACTTCAATGTGGATTATATTGATGGGTAATTATGAACACTCAGCTATCTGCTGCAGTCCCTGTAAATTGGCATTTCTTCCATCAGCCTCCTTGACAGCAATAAATTGCAACCAGTTGGCCCAGAATTGCCATTTACTTCCTTTGTGGTTTATTGCAGCTCATGAGTTGGGCTCCAGCAAACTTTGTTAATCTAATTGCAACTGGTCCATTAAGCTGGTTGGGTTGTTTACTGGCAGCACAGTCAATCACAGCTCAGTGTGAATTGTACTGTAATTGCAGCTGGCTGCTGTAGATTTTATTTTGGCTAGCAAATTAAAATTTAACTAATTAAAATAATGTCAGAGTCGAAAAGTTAAATAAATTTTCCCCTTTCCATTTGCAGTTTTTTTTAGAAAAAAACCTATTAGTTTGAAGCAGATGCTCTGGTGAGCCAGAAGACTAAAGAGAAGTATTTTGAGACAAAAGGCTTTGTTGTTCACTGCTTTAAACACTCTGTAGTTGTTTTCTTGTTCTCACAGGTTTGATTTTTTTTTTTTAATTTTGCTTCTGTGGTTACATGCAACAGAGAAAAAAACAGGTAGGCTTAAAAAACTTATTTTAGGACAGCAGCCCCTTTAAACACAGTGAATCCAAAATGAGCATCAACACTTTCCTGTTGTGTGTCATACGTATTCCATATGTATGGATATGTTATCCAATGTTAATTTATGATTTCTGTGCTAATGGCAGTGAAGAAGTAAGCCCAGGTCAATATTTTAAAGATAAGCTATTAGTCCATAGTTACTCTGCTGGCAGTTTAAGGATCATTTCAGGAGCCAGGAAAGGTGTCTATTCCTGGTAGTTAAAATTTTTAATTGAAGCAGCAGATATTTAACCATTAGATGCTTTTAAGGACTTTTCGGGCTGAAAGGAAATGTCCCTTGCTAAGTGATTAAACTCCCTGCTGGCATGAAGGAAAGTCCGGTGCAGATTCCTGCCGTGCCATCCCTACACTGTGCACATCAGCATCCTTTGTTTGGTATCAATTATTGTTTCACCTGCCTCTGGTGGAGCCCTGGAACCTTTGATCAGAGGGAAGAAAGGCTGCTCTGTCTGAGTGCAGGCTGGACGTGCCTGCAGTGCTCTGCTGCCAGATTACTCATTTACAGCTCAGCCTCACCAAAAGGAAACGGCCTCAAAATCCCAGCATACCAGACAGGTTCCCTTTGCAGCTTCACATGAACAATCTGCCCATTTTTGGTGTGTTAGGAAA
Source organism: Melanocharis versteri (assembly GCA_013397845.1). Taxonomy (NCBI): domain Eukaryota; kingdom Metazoa; phylum Chordata; class Aves; order Passeriformes; family Melanocharitidae; genus Melanocharis; species Melanocharis versteri. The sequence continues at coordinate 4,151 of VZTG01008442.1, forward strand.
TAGGTACCAGGTGGGGACTTGGACTTGACCAGAGCAGTCTGCTACTCAGTCACGCTGATTCGGGATTCGGAGCATAAAAAAGGAAATGGTTTTTATACTTTCAAGTGTGTTCTGCACCTTTTTCCACACTTTGTATGGGATGCGCTGGTCCAGTGGTGCTGGACAAACATTTGGCAGCTCTGATTTTTTTTTGTCTTCCTTAAAAGGAAAGGTTCTCAGTATCAGCCACCTGTATTAATAAAAGCAAGCTCTTTTTAAAAAACCTCATAAAATTGCACTCTGAAACATGGGCCATAGAAAACTGCACTCTGAGGGATGGGTCATCACAAAGTGTTTGCATTACAGGTTTTAATTACCTATTTCATTTAATTGCCTGTTAATTCTCAAGGAATCATTGCCAACCTTTGCTTATTCTGCTAATTACTCTGAATTTATTCCTCCCACCTGCTTCCTCCTCTCCAGTGGAAGTTGTCCCACATTGACTCTTAAAGGAACAGATATTTAAATTTGTTATTAGGATTTTAGGTGATTTCTGCCAGAAATTGTTTGTAGTGTTTTTCCTCAATGAAATAAAGAAAAGGCTGAGCTGCATCTTGACTGTACTCGCTGTAGTTGATGCTGCCCTTCTGGTTTTGGGAGGTGTGGGTGGGTATTGTCCTCCTGGAGCCCAGCCTTGCCCTCAGGGAAGAGGGATTGGATCATTCAGAGCTGGCATGGGGTGTCTCCAAGAGGGCCCTGCTGCACTCTCACAGAGCTGCAGTTCCTGCAATATTTGGGAATGCAATTGCAGGTGCAGAGATGAGAGATTAGGGCTAGTCTCATTTTCTAGAAGGTTAATAAATGTTAGATACAGATGGGGGAGAAACTCCTGTCCCTTGGGAAAATATTGGCTGCTGATTTTTACAGGACCAGGTTTTCATCTGTGTCACATCATACCTTTCCTGTTTATTTTTTGCCCAGGCCAGCAGTTCTCACATCAGAAGGAGACGGATGGACCAGCCTGTGCTCTTTTGCTGACAGGAGAGCTGGAAGCATGTCAGTTCTTGATTTACTTTGAGTTTGTATTGGTGTGAGGGCTCAGCACAGCTTGTGCACAAAAAATTTCGTGGCTTTTGGAGAAACTCTTCTGCTTTGGCTTAAAGTGGAGAGAGACCCTGGGGAGTTGTGGTCCGTGATGGGGTGGGTGAGGGTTGCTGGCTTGCTGGCTCCAGCCACACAGATGTAAATGTGAGTTAATGATGGGAACTGTGCCAGTCCATGAGTCCAGAGGGTTGATGTAATGCCAGCATATCTGTTTTAATTGCTCCCTGCTCCTCCTAACAGCTTAGGAACCTGCAGAGGAGCAAGTAGAGGGGGAAACATTTTTGTCCTTCTATTCACCCTCCCCTTGTGCCTGCACTTGTCCTGCTTAGCTTGTTATTTCATCTGGGGGTCCTGAAAGTCACCAACAGCATGAGCTTCTAGAAATAGGTGTAAAGGAGCCAAGCTGGAGCACTGCTGCTGGGAGACATCCTCCTAAGCTGCTGAGCTCTTGATCTTTAGTGGGAAGGTGAGTTGCTTCTCTCCCATCTCACCTGCTTCACTCCCATGTTTCTAGAGAGAGCAAACCATGACTATCTTGGGTGCATAAGCCCACATCTTCTATTGGAGAGTTGATTCTACTATATTTTTCTCTTTTTTTGCTCCCAAGGCTCAGTGAAGTCCTTTGTCTCTCCACAGTTACCCTATTCAGGCAAAGGATGGACTGGGGACCCTGCAGTGCCGGGTGGAAGGGAACCACATAGGTTGGTGAAAAGGGGTAAAAACCGTGAGTTTCTGCCATTCCTGAAGCTCCAGAGGATGGAGGGAGGAGGGTGTCAGTCCTGAGTTTCTGTTCTGTCTCCAAAGTTGGAATGTGGCTCAGGGCTGAGTCCACAAAAGCATCTTCAGATCAAGGCTTGCCAGCCCTCAGCACAGCCCCTGCCGTGGTTTGTGTCCTCTGCACAGCCTGGGAGAGCATGAAGGGAGACTGTGGCATGGTGTGGACATTGCTGACAGCAACAGTGCCATCTGGGGTCCTTGCTCGTTTTCCTGCTTGAATCCTTCTTGTCTGTGATGGACCTTCCCTTTAGTGCTTCATTACAGGAATAAATTGGGTGTTTCCTTCTATTCACAGTCTCTCTGGTAGCAGGTTGGATCCCTTTCATTTTTCCTTACTTCCAAGCACTCTGAAGAAGCTTCTAATTTCTTGTGGAGGCTTTGAGCTCCAGCCTTCCTGTTTGGGAAAGATATCGTGAGTTTAATATGCAAAACAGACTTTCCTTACTTTTGTAAGGAAGGGAGAATCAGGCCTAGGGAACCAGGACCAGGTTTGGCAGGATGCACTCCATACTTCTGCCTTAAAGAATTATCACTTTTCTCTCCCCCAGGGTCCCACAATGTCAGCTTCTCGGTGTTTAACAAAGGAAAGTGAGTAAAATAATTTTTCTCTCTTTTTCTCTGGTTTTTCATGGGGATACTGCTGCATTTGAGTCCTGGATGTGCGAATGATGTTTTTCCTGAATCATGCATTTCATTGCTTAGCAATAAGGTTTTGTTATCTTGAGAAGATGATTGTCAGATTTGGAATGAAATGGGAGAATGTTTCTCCCCAAAGTATTTCCACTTTGGTGTTTTATACTTCACCTTCAGTGTTCAAAACATAAGATATCTTATCTTGGACAAGGGAAAATGGCTGAAAGAGGATGGGCTCAGATTGGATATCAGGAAGAAATCCTTCCCTGTGAGGGTGGGGAGGCTCTGGCACAGGCTGCCCAGAGAAGCTGTGGCTGCCCCTGGATCCCTGGAAGTGTCCAAGGCCAGGTTGGACAGGGCTTGGAGCAGCCTGGGATAGTGGAAGGTGTCCCTGCCCATGGCAAGGGGTGGAACAAGGTGTTCTTTAATATCCCTTCCCACTCAAACCATTCTGTGATCTGTTAAATCTAGCTGAATTAAATCCTTTCACCTTGCTTCTAACTATTCATCCAAATGGGAAAGAATTCAACCATAAAAGGAGGTGAAAATAGGTTCTGCCAGTGTCAAAACATACTTTACAATGTGTTAGTACTTCTAATAAAGTGTTTCAGCCGTGTAATGGGGTCTCATGGATCAATGCCTCAGTGTGCTGGGGAAAGGAGTAGTTGGAGCTTGCAGAAATGTTCCACTGCTCCTCTGGAGAGTGAATGTCCAGCCCTGCCAAATGAAGGTCTGCTTTTATCTAGATGGCCCAGGATCTCTCAGGCATTTTCTCTCTTGCAGGTCAGCAGTGCACAAAGGTGCTTGGCTCATCAGTGCCAAACAGGAGCTTTTCCTGTATCAAACTCATCCAGGTATTCGCTGATCCACCTTGCTGGCACTGTCTCCCAGCAGCCCCAGTGTGATCTAAGAAAAGACCTCTCACTGTTGCTTTTTCCAGGGGTGTAATCCTGTTTTTTGCTCATTTTGGTGTTCCACTCCCCTGGTATGGGCTTGACTAAACAAAAAACTGCCAATCAAAAATTACGAGACAACCAGATTTATGTGTGTTGTTCCTCGTCCTGTCAGATCAGTTATAGACTTGAGGAGTTGCTCATACAGAAACTTTTCCCCCTTAAATCACTCTGTATTTGGTGAGGCTGAAACTTTGGAAATTAAGACATCACGATGAGAACTCCCACATCAGCTACAGGGAGGAGATGATGTTTAGGTACTCCAAGAATTAAATTCTGGATAAGTGGATAATGGCAGGGTGCTGCACCATGAATTTAAAAAAATTATTAAAGGTACATTAAAAAAAACCAAAACACATGTGACATTTCAAGCTGTATTGTAGACAACAGTTTGTTAAGAAGGGTAATTTTATGTCTTTATTTACAATTTAAGGCAGAGTAAAATGAAATAAACTTGCATGAGGTTGGCTGTGGGCAGAATAAGATCTGTCCAGTAGACAGTACTGTGCTAGTCAGTAGCCAGTATTGTAAAATTCCTGTCTAAATACCAGATGAATTATGAAAAAAGATGCAGGTATAGACCAAAATCCCTCATATTTTTCTTATTAGTCTTTTTTTTCAGAGCTATACAAGTAGAACTGGGTGGTTAAACTCCAACATGAGTGCAAAGTGGGTAATTGTCATCAAAGAGAAAAATAGTTTTCCTGTGGAGTGGCACAGCTGTAACAGATAAAATCCTGAAAGGATCTCATGGTTGTGATGTGGACACTCAGATATTCAGCTCCCTCCATTTGTCCCTGACATCTGAGGGATGATTGGAAAGAGTGGTAACATTTAAACCTAAGGACTAAATTGAGAAATGAGCCAGAGAAGGGGTCAAAAGGATTAAAACAGTTTTAATTCTGATTTTTTGGGTTTTTTTCCTTTTATTTTTTTCAGAGATCCTCAATAGCACAGAATAGACCAGTTTGCAATCTGAGCACGACAGATGCAGCCACTGCTAAGTAACAGCCCAAGCACTGCAGTAGCCAAATTATCCATGTTGTTCATTCCTGGTGTCATCCCAGAGGCTGCCAAAAAAAGGGATCAGTGAGATGCTGGTTTCATTCACAGGAGCCTGCTCTGGCTGGAAGCAGTGCAAGTGCACTGCAGGCTTGCCCAGAAATGGGGCTGGGCTTAACCTCTGCAAGGCTTGTGCTCAGATGCCTCTTTTCCTTCCCCTGCAGAGATATTCTCCGTGTTCCCAGCTGGAGGGAGCCTGGGAGGGGGCACTGATCTCACTGTCACCGGGGATTTCTTTGAGGAGCCCGTGCAGGTCACTGCTGCAGGTAAGAGCAGAAACACGTGAATTTTATTTTTTTATATACAGTTTGGCCCTGACAGCAAAACCCAAGAGATGTTCAGGGATACCAATGAGGGAACTGTAGGATGCACCCTCAGGATGGTTCAGTTATTCTGGTTGTGGGCATGAACTGTTCTGTCTGCTCGTAATACCAGCCCTGGCTCATAACAAAGTGTTGATCCCTTTTGGGAACGAGGTGGATGCAGGGGATTTTCTCTCTCTGCTCTGGTGAGACCCCACCCAGAATACAACATCCAGGGTCCTCAGCACGAGAAAATCATGGACCTGTTGGAATGAATCCAGAGGAGGGACACAAAAATGATCGGAGGCATAGAACACCTCTACTCTGAGGAAGGGCTGAGAGAGATGGGGCTCTTCAGATTGGAGAAAAGAAGGCTTCAAGGAGACCTTGGAGCACCTTTCAGTGCCTAAAGGAGCTCCAACAGAGCAATCTGGTCTAGTGCAAGGTGTCCCTGTCCATGGAAAAGTGCTTGGAACTACTTGTTTGTAAGGTCCCTTCCAACCCAAACCACTCCATGACTCTAAGATGGGTTTATGCTGCGGCTCAGCTGTGTTTCCAAGTCTCCCACAGCACATTTCTCTCCTTTCCCTGCTGGCAGGTGTTCCCTGCAGAGTCAAGCACGTCTCTCCCCGGGAAATCAGATGCACCACTGAGCCCGTCGGTGAGAGCAGGAGACTTGGTGCCCCCCAGCCAGGTGAGATGTTCAGCTGAAGCTCCAAATTAGCAAACACGGACAGAAGTGCAGGGCAGAAACCTTTTGGTGATGAATGCAATCAAGAAATGATTGCTCTCCAAATGACAGCTCTCCAAAACACTGTCTGCTTCAGCATCAAGCCAGTTTCTTTTGGGGTGGTGGGGAAGGGGGCTACAAATAATCCAAGGGCTGGAGCGCCTCTGCTATGAGGAAAGACGGATGAGAGAGCTGGGGTTGTCCAGCCTGGAGAAAAGAAGGCTCCAGGGAGACCTGAGAGCCCCTTCCAGTGCCTAAAGGGGGCTTTCAGAAATACAGGGATAAACTTTTATTAGGGACTGTAGTGATAGGACATGGGGTGATGGTTTTAAATTAAAAAGGGGTCTATTTAAATTAGATCTAAGGAAGTCATTTTTTTACAATGAGGTGGGTGAGGCCATGGCACAGGTTGCCCAGAGAGGTGATGAATGTTCCATCCCTGAAACATCGAAGTTTGGATGCAGCTCTGAGCAACCTGCTCTGGTTGGAGATGTCCCTGTCCTGGCAGGGGATTGGACTGGATAAACTTGAATGGTCCCTTCCAAACCATTCTGTGATTCTGTAGGCAGGAAAACCAAGGTGGAGAGCTCAGCTCACCACATGCAGGCAGGAGATGGTGGGAGGAAGGTCAGACTGGTGTGCAGGGCTGTGGAAAATGAGGGGGAAAAGGCCTGGATAATATTTAGAGGAAGGATGGCAGAACTGGAGTTAGTGCAGAGGCTTCTGGGGATACTCCTTGAGTGGAGCATTGCAGTAGGAGATTGTGGTGCAAGAAACGAGGCTTAACTTTGACTGTGGGTCATCTCAGTGCCTTTTCCTGCAAGAGCAGACATGTGAGCTGGTTGGATGCTCTACTCTCTGCGGAGTTTTATTTCTGGTGGAGGATTTCAAGGTAAAACAAATTCCCTAAGGCGAGATCTGTGTTCTGCCTTAGACTGCAAAATATCCCACAAACAGAGTCAATTTATTATTAAAATTTTCTCTCTGGCCTGCCTCCTACACCGCAGATTCCAGCATGTGCTCTGGGATTTCTGCTGGCTGCTGCTGAGAATACTTTTGTTTTAACTTTCTAGGAAACAGAGGGCTTCTCTTTGAAGTCTGGGATGATGCATCTGATCTGACAGAAGCGGGTCCTGGATACAGATGGCAGTTTGTACCTAATGCCAGCTCCCCAGTAAGGTTTCTGTCTGGGGCGAAGAAGTCCTTCAGGTACTCAGTGATCTTAAAAAGAGATGAAGCCATGGCAATCACCTTTAGCAGTGTAAGGTGTAGCAAAAACACCTGGCAGCTCCTTACAGCAGAGCCTCACTGCATAGCTCCCATAAATCAAAGCAAACCCTTTGCTCTGAGGTCCTTTTGAAGCTTAAAATATGCAGTGAAATGTTTTGTTTTTCCTCCTTTTGCCTTCCCTCAGTATTTCTGCTCTACCTGGCCTAGATATGCTGAAATACCACCAAGGAAATTGCTGTGGAAATAGAAAGAGCTCCAGTTTGAGGCTATTTTGGGCTGGAGCTCTGGCCAGATGTGGAGGGGCAGATTCTCAGCTGATGCTGGCAGCAAAGGTGGAGTTAATACAAATAAATAAATTCCTGAACTGTGTTGGTTCCCACCGCCTCTTCAGATACGACCTTGAAAAACTGTGCAATGTACATGAATTCTTACATTTTCCTACCGCTTCTCTGTTTTTGTTGTTTGATTCTGAGTGTGGTTTTGGCTTTTTCCTGCATGTTCAGGGTTAAGACTTTGTTTGAGAAGAAATGCACTGAAGTGGCCACCAACAAAAATCATACTTAGTTTCACGGAGCTATTTTTTCTTTCCTTTTTGAAACTTTTGTAAAGCATAATTGACATTTAATGTGAAATTGGGTCATTCTGAGGTTACTTCAGCTTTAAAATAACATGGTTTGTTTTGTTAAAATGGTTTAAAGATGTTTTCTTGTTACTCAGCGTATGTGTGAAGGTGGGATGTGGGGATGGTTTGTTGTTTTGTGGTTTTCTTTGCTGTAACTCTTTTGTGTATTATGGATGTTCTGTTTTTGCTCAGCTCCAGACTCCGTGGATTTTTTGTGGCTCCTCAGACCAACAATTACACCTTCTGGATTCAGGCAGATGGGCAGGCATGTCTCTACTTAAGTTTGTCCCAAGATCCAGAACAGAAGGTATTATTCTTGATAGACAAAAATGTGATGAAATGAAAATGAAAAATGAGGATGAAAAGGGTTTTAATTAAGGTGATAACAAGCAGGAATTTCCCCAGTGTGGATTGGTTTATTGTCTCTTATGAATCTATTGCAGAGTGAAATCTGTGTGATAATATTTGATATTTTACATTGGCCCTGTCAGTTATTCAGCTCATAAAAAAACCTCCACTCTTATAAACAGAGTCATTGATTGTCTTTTCCAGAAGACTTTTTCATTAGTTCAGCACATTTCTGTCTGAACAGAAGCCCTCCATGAAGAGTTATTTGGGGAATTGTTATTAGTGCTAGAGTAAGCCATAAGGATTATCTTCTTTATGGTATTGAACCTTAAACCAAAGCTCTTTGAGACTGTGGCTTTTTCCTGTGTACTAGGAATGGCTATATAAACACAAATATACTGTTTGGTTTTTTTTTAATTTTTGGAGCTGTGGCATTGGACTAAATGTTTTTGGGGCTGGAGAAAAGTCACTAACTGGTTCAATGGCCTCAAACTGAAAGAGAGTAGGTTTAGATTGGATACAGGGAAGAAATTCTTGACTCTGAGGGTGATGAGGCCCTGGCACAGGATGCCCAGAGAAGCTGTGGCTGTTCCATCCCTGGAAGTGTCCAAGGCCAGGCTGGATGGGGCTTGGAGCAACCTGGGATGGTGGAAGGTGTCCTTGTCCAATGCAGGAGCTGGAAAGAGATGGTTTTTGGTGTCCCTTCTAGCCCAAACCCTTCTGTGATTCTGTGATTTGGTTGTTCTGCACACAGGTGAGAATTGCTTCTCTCCCTGCTGGCAATTCAGAGTGGTCCGAGAACTGGGTGAAGAACTGGAGTGAGCTTTGGCAGCCAAAATCCCAGAAATTTGAGCTAACTGCTGGTTCAAGGTACTACCTGGAAGCACTGCATCGTGGAAAGACACCCAGCAAGGGCATGAGAGTCGGAGTCCAGATACACAACACGTGGCTGGACCCCTGTGTGGTGAACAGCTACTACATGGAGAGGCATGAAATTCGGGTTCGTGCCTTGCATCTTCCAGATGTGCAGGTCAGTGCTGCCTGCAACTGCCTTGTTGGTGCTAGATGTGGAAAAAATGTGTGTTTCCGCCTTGTTTTCAATCTTCTGAGACAGCTGATGAGAAGAGCTGAAGTTGTCTGTGGTTTTTACGTACGTTGGTGGGTGTCTGTAAACCCTCAGGAATGAGGGAGGTTTTTTCCTGATGGTTAAACTCCTGCAGGTCAGGAGCTTTAAGAACCATTTTCAGCTGCACAGGTCGTGTACTCCTTGTGCTCCTGTTAATGTAAGAATGCTGTTCCTTGTAGGACAGGAGCAGTTCAGGAGTGTCTGAAGTGACTCTTGGGAGGGATCCCTGGTTCGCAGAGGCTTAAAAAGGCAAAGTGCTGGCTGTAAAATCCTCCTCAGCAGGTTTAAAGTGTGTGTGTCTCATGCAGTTTGTATCTGTTTTCATTTCTTTATTTGCTTCACTTTTTTTTACCAGATGTTGACTGTGTCTGGTACAGGTTATTTCAGTATCTCCTGGAATAACACTCTGAGAATGATTCCCACAAATGCTACAGCTCACCAGGTAAGTGCCATTAAACACAGACACAGGGTCCTCTGCTGGGGTGGAATTGGTGGAGCTCTGGTGCTTGACAGCAGTTAAGCTGTGGCCCAGAAGCTGAGATAAAGTTTGTGTGATGTAGGGGTAATTTTTGTTGTTGTTGTTGTTGTTGTTGGTTTTGGTTTGGTTTTGTTTTGTTTTTACTGAGAATGTCTTACAATGTGATTTTTTTTTTTTGAGTGCGTTCTCCCAGGTGTATTTTAAGCTTATGACAACATCCAGATATCTTGGACTGTCATTGATCCAGATCTTTGGACTCCTCCAAAGCCAGATGGGTGTTTTATGGCTCTGGCTTCTTCAACAGCCCATAGTCTCTTGATGTGGCACTTTGTCAGTATTAAAGCGACCCTGAGTGATGGCTCCATGACAGCCATTAGACTGAGGATGTCTCACACCCCTGAAAGCTGTCAGACATGAAAGTTTACACTCTGTTGACATAAATTTTCTTATATTAGTATTTAACATTTTTATTCTTTTAATATTTGGGCTACCTGCTTGTTCAGAGCTGCTGTGCCACCGGTCCCTGGCTGGTAAAAAATGAAATGGTGATGTGTGTGTTGAAGTCTCTGCTGAAATGATTGTAACTGACTGCTTTTCACTTTCTTAATTTCTTCTAAAGGTGCAAGCAGCAATAGAGGAACTCCTTTCAGTAGGATGTGAAACTGAGCCCACTTCTGCTAAAATCCTTCTGCGCCATGGTTTTGAGAAAGAAGGTAGGGAACTTCTGTGGCCAATAAGTGGTATTTATTGTAAGAATTTTTCTACTTTTATGTCATAAATGTTCTTTAAACTTTAAGTGGTAGTAAATTTACACTTTTAATGGGTATAAGTACATATTTACGTTTATCATTTATTCGTTGCGTGTATACATTAAAAACAACATGATCGATATAATAATATAGTGATAGAATATCCAGAGTTGGAAAGCACCCACAAGGATCCTTAAATCCAGCTCTTGGCCCTGCACAGGACAACTCCATGAATCTGTGCCTGAGAGTGTTGTCCAAACACTTCCTGAACTCTGGCAGGAGAATACTTAGAGCAGGACTGTTTGGCAATTTTTGGATACCCACTTTCTCTATTGTCATGAATTTCGACTGTGTTGGTGTCTTTTCAATCACCCTGAAACCTCTCATTTCCTCTTGTCTTGTTTGTCATGTGTCAGATATGGAGGACATCACCACCACAGGACACATTGTCAGTGGAACAGAGCCTTTCTGTGGGAGGTTCAGCGTCCACAGACCAAGCCAGCTGGTGAAAACTTCCCCATCCACACTGCCGAGATATGACCTCACTCAATACACACATGTGAGTGGCTGTTCCTAATGAGTGGCTGCTCCTAACGAGCAGCTTGCACTGGGCACTGAATGCTCAGAGCCTAAAAAGCAGCATAAAGTCATCTGGTCAGCTTCCAATTCCCCCTAATCTACAAAGGACCATGTCTTAGCACAGAGCAGAGCATCTTTTATGGGGTGTGAGAGTGGTTTTGGATCTCTGAGATGCAGACATTGTTTAACACAGCTGGCTGTTAACTGTTCCTGGGGATACAACCCTTGCTGTGGGAAAGGAAAAAGCGGGATGGTGTTGGGGAAAGGTGGAAGATGCAGGGATGACCACTTCTTGACAAAAGAAGAAGAACTCTTTGTCATTTGGTGGTCTGTTATTGCTCACTTTTCTGCTCATCTTCTCCTACTTTTGGTAGGAATAAACCCAAAACCTCAGGGAAGCCCCAGGGGTCAGTTTGATGCCATGTTGTGGCACACCTGGATGGCACAAATGGTCTTCTACACCTCTTATTCCCTCTCCAGCTCTCTTGGAGCCCCTTTAGGCACTGGAGGAGGCTTTGAGGTCCCCGTGGAGTCTTGTCTTCTCCAAGCCAAACAACCCAACGTCAAACCAGAATTGAAATAGAATATCTTCCTTTATCTTCCATGTACATTAGATATAAATTACCTGTGTTTTGATTCGTGAAAATCTTCCCCCCATTTTTGCAGGTGTGTTTTGCACATAAAGGCCGTATGAGCAACATCCTTCATCTCTCAGTGTCCTACACCAATGTCTCTTCATGTCCGGTGAGGAGGAACCTCACCTGCCTGTGGGACTTCAATGAAACTGACTCTGAAAGGTATCCAGAAAATTATAGTGACCAGAGATTACATTTTCCATAGCAAGAAGGTGCAGTAGGAAAACTGGGGGAAGTTCTTATTTATATAGGAACAATTTGTCAGTTGGGGTAAGCTGACAAAAGCTCTGTCCCTACAGAGGCATTCCTGGAATGTGTTTCCATGCTTTTTGGAGGATTTAATGAGTAAATTTCCACGTTTCTTGCTACATGCACTATCTCACCTCAATGACACACAGGTATACTTGAAGATTTTTGGGGACATCAGTTTCCCACTTTCTTTCCCAGTAGATTTTCTGCAGTTGGAGAGAGAATTTCTTGGTTTTTTTACTCCACCCTCTGAAAGCTTTGAAAATTGGTGTAGCCTTCGATTTACTTTATTTGCTTAAAATTCCATGAGTAGAAAACATTTTGTAGCAGACATAAAGCTTTGGGCAGGCAGACTTAAAAAAATCAGGAATGTCTGAAGAACTTGGAGAGAGCTGAGGGGTTGAATTCTGGATTGATGCCCGTTGAGGTCACTGATGCTATTGTAGTATTTTGCCAAAAATAAAGCAGATAGTCATTCCCATATCCCACTCTAGTGATTCAGAGGGGAAAACATAAGCAGAGATCTAAATCCTCCTTTCTCCCTCTGGGGAGCCCAACAAGGACATGGTGAGAGTGATCACAAACCACTGAGCATGTGGCTTGTGTTAAATACCAGTAGTAATAAAAATATTACCTGATGTTACCTGGAATCTTCACAATCACCTCAAATTCAATTATTGTCCCAACCTTGGTGTCTTCCAGCTGGATATTTACCTGCACCAACCTCTGGAAGAGGTGTGTGACTCTCTCTGTGCTTCTCCAGGACCTCCCAGCCAATTCCCCAGTATTTGTACATCAGCTAGACTTGCAGAGCCCTGTGCTGCAAAAAGAAATGCCTGGATCATTTTATCTTGATGAACTCATCGTTGCTGACAGAGCTGTGACTGGTAAAGGCATCTCTTTTGGTTTTTTTCCCCCCAGGACATTCCATTAAATCTATCATGATAAAGCAGGATGAAACTTTTTCAAAGGGAAATTTCACAACAGGCACAAAAATAATTTTTCTGTGAACTTATATTTATTTTTTTGTGACAGCAGCTGAGAAGGAATTACCAAAATATCAATATTCTTGGTTTATTTGAAAATATGTTTCTGTGAATGGAACAGACTTTGTTGAAATCACCATCCCTGGAAAGGTTAAAAAATGTGTAGATACGGCACTTGGGGATGTGGGTTAGTGGTGGACTGGGCAGTGCTGGAGAATAGTTGGACTCTGTGATCTTAGATGCCTTTTCCAACCTTAATGAAATATAACTTCTATTTTCCAATCTTTATGAAATATAACTTTCCAACCTATGAAATAAAACTTAAAACCAAAAACCCCCAGGTGGGTGTTTCCAGCTATGAAATTACATAACCTGAGTGTACTTACCTCTGCTCTCCTTGCTCTAAAGGATATTTGTGTTTTTTTCTTCCAGTTTCTCAGGGAGATCCCAAACCCCCCTGGCCAGGAGGGAGGATAATCGAAGCCGTGTCTGTGGTGGGGTCTCCTCCCACCTACAACGTGTCCTGGAGGGTGTCTGGCTGTGGTGCCAGTCTGCCCCTTCTCTCCCCAAGGTAGGGACAGCGAGTTCCTCACCTCGGTACCCTGGAACACCTCTCGCAGTTCCCCCAACATGTTCGGAGCTGGTTCTTAGCTGGGTTCAGTTGCTGGAACAAAATGTTGCTTGAGAAGTTTGAGATAATTTAGGGTGTCAGATATCCGTGGGTCAGCAAGGCGTGATGTAGGACTGGAAGGAAATCTAAACCCTTCTGGAACAGTGGATGATGGTGTTTCCAAAACATTTTTAATGACACCAACTCCCACATTAGGCACTGGAAGTCCACCTTGGGTGTCCTTGTTTGCTGAGATGAGGTTTCTGTCCCTCCCAACAATGGCAGAAGAATCGGAGCCATGGGCTGTAACTAGATCAGAGACTGTAACGTTAAAGGTTTGTACTGGCAGGAAATAAGTCCTGCAAAAGCTGGATTGTATCCGGCTGAGTCAAATGTAGTATCCTGACACAAACCACCAAGGGTAAGGGCAGGAATGAGAATACGGGGGGATGTTTGTGGTGGTTGAGATGTGTAACCAGAGGTGTAACTAATAGAAAGAGAGAAAACTTCTACTCCTGTGTGGAGCCTCAAGACTGACATTGGAATGCTGCAGATAGCACTGATGACTGTATTTTTCAAATAAATTTAGGAAAAAATGAGGAAAAAAATGCCATGCACATCATTATGGAGCTGAGGAAAATGCCTAGGAGAGGAAGATTTAAGAAGCTCCACCTGTTTAGCTAATTAAAAAAAGGATTAAGAGGTGGATTGATCACAGTACCTCTCACCAGGATAAAAAATGGTGCTTGGCATGGGTGGGCTTTTCCATCTCCCAGAGGAAGATATCAGAGAAAAGCAGGAATCAGCACAAGCTTTAAAAATGGGTGGGCTTAGCACTGTCTTTGGATATCATCAGAACAAACCTGTCTCTTTCTCTTCGCTGAACACGGGCTGTGATTTAATCTAAAATAACTCCTATTCCTGTCGGAACACGAATATTGTCTAAAATCTGTTGTACCGGCTGTACAGAGGGCTCAGTGATCCTTTTGGTTTTGTTTTCTGGAAATTTGCTCTGCAGAAGCCACTTGTTATCCAGACACTTAACACACGGTGGCATCGTTGTACCACAGAGAGGCTCCTTTTCCTTCGAAACACGAGAATTTTAGTGGCGAAGGAGAAAAGCATTTTAACTTCTAGAAACTGGTCTTTGGGTGAACTTGAATTACTCCAATACAGATGTGGTGTCTGGGGTCATAGTTTAATGGTGGACCTGGTAATGCTGGGTTGATGATTGGGCTTGATCTTAGGGGTCTTTCCAGCCTCAACGGTTGTACAATATGAAATCTCACTGTAATTCAGGGGAGTTGAGATTTTCATGGACTCAAGGAGATTACAGGGGGAAGTAGGAAATAATTTTTCTTTGATGTTGCAGATGCTGTCCAGGCTGCACTGAGCTGGTCCTTTAGAAAAACCTGTGCTGGGGTAGCACTCCCTGGTGCTTGATGGTGTATAAATGATTTCTTCCATCATAAATTTAAAAAGGCCATTTTCCATAGTTTTCTGCTGTATGCATTGATTGCATGATGCGGTTGGAGGTTGGGAATATGCAGTTATGTTTGAGCTCTGGGCATGTTCCCCCAAAATCCTCCAGGAGTGGTGCTCCTAAAGATGTCCCTCAGCTGTTGGTTGACATGGGGGTGTCAGGAGTGGGGGTCTCCACTGCTGATGCCTTCCTGTGACCCCCTCTCTGTCCCACAGAGGTGCAGTGCTTGGGGAGGGTTCTGGGGAGTACGGACACCTCTACATCTCCACAGAGGATGTGAGAGTCAGCCTGACCATCCAGAGGCTGCAGAAGTCATCCCCACCTCTTGGAGGGACCTTCCACATCCACTTGGCCAACACGGTGATACCAGGTAAGGGAAGATGCAGGTCAGGGCCTGGATTTCCTGAGCAGGAAGCCAAGGGAAGAATTCAAGAGGCCAGAGAAGTTTTGGCTGCCCCATCCCCTGGATGTGCTCAAGGCCAGGCTGGTTGCTATTAAAAAGTGCAGATGATCTTCAGATTAGACATAAGGAAGAAATTGTTTATCATGAGGGTGGTGAAACAGTGGCACAGGTTGCCCAGAGAGGTGGTGGATGTCTCATCCCTGAAAACTTTTGAGGTTGGGTTGGGTGGGGCTCTGAGCAACCTGGTGTAGGGTTCATTGCTTGGATTAGATGACCTTTAAAGGTCCTTTGCAACCCAAATCATTCTATGATTCTACTCTATAATTCTGTGATCTTTTGGTGTTTGGAGTCCAATAAAATTCACTCCTGCTGCAGAGGTTTGAACCACAACCAGCCTTGCACTAATAACGAAACCCCTTCCTTTCCTGGGAGCAGTCAGATGTGCTCTCCTGGAAATGGAGATATCCACTGCTCCCTGATGTCTTTTGCAGATGTTTCTGTGCACATCTCTGCCCACCAGCTCCGCAGGCTTTTGCAGGACAATGTGGATAATTTTACAGCTCCCTTCTTCAACACCAGTGACTTCACCGTGACCAGAGACTCCAGCTCGTGCTATGAAAGTGTCTGGACACTGACTTGGAAAAAAACAGCTGGGGACTTGCCCAATGTTATCAGTGTACAGTAATTTCTTTTGCTAATTCCCACTTTAATCCCCATCTGATGTCTTTGGCCTTGGCTGATTCACTCTCCTAATGCTGTTCTTATGAAGACGCTGTGGAAATTTAGGCAGTCTTCCTATTTGGAACAGCATCGTAAGCAATTCCAGATTAAATGATTTTAAAAAAAAAAAACAGTTGCAGGAAAAGAGATTACATTGAATCTGTGCTTCAAAACCAGGAGACTTGAGTGCAATTTCTGCACAATAAAGGGGCTGCTATACTGAAATGAAATCTTCATTAATTCTATCTACATTAATGTTTCGGTACAGTAACTGAAGCTCATCACAGATTTGTGGCATCATTTATTTGCCAAGAAGGTATTTTTCTGAGAACTGTTTTGTCTGGTTTCTTATCTGGCTCCCATAAGTCTCAGGTGAAGGTTCACTTTACACTCTCCCATCCCGAGATTTGTCATGTTAGTTTTGCTTCAAGCAGAAGGGTCTTTTTGAGTAAAGACTCAGAATGAGATGCTTCCTACCTCAAAAGGGAACATGATTTCTTTGGATATTCAGCTTCTAAAAGTGTGACATTATTTTCAACAAATTCCAGTGCTCTAGATGTTGGTCTGGAGGGTGAAAAAAGTTTGCCCTGCTTCTTCAGCTCTTGCACAGGCCCTTGTTTCACTTAATGTTATTTCTTTGAGAAGCTCTTTCCATGCCTAATTCCAAATTTTATTATTGAGTACTAAAAGTTTATTTGCAAATCTGGCTCCTCAATATCTTTTTCTCAGTTTGGCATCTCTCTGCCTGTAAGGCGAGGGTGGGAACAGGGAGGTATTGTGAAATCTTGGGTAATGAAGATTTAAACCCAGAGATGTGATTCATGGAAGAAAGGTGCAAAGAAGTTCCCAGGAGTTATTTGCTTATACAGATTCTGTTTTAATTTTAAAATCACAGGACAGAAAAGGATGAGAAACTTAAATTCCTTGATCTTTGCCAGGTCTCTGCCCAAAACCTCATTGGCCTGAAGCCAACTGTTTCTACTCGTGTGGTTTATGACGGAGGTGTTTTTATTGGACCAATATTTGGGGACATGCTTGCCACCCTCCATAACCAAACACAGGTGAGTTGATGTGCTCTTACACCTTTCACTGATTCAGCAGGGTTGTGTAGCTCCAGAAGTCTCACAGGTACTTGGGTACTTTGTTCTGACTCTTCTAAAACATCAAGATCTCAGGAGGGATATTTCTTGATATCTCTTTTAGCTAATCAAGGTCACATCCCAGTTTTTTTCCTCCAGCGTGAACAACAAGGGGCAAAAAATAAAATTGAGGGCTGCATGCTGAGAAGACATATTGTGGGTTTCATTTTAATCACTCTTCCAGGGTGCTTTAAATAGAATAAATTTATTCCTAAGGTAAAGAACTGGGGGGAAGCAAGAAAGGTCTTCAATGGACGACTAGAAGAACAGGAGTTTGAGGACATGTGGATCCCAGGATGGTGGGAGATAGGCTGGAGATGCAGCATCCAAAGCTGTGCTCTGCAGTGCCTTGGATGAGCCCTGGTAATTTGCTATTTAAATTTGCAATTAAATTTGCAGTGAGGCTGCAGCAGGGTGAACAGCTGTCTACCTGTGCCCCGTTCTGGCACTGAGTGCTCTTGATAGCTCAGGGTGGCTACCAGCATCTACAGGCAGTTGTGGCTCTAGAAAATACCTCTGTTCCCTTACCAGCTTGAAGGTAACCCTCTCCTCTGTCTCCAGGTGGTGGTGGTGGTGAATGATGTCCTTGCAAACTGTTCTGGCTCGTGCTCTTTCCAGTTCAGCCAGGAATTGACACCCACAGTCAGAGATGTGGAGTATTCATCAGGTAACGGGGCCTGGTGTCTGAACAAAGTGGCAAAAATTCCATGGAAAAGATCTGCCGGGTGCAGCCAGGTGGGGCTTGGTCTCTTCTCCCAGGGATGAAGAAATAGGATGATAGGAAATGGCCTTAACGTGCATCAGGAGAAGTTTAGTTATTAGGAAAAATTTCTTTATGGAATGGGTTGTCAGGCTCTGGAACAGGCTGCTCAGGGCAGTGGTGGAGTTACCGTCCCTGGAAGGGTTCAGAAGGCTTGTAGATGTGGCATTTGGGGACATGGTTTAGTAATGAACACAGAGGTGATCTCAGAGGTCTTCTCCAACCTTAACTGCTCTGTGATTCTATGGTAGAGGCATAAAGGGGAGAGAAACAATGGCAGGTTTGACGCCTAAAGGAAAAGACAGCTCTTGGCTCAAGTTATTTTTAATAAACATTTAAGGAAAAATGTAACAGCTGGACAGGGACAAGCAGGAATTGCAGTTATGTGGGACAATGAGGGATCACCAGTGGTGTGGTTTTTAGGATGTTCTGTTGAAGCTGGTACAAAGTTTTGGCTGTTGGCTGAAATTAAATTCTGGGCATTGCCACGCCAAAATTCTTGAGTCACCTCGACGATTATATTCCTCCAGGTGAAGGGTCCCAGGCCACAGTGGTTATCAGGGGGGCTGGCTTTGGCGAGGAGAAGCCGGCGCTGACGGTGGAGGTGAACAACAGGAGCTGCCACGTCACAGCTCTGAATCAGACTGAAGTGGTTTGCCGGGTGCCGAGGCTGCCGGTCGGGATCCACCGGGTGACACTGCTGGTGACACCTCACGGCCTCGCTCTCAACGGCACCACGGGACAAGGGATCTTCCTCACGGTCCGGCCAACACTGGGAGCTGTTGAACCTCCTTCAACTTCAGACATCGGTAGGTATGAACCCTACAAGGGAGCTGCTTCCAGCTTCTTCCTTGCCATAGCATGTTTTGGTTCTTCTGTGCTTTCACAAGCAAGATTTTCACCTGAAGAACAATAAATTTTATGGCTGGACACATTGTGTGTACCCCAAAGCACAGTCAATAATTACTTAAAGGTTGACAGACTCCCTTTGGCTCTTTGTGCAGGCAACCAGTTTCCCCAGTAGTTTTGTTTGGGAATTATATTTTCAAGTGCACATATACTCATTTCAGAAAATCATTAGCATTTCATACTTATCCTCCCATATACATTTGACATGTAGCTTTGTAGTATTTGAATTAATCTGGCCTAATTAGAGTGGGTATTAGGGAAAATTTCGTCACTGGAATGGTTGCAAATCACTGGAACAGGTTGCACAGGACATTGGTGGAGTTACCATCCCCACAGGGATTTGAAAAATGTGATGTGGCACCTGGGGACATGGGTTAGTGGTGGGCCTGGCAGTGCTGGGTTAATGGCTGGACTTAATGATCTTACAGGGCTTTTCCCACCTTAATGATCCACGATTCTATAACTGTGAAATGGCTGAATTTGGTTAATCCTGGTCCCATTGAAGCAAATTCATATTCTGAGGGATAAAATGGAAAACTTGCCTGTGTTTAGGTACAAAGCTAAGAAACTTAGAGGAGCTTAACCTAAACTGAATCTCCTTCCATTCCCATTATACCTCCTCTCCTTAAAACTGAAGAGGAAATAAAGAGTGATAAATTCCATACCTGAAGACAAGAGCTGGAAAGAATATTTTTTCTGGTTGTTTTTTGTTTGTTTGTTTGTTTGTTTGTTTGTTTGTTTGGTTTTGGTTCTTTTTGAGAGGCAAGAGTCTCCTCGACCCAATGAGAAATGTGGCAAACACTCTCAATACACCTGGGCTGTGCAGTGAGGGACAGTCTCAGATTATCCCTTGTTTTCAGGCAGCAAGGAATGCACCAGAAACAGCGTGAACCAGATCTACTCTGACGGCAAAATTACCCAGTCATTTTTCTGGGAATCTCCTCATTTCATTTTTGAGATCATGGTAACAAACACCACTAGAGCAGTACTGGCCTCGGTGAAGCTCAGACACACGGCCTGGGAGGTCTTATTGTGCCACGCTTGGCCACCTTGGAGCATCCAGAGAAAAGGAATGATGGCCTGTAAACCTCTCCATGGATGAGCATGGCATGGACTTGGAAAAACACAGGGTTCCTAAGCTAGCAGTTATGGCCACCTTTTTCTGTGCTTCTGGTTTTGATTTTTATTTATTTATTTATTGATTTATTGATTTATTCTTTTTTTGGTGGGGAGGAGGGGAGTTGTTTGTATTTTTTTTTTCTGGTGTTGATTTTTTTGGGTTGTTTTCCTTTTTTTTTTTTTGATGCATGGAAAGAAAACTATTCTAACTCTTTTACTAGCATTTTTTTCCCTAATGAGAGGGTCATATAGTACACTAAGGTTAAGAATCACTTTTAATTCATAGAAAGCCCAAACAACTCTAAAAAGCCCTAAAAACAATCCAGCAATGGCAAGTTTTAATGCTTGGGCCTTGCTTCTCCTTTCCTTCGCTGGCAAATCCACTCCTCCTCCCAATTACAGTGATCTGTCACTCATTAAAAAGAAAGCAAGTATAATGCTATCTTACATTACATGTGCCTGCAACACTTATAATTGGAAAGAATTACAGCTCCCATCTGTGTTTTTAATTTCTCCCATTTCAAATACCTCTCTTCAATCTCATCGTAAAGTGCACACAGGCAGTATTTCACTGCATATAGATATAATGTAGATATCAAAACTTAAGAGCATCAGTCTTTACACAGCACTCGTGGATTCTGAACTCTAAATCTGAAGCTCCTTATCTGACAACTCTCTCATTAGACAAGTGGCTTCAGTTTTCACTTCTTTCTGACTCTGCTCATTTAATGTTACAGGATGGGAAGGCAAGAAAGCACCTTGTACTTTGCTGGTTCAGCTCCCTCTTGTCAAAATATCCCTGGTCTCAGTGGTGCCATGCTGGGAGATCCCCATGACCTAACTCTAGAAGCATGGAATGCCTTTCTAAAGATACTCCCAAGTTCCAATGAATAGCAGGAGCTTGCTGTTAATGTATCTGATTGCTCTTGTTGGCCTGGATTTGCTGCCAGCCAGAGGAAATCAAGATTAAACTTCTGTAATTCTCTAGTGGTTTAAAGAATTAGCAGGAATAGGTAATTTTAGGAAAGCCTACAAGGGAATTTGTTATTAACATATAATTACTTCAACATAGAAGATTGCTTACATCACATGTGAAAAGAGGGATAAAAGCTCAGTAGGTTTACAATATAGCCATGCTAATAAATACAAATAAACACTGCATTAATTAGTGCCTGTCTGAGCAGTCTGTTCAGCCATAATCCTAAAACTCTGCAGTGCTGAGAACTAAAGCTCTGTTTCAAGTAACTTTTCCTTTTTACTTTAAAAGTTTCTCTGAATTGCATCAAAGCACAAACTCCAGCTTAGAATTGCCATTAATGCCCACTCCTGTTCTCTTTCCTGTTTCTCTTTGAAATATCCCTGAGTCTTCTAATCGCTTGGAAAAGCAAAGGGGCACCTTGACTCTTTGGAATGGGATGCTGAAGAAAGATCAAGCACAAGTCTGGCTTGTGTCGGGCACGATCCCACATGGGATTGAAGAGGCTCAGCCTGGCAGGAAGGAGAGCTGAGCTTGCTCAGCGCTCCACGGAACGAATCCCTCCATGACTTCCCTCACAGCTCCAGGTCTTGAGCCCTGCCAAGTCCCCTTTCTATCCCAAGTTTCCTAGACACATGCTACAGGCTTTTCTGACAGCGGGGAGCTTGGCAGCTGTTTGAACTGTGAGAGCACCTGCTGCGTTAAGCTCATTTTCCATTCTTAGTGCTTCTTCCTTCCTTCCTTATTTCATTCTCGGGCTGGGGATCTGTCTAAGGGGGAGATCACAGGCCAGGGCTTGCTGGTTTAAATAAGTATGTCATTAAAAAATAAACCGAGACACAAACCCAGTCGTCCTGTATCGTGGAGGAGAATTCAAATAATAGGCAAGAAGGATCTCTGGTGCAAGAGAGAGAGCCAGGCACAGCAAGGTGGAACAGGTCAGCGTCAGATCAGCTGAGAGACTCTACTGCCTTTTGTAGTCATCTATAAACAAAGAATTCTTTGCATATTAAAATAGTCTACATATTGAATATCATGGAATAATTGGGGTTTTTTTTAGGAGGACTAAGAGTGACTCTCAAGGGGACCAATCTGGAAGGGGTAAATGCGGTGTTGTTTGGATCCCAGCCTTGCCCAATTTTGGAGGAGGGCAGAAATTCAACAAGAATTCAATGTAAAATTCCTTCTCGGGTAAGAAACCACACTTCTTGGGGAGCAGTCAGAAGCCAATGTGCCTTCCTATGTTTTCCTGTCCTGAGTTACACTAGGGGAAGGGCAAAGAGTAGCCCCTCAGCCTAGTCTTGGCTGTGGGGCAATTTACTGGGGACTCTACAGATTAGACCAGCTTAATTAAAAATAGATTAATAGGTGATTTATGAAAACCAGTGAAAAAAGCAAGCTCCTTAATTTAGTAAAGATATTACAATTAAAAACTGTGTAGTCTGGGATTTTATTTACTAGTTTAATGTACTTGTATGGGTATAGCAAATCCAAACCTGCATAGCCTGGGATTGTTTTAAGGTTTCTAACTCTCTCTAGACGCTCTTTAAAGTCAACATAAATGTAGACATTTAAGTAGAGTCTGGTGTATGTGAAAGTTTAATCAGTGCCATGTGCCTGACTTAAGTATGGAAGATGCAGGAATATAAGAATTAATTTTTTTTTTAATGGGTTCATTCTGCTCTCTGATATTTTCTTTCTCTCTCTTCCTAGGGGACAGAAGATGCTGCTGTCCACGTGACACTGATTTCTGGGTACCAGTCAACAACAGTAACCAACTTGTTCCAATATGATCCTTCCTTGAACCCTGCGGTTGTATCCCTGAGCAGGAGCAGAAGTGGCATAGCAGGTGAAAAGGCTGCAGACGTGTATTGAGCATCTTCTGGAGAAGGGCTGTTAGTGCTGATGGTGGTAGGGCAGAGGGAATTTAGGTCTATAAAGTTTGAGCTGACACTTTGTGTTTGTTCTCATTTAAATTTTAGTTGCTATGTTTCCTGCTGGTCCTGGTCAGTTCTGGCTGGTTTTTTGTTGGTTTTTCTCTAGCATACATGAGGTAATGAGTTGCTCGCCCTAGGCTGGTATGGATGATGTCCACAGGATGTCAGGTTCAGTATAGTCCTGCTTTTGTGTCAGGTTTCTCTAACCCTGCTCTGAAATTATCCCATCCATTTGTGCAGTGATGGGAACTAAAGGAATGGTATGAAGCTGTGTCAGGGAAGGTTTAGGCTGGGTATGAGAAAATGTTTTTTTAAAAAAAAAAACACAGGGTGATTGGGCACTGAACAGGCTCCCCAGGGAATGGTTGTTGCACCAATGCTGTCAGAGCTCAAGAAATGTTTGTAAACACTCTCAGGCACATGGTTGGACTCCAGGGACTGTCCTGTGCAGGGTCAGGAGTTGAACTTTGATGATCCTTGTAGGTCCTTTCCAACTCAGGACATTCCATGATTCTGTATTTCTTAGTAACAGATTCACCCATGGCAAGGGAAATGAGCTCTGGAGAGTGTCCTTCTCCAGGATCCCCAGGAGCTGACCATAAAGAGCATCATGTGCATTTTGGCTTGCTGAATGCAGGGGATAGGGAACATTTCAATTACTGGTTCCCATTTCCAAGCCAAACTGTTCCTTCCATTGTGATCTTGTGATGTGTTGCTTTAGAATATGAGCATAGACCTCACAGAACTCATGGGGACAAAATCCTAATTAGATCTCATGGAGTGTTTGTTGTTCTTGTCTTTTGAAAGTTTCTATTTGGGGTTGTTTTGTTTTGTTTTGTTTTGTTTTGTTTTGTTTCTCATTTCCCTTATTTTTTCCCCCAGGATTATGATTAGGTGTAAGGAATAGAAAGCATTAATGGTGAATGATGTCCACTTATAAATAAGACTTTTAGGAAGGTTTAGTACATTTCTACATCACAAACCGACATCGGTTTCTTGATATCTGAGGCAGCAAGGAAGGACAATGGAAGACAGAAATATTCCTATTTTCCTACCTATCCCGCTCCCATTCCTCCAAGAATGTAATAATCTGACTTTTTTCCTCTATTTTTGCAACCTCTCCAGTGAACACCTTAAAGCTGCCTGTAGCTCCCGAGTTTGGTTGGACCTGGTGGGGATGTACAGGGTTAGGTGACTGCCAGTACCAAAAATTCTCTGTGCACTCCCAGCATTTCTGTTCCTTTCCCCAAATGCCCTTGTCATTTTCTATTACTCCAGGATGCATAAATAAGAGAAAACGTCCTTTATCATCTGAATATTATTCAGATACCACGGCACCAAGGGGAGGTTTTTGTAGCCGCGGGCAGCCCAGGTGCAAGGAATTCCTTAATGTTACAGTGTCTCATGAGCTGTGGTGGGGCTGAGTTCAATCTCCGATTCAGAACCTCCACGGCTTCGTCTTTTAATATAATTTTCCTTCTATATAATAAAAAGAATAAATAAATTACACCGATGCCTTCCAGGCATCTGGGATTAAGCTGACAATTGACCAAGAGTCCAAAGAGTTCACGTTATTAACATATTCAACTTCTCAGGCTTTCAAACTTTATTTGAGTCTTTGTGAATGCAGAATTGAAAAGTACCAGCTCCAAGACCTGCTCAAAGGAGCAGGTAGTTGAGGGGAGCTTTGTACAGGCTCTCCTGCTTCTTGGGAGCTTCTTCCTCCCTGCTTCATCCTTTCAGGGGAGACAGGAGGATGAGATTCACCTCCTAAACACATCCCTGTGCTCATTGTTTAGATGTTTTGCATGGCCATTGAAGGAAATAGATGGTTCTGTGGTGGGATTTGCCACAGCTCTTTTGTGTGTCTTACAATAGGATGAACCATGGCATAAAGTATCTTTTCACTGATCACAGATAGAGCTATCAGTGAAATGCTTTTATTTGGACTGATGGACACCACTCTATTTTTTTTAAGCTATTTCAGAAGAAATTTAGGTTATGAAAATATTTTGTCTCTGGATTTGTCCTTTCTTGTTACTGTGCTGTGCACAAATAGAGGAAAGTATCCTCTACCACCTTAACACAGTTTGACACACAGGAGCTTAAATAGGAGAGAGAGTTGTGATTACTGAAAATAAGGTGTGTTGCAGCAGAGCTGGTTTTCCCTGGAACTGAGTTAATTTTTTCATAGTGACTTGTGTGGGGCTGTGTTTTGGGCTTGTGCTGAAAACGGTGTGGATAACACGGGGATGTTCTGTTATTGCTGAGCAGGGCTCACACAGAGTCAGGGACTTTTCTGTTCCTTACCCCACCAGTGAATGGGCTGGGGGTGCACAAGGATTTGGGAGGGGACACAGCCAGGACAGCTGACCCCAA
The DNA here is from genome assembly GCA_013397845.1 of Melanocharis versteri. Lineage (NCBI taxonomy): Eukaryota > Metazoa > Chordata > Aves > Passeriformes > Melanocharitidae > Melanocharis > Melanocharis versteri. The sequence continues at coordinate 29,128 of VZTG01008442.1, forward strand.
CTGACCCAAGGGATATTCCAGACCAGTTTATAAAGCTGAGGGAGGAAGGAGGCAGAGGGAATCCTTCAGAGTGATGGCATTTTGTCTTCCCAAGCCAATGTTCCACGTGATGGAGCCCTGCTGGGATGGCTGAACACCTGTCTGCCCATGGGAAGTGGAGAATGAAGTCCTTGTTTTGCTTTGCACACATAAGTTTTGCTTTACCCATTAAATTGTTTTTATCTTCACCCTCAACTTTTCTCCCTTTTATTCTTCCAATCCTCTCCCCCATCCCACTGCAGGGGAGGGAGTGAGCAGCTGTGTGCGGCTGAGATGCCATCTGGGGTTAAACCATGACAAGCATGTCTGACTTTAGGTACCCAAGGAAATTTTCATTCTATTGCAGAAGGCTCCTGTTAATATTACATGGCTCCATAATGCTGAAAAAGAGGCTCTAGATAATTTATCAGGGATTTAGGAAAAAATCCCAGAACCCCTTTGCTCCAGAGCTTTAAAAAAACTGGATTTGGTTTTTTATCAGGTTCAGATATTTATAGGACAGATATTTATGGTAAGGGGGACGTGAATCCTATCCTGAGCATGGCTGAGAGTGGCTATTGGTGGTCATAACCACGTTCACTGTGCTGATGTCTCGAGACAACCCTGATAGCTGGTGACCTTATGCAGGAGAGATTGAGTAGGATACAGAACCACTGCAGTCTTCAACATTTTGGGTTTGGGCTGATGGGCACGACCGGACCTATTCTGGCATGATGGGACTCTGCTCTTCCTCAGGCAATGGTCACATGCGCTAAAATAACCATTGCCAGGAACACTGAAAAAGTTCCCTTCCTTTCTCTGCAGGGAGTGAGGAGCTTCACATTGGAATATCCCAGTTTGCCAGCTACCAGGGCTCAGATGTCAGGGTCCAAATTGGGGACTCGTGGCCACAGATCCAGGCGAGGACAGACCGTGGGGTTAATGTGACACTGCCAGCCCTGCCTGCAGGGTGGTACAATATTTCTGTCCTTATCAATGGCATTGCTGTTGCTTCAAACAGGTGTGTATTTCCCTTAGAAGCTTCACTCTCCATCCTATTTGGTGTTTTAGGGTTAACCTGAAAAGGGAGGTTTGAGGTTTTCACAAATTCCGTACCTAATGGTGAATTCTGCAGAGTGGTATGAAATTATGAATAATTATCAAGGCATTTATTGATCTGTGGAGTCCAAGTCAGCAAACTGCTAATGCTAGTCAATTAACTCCCCTTGGATCAGTAGGAGGCAGGAGAGAAACATTTTAGGAAAAAACAGTTGATTTGATGAAAAATGCATATTCAGGCAATCAAAGGTATTCGCAGATTCAGGTCAAATGCAGATAAACCCTGCTGTAGGAAAACAGCAGAAGAAAAGAAACACTTTTCATCAGAAAAACAAAAGCTAGTTTGAACAATACAAAAATGCTTTGTTTGGAGAATTTTTAAATGATGCTATTTCCATCTCCTAAGGTGACACTTCAAGTTCATGCCTAGATAAATGTAACATAAATGAATTAAAATGTGGGGGAAAGCTGACCTGAAATTGGGATATAGGAATGCATTCACAAGGAACACAGTTTTGTTCCTCTGCCATGGCAGCTGCCAGGAGTGATCCCGAAATGACAATATTGAGGAGAAATGAGGTGTTTTTATTGCTCACAAACCAACTTAAGCTGCTTGTAATGGTAATGAACCTCAGAAGGAGAAAAACTGTGGTTGGTGGGATGGCACACAGGGATTCATCCCACCTGGTACTGGCGTCTGTGAGCAGCACCATCACTTCATCTCCAGGGATAGATTGGAAGGAGATGAGTCATCCCAGGAGAGCACTCTGATCTCTGGTGGGCTGGATTGCAGGATTGGGAAGGTCCCTTCTCTAGCATGTCTTTTTAGGGAAGGGGATGTTTTTGAAAAGAGGGTGATGAAGAAAAATAGATGTAGATGGGACAGAAACAGAGCTATACCTTTATCTGGGTGGGCTTCAGCAGTTCGTGTCTGTTTCCTCTTGTTCAATTTACTCCACTCTCTGGTGGGAGGGTGTGAGGAGAGATGGCAGCTGTGATGCCTTTTTAATGCACTTCTATTGGGCATAGCTACAGTGGGATCTGCTTGGCAAAAAGTCCTTATTCTTTCTTCCTTCAATGGGCAGTTGAGTTGGATTAAATTTGGCCCACAAGTCGCCAATTGATAAGAGAGTGTTTGTGATAGACGTGGCTCAAATGTGTCCCTGCCCATGGCAGGGGGGTTGGAATGAGATGATCTTTAAGGTCCCTTTTAACCCAAACCATTCTGTGATTCCAAACCACATGGAAAAATTTGGGGTGTTGGGTGGTCTTGTCGTCAAGCAAAGGGGATGTGCCTGGTGGGTGCTTGGCTTTCCAGGAGCTGTAAGAATGAAAAGCAGTGCAGCAGGAAGGAAAACCAGCAGTTAGAATAGCCCTGACTGCCCCAAACCCTTTCTGTGTTGCTTGTGTTCTGCAGGGTTGAGCCGTTAATCCAGTACCTCTCCGAGATCTTCAGCGTCGAGCCGTGTTGTGGCTCCGTTCTGGGTAAGCAGCATTGGCACATCTGCAGCCACTTATGGGGGTTAAAGGGATCAAGGGCACACTTTTCCTGCAGGAATGGAAAGTGCGTCCCGTTTCACATCCGTTTAAATGAGGGCGTTTTGAATCTGTGACCCTTTATTATGCAGACGTTGACTGGGAGAGAGCAGCGGTCTGGAAATGTGGGATTGCAGTGAGCATCCCTCCATCTGGTTGGCTGGCTCAGGGCTCCCTGTGCTTTGAATTTGATTTCCCCAAGTGTTTACTCATGTACCCTTGCACGTTCCCGTTGGGAAAACAAATCACGCCCACACCTGGCTCATCTGTGCTGTTTCTTTCAGTCATTTTGCCCCCATCTTTCAAGGTTTTCCATGTGAAAGTTAGGTGGAAAGCAGAGTACAATTGTGGTTTGAAGCAAACAATAATTTCAAGTGATCCCAAAAGGGATGTTCGTTTTTGTTACGTTGAAAAGACAAAATAAAAAAAAAAGCCCTTTTTCAATGTTAATTTTAATCAAAAGGGAAATATTTATTAATCCTGTTCCAAGCTTTTAGACACTGGAAATAATTTAAGTGTGTTTCTGAGCAGAACATTGCTGAATTAAAAAGAAAAGTTTTACTTTAAATCTTAAAAGGCAGATTTGGGGTGGTTGATTTATTTTGTCATTTGGCTGGTGGTGGGGGAGAGTTGAATCCCTGTAGTGAATTTTACATGAGCCCTTAGAAATGCTTTTATAGAAGACAGAGAAATTCTTGTGCTACAACCTCAGGTCCTCCACAGATTGCTCTCCCAGGCTCACAACACATTTAAAGACACAAAAATTCAGAGGCTTTGTGGTACGTGATTAGTTCAATAGTTTGTGAAGTGCTCAAGCCTTGAAAGATGAGAGTGGATAGAGCTTGAAGAGCAAATCCTATCCGTTTTGAAGATTAAGCCATACTACAAAAAATAATAAAAGTTTTACCCTTCTTTTTATATTTCAGGGTAAATTGAAAATTAAATAAGGACTGATTAACCCTTTGGTTGTGGTTTTATGAATGGCTTAAGCTGAATTAAAATCTCTTTGCTGCAAAAAGCACCAGTCCCTCCCCCCTTACCTGTAGTCTTTTGTTGCCTCTAACAGTTGTGTGTGCATCTGGGTTGAGGATTTGGGCTCACTTAAAAAGAAGCCTCGTCGTAAACCAACTCATTTTTTCAGCCAGATCACGGGAAAAGGAAGAGAATGGGCTTAATGGATAAAGAGGTTGAAGCAAGGCAGGACACTGGGAGTACCAGTACTGCAAACAGTGGACAGAGGCTTTGGGTGGGCTCTTCCCTGTGAGGGTGGGGAGGCCCTGGCACAGGTTGCCCAGAGAAGCTGTGGCTGCCCCATCCCTGGAAGTGTCCAAGGCCAGGTTGGATGGGGTTTGGAGCACCTTGGGATCGTGGGAGGTGTTCCCTGCCCATGACGGGGGGTGGGACTGGATCATCTTTAAGGTCCCTTCCCACTCAAACCCTTCTGTGATTCTATGAAATCTGCCACTGCCCGAGTCTGAAAATATTCACAATCACATTCTTCTTCCCTGTGGGCACCAGGAACAAACTCCCTTCCCACCCACCTGTACAGACAGCTCCATTCCATGAAGAGTTCAGTCTCTCTTTACTCTCAGGGGTCTTTCACAGCAGCTTTCTCCATTTCTGTGGTGGCTTTCTACAGTCATTTACTGCCACAAAGATCCCTGGCTACCTGTTACCTTAGCCTCTCGTCCATGTAGGATTATCCTGATATATGACTACTATTATCTCTAGAGGTCTTGTCCAAACAAAAAATGACTTGATTTCTTCTTTCCTTCAGCCTGTCATGTTTATCAGATTTACCATAGAATGATTTGGGTTGGAAGGGACCTCAAAATTCATGGTTTGTGATGGTTCAGAGATAGTAATGAATTCCTTTCCTGTATATAATATCCTTCTTCCTTATTTTGTTTTGCTCCTAGGTGGAACACTGCTCACAATCTCTGGGGTGGGCTTTAGCCAAAATCCTGCCCTGGTTTCTGTGTCAATGGACAATCAAACCTGTACAGTTACTCATCTGGAAGAAGAGACAATTTGGTGCCTGACCCCGCCAGCTGCTAATTTGTCTAATGAAGATTCACATGACATCTCTGTCAGAGTAAATGTAGCCATCAGCAGTGGGTCACTTCAACATGCTGTCTTTGCAAACAGGACCACCACCTTTAACTACCAAAGAGCTTTGACTCCTCTCGTTACTGCTGTTGAAACAGAAATCACAGACCGCAACGTCCTCTTGAGCGTTCAGGGAATAAACATCACTGGATCTATGGCTAAGCTTGGACACAGTGAATGCCAACTTGAGTTTCAACATGGCAACCAGTCCGCGATGTCTTATCAGTGCTCTTTGCCACTGAACAGCCTGGAACCTGGGACTTTCCCCATCCAGGTCATCCAGAGGCAGCTGGGATATGCTCAGGTGACAGCAAGGCAGCAGGCCCTCACCATAACTCCACAGATAACCTCCATACTCCCATCACAAGGATCAATCTGTGGTGGGATGTTGCTCACTATATCTGGTATTGCTTTGAAATCCAGGTGGAATTTGGTACGGGTCAACCTGGAGAGTAATTACTCCTGTGAGATCCAGAAGTCTGATAATGACTCCATCAGTTGTGTTGTCCTTGCAAGGGCCCATCCTTTGCACCCTCAGTGGCTGGCTGAGGCATCTTGGGCTCTCAACGTCACAGTGGTTGTCAACGGGGTCCCCAGTGTGTGCCTTGGGGACTGTACACTCCACCTCCGGGAGCACTGGACCCCCCTGGTGCACCTGGTGACCTGGAAGACCAATGGGACATTGACCCACATGACAATCAAAGGACAGAGGTTGGCATGGCAGGGTGACAGCCCCGTGGTACACGTGGATAACAGCACTGCCTGCACGGTGACTTTCTGGAACGAGACCATCATCACGTGCCAGACAGCCTGCCTGGCCCCAGGGGAGCACAACATTTCCATATCCAGCAGGAAGAGTGGCCGTGCTTGTTTCAGAGGGACATCCAGCTTTCTCACCATCCTGCCCTGGGTGTACCAGTTTTACCCACGGAATTTCAGCACCAATGGCGGGGGGCTGCTCAGCTTAGCAGGGTTGGCTCTGAAGGGAAAGAGGATGACTTCTGTGCTCATAGATCATCGCCCTTGCCTCGTTCTCAACATCACCTGTGTGTTTATCCAGTGCACAGTGCCTCCGGGGAGAGGCACGAGGGCTCTGAGTCTGAAAGTGGATGGACACTCCTATTACCTTGGAACAATAAGTTATAGGGAGGAATTTACCCCAGCTTTCCTTTCACTTGTTTCCACTGGTCTCCTTTTAACTTTGACAGTATCACAGGTCACAGAGATGGACACCATCCACGTGTTTATTGGAGATTTTCCTTGCAGCAACATCACCATCACTCGCTCCATGTTGCAGTGCTCAGCTCCTCTGCTCCCTGTGGGCGAGTACCCTGTGCTGGGCCTGGATGTTCCCAGGGGATGGGCTTCCTCCAACCTGACCTTCACTTCTCATCTGACAGTGACAGCTGCACGTCACAACTGGGGTAAGTCATGGAGGGCTGCTGCAGGTCCTCCACAAGGTTTTGTGTGAGGCAGTGTAGTGACAGGGTTTTTTTTGTCATGAAAGCAAAAATTATGAATTAAAAAAAAATACTTTTGTTGACAGCTGGCTGTCAGGCTCTGTCTTAAATCCCATTTTCTCTCCTTTTCCAAGGTGGCTTGAATGGAGGACCAGTTTACCTGCATGGAACTGGGTTTTCCCCAGGGAAGACTTTGGTCACAATCTGTGGCACCAGCTGTGAACTCTTGGGCAACATGACAGTGACTGAGCTGAGCTGCCTTGCCCCACGCCTACAAGGTCAGTTAAAACACAAACCCTGTCATTGTGTTAAAAATATCCCCTAAAATCTTGACTCAAAATGGGAAGTCCTTGTGTATCTCATCCCAGGGGAGCAGAGAGCAGCCCTGGAGAGAGGAGAGGAATTAACGTAGCATTGATAAAGTTTGGACTTGATGATCTTGGAGGTCTTTTCCAACAGTAATGATTCCATGATTCTATGACTTCTGGTTTTTGAACTCAGTCTGAAGGCAGACGGTGTCAGGGTGAGTTTTTGTGTCAGTGGCCGTGGATGTTGGACTAGATCCAGCAAGTGCCTGTGGCCACACTTGCACAACACCAATGTTTCCTCAGAGCAGCTATTCCTTGGGAAAGCTGCCCCACATAAAACATGCATATGGACTGCAGGGTTGGGTACCCAAACACATCTTGGCCATCATGATCATCTTAATGAATTAAACTCCCTTAAACGCTTTTTCTTCTGAGGAAATGGTCTCAAGTTGCACCAGGGAAGTTTCAGTTTAGATATTAGAAAACTTTTTTCACATAAAGTGTTTTCAAGCATTGGAAGACAGTACCTAAGGAAGTGGTGGAGTCATCCCTGAAAGAGTTAAAGAAAGGAGTGGATGTGGCACTTGATGACATGGTTTAGTGGTGAGCATGGTGTTGGACACGATCTTAAAAGTCTTTTCCAACTTTAACAATTCTTTGATTCTTGGCCACACATATTTTGTGTTTTGGCTACATGATGGGATGGCCTCAGTGGGGTAAAGGTGTAGAAGGAAAAGGTTGAATGACTGGAAGGGTGAACAAATGTCGGGCCATGGCCAGTTCATACCTTTGGGAAGCTGAGATGAAGATTTGACTTCCTTGAGAGGAGGATGGGATCATCCATCATGACCAGAGCATCTCCCTTAACTGGAGAGAACATGGAATGGTCCCCACATCTCTCAGAGAAATAACCCTGCCTGGATTTTGGAGCTAGCTCTTCAAAATGATCATTTCCTGGGACAAGATAAGTTTCCCCCTTTTCCTACTGGAAGCTCAGAATTAGGCTCCTCAGATCTGCAAAAGGCAGAGTTTAAGACTTTTAAATCTCACCTGAGCCATGTACCATTCCCCAAATTCTAAGCATGGAGTATTCACCTTGGTGCTTGACTCCTTGGTGAAGTTCCCATCCCTGGAGGTGTCCAGGGAATGACTGGATGTGGCACTCCGTGCTCTGGGCTGGGTGACGAGATGGGGATCACTCAAAGGTTGGACTCTGCAGTCTTGGAGATCTTTTGCAACCTAAATGGTGCTGTGATTCAGGGATCCCAACACTCAGAAGCTTAATATTTCAGCCCCTTCATGGCTCTGAAGTTGGAGAACATCTGGAGGTCTGCAGAAATATTTGCTGTTCTGAGGCTGTCCAGACATTCAGTGTCCAGGTGACCAGAGATCCATGACCTCTTTTCATTCGTGGACGTGAAAGAAAGGTGGCAAGTTAGAATGTCCATCAGAGTAAATTTACAGGGGCTTGTCCAAAGATGTGTGGAATATCCATCCTTTTGAGCAAGGGTTGGGACAAGAGGCATCCAGGCATCCTCTTCAGCCTCACTTATTCTCAAATTCTAAATTTACTCCTGCCATTTTGAATGGTTCTTTTCATAGAATCCCAGAAAGATTTTGTTTGGACGGAAACTTAAAGGTCCTCTAGTTCCAACCCCAGTGCCATGTGGAATACTAAGAAAAATGGAAGGGAAAAGGAAAAAGGGCTTTAAAACCCAATCAGAAGCGCTCGAAAAGAAACACCGAGAGGGCATAAAGAGCTCAATTTTCTTTGTTTTAAACAAGGCCCAGGCACAGTCCACAAAACTGCTTGTTATTTTAAATAGAAAAAGACATGGTGCTGGGGTGCTGGAAAAAAAATAGAGCACAAAACTGAGCACCCTGGTTATTGCAGGGAGAGTAGCATACTAAAATTTAATCACGTTGATCCAAGCTGTGTTCAGAACTCACTGAGTGGTTGGTGGCAGAGGGAGCCTGGGGAAAACAATCTTAGAGGCAGGACCACGATGCTTGTTCCTGTCACTAGATGTCAGCAGGTGAATGCTGGTCGCTGGTTGTGTGTCTGGAGAGGAAATGCAAAGGAAGTGTTGCCTCACCCTCGCTCTCCTGCCCTGGGTTTTGCAGCCTCGCCAGTTTCACCAGTCGAGTTGCAAAACATTTGTTAATTAAATATTTACAATATTCACAAGCAAATATCTTTTTTTTTTTTCTTTTCTTAAAAAAATAAAAATCCTTTGGCAGGCTGCTCAGATCTGTGTTTATCAGGCTATTCGTGCTCCCTGAGACAGCTGTGTTCAGCCTGTGCACATCTACATCTGGCATGGGTGAATCTGTGTACAGAGCAAGATGCTTTCCAGATACACTTCCACTTAATGCTTAATATTTAAGGATTTTTTTCTTTTTTTAATATTTAAGTATTTAACCCTGCCCCTCACCACGTCTAGGGTGGTTTAAGTGCAGGAAGTCCAGTTTCATGTCATGGTTTCCATCGTGCTGTTTGCCTGGGGGATTTTGCCACTTGGCACTAGCACATCCAGTGCTCAGACCTTTCCTGCGCTGCCTCGTCCACATGGGAGAGGTGGCAAAGGGACTCCAGGGATGCAGGACTGTGAAGGAATGGGAAGGGGAGGCCTGTGGTGCCCCAGGGCCCCTCAGCGTTGTGTCCAAGCTGGATGCTTGCCTGACCTTTCCCAGCTCTGCTCGCCACGCTGGCTGATGTGAAGAGTTTAAACTGCATTTCTTCTGTTACTGAGGGCTGTGAAGCAGAACCCCCTCTCCTCTGGCACTGTGGGATGTCAGGTGGCAGTGGCTGCCCCGGGCTCTCAGTGCTGGGTCACGTTGTGTCTGGCTTGCTTGAGATTAGAGATGTCCACGTGGGAATCCCCAGCCGGTCCCTGTAGCTCTCTCGTGATCCAATCCATAGGGCAAGGCTCTGCCGGTAGGAAATGTGAGTTCTTTCCCTTTGAGCAGGAGGTTTTCCAAGAGATGAGGAACTGCCAGGCTCAGCAGGATCCATCCATAAACCTCCCCCACGGGGTTTTCCGTAGGAACGGGTGTTGAGTGGGGTCACAGCGAGGTTTTGGTTTGATCACTGGCAAGAGCTGGGTGTGTTGCTGAGATGTGCTCACTCCAGAGCACAAGGAATGGGAATGCAGGAGTAGACTTTTTTATGGAAACGGTTGTCTTTTGCAAGGTGCAGAAGAATCAATTCAGAACACAGTGAAAATTTGATTTTCAGCCTTAAAGCTTAAAAAAAATAACAAAATTAAATAAAATTAACAAAACCCCACTGCCTTCAAGGAAAAACAAAACCAAAAGAAAAATGCCCAAACTAACCTATGAGTCTTTAAAGGTAAAGATATAACTGGCTTGATCACCGTGCCTGGAAGGGTTCAAAAGCCATGTAGATGTGGCACTTGGGGACATGATTTAGTGGTGGGTTTGGCAGTGCTGGGGGAATGACTGGGCTCAGTTTCAGAGGGCTCTTCCAACCAAAGTGATTCTACGATCCTGAAAGCTCTCCCCTTCTCTGGTTCTTGCTTTGTTGCTCATGCCACTGCACGAGAGCAAATGCAGCTGTGGATTCTGTTCAGCTCAGGTTAAACTTACAGAACACGTGGTTGATGTTTGTGGAGCTGAGTTGTGCTCCTGTGAAAGATGGGAAAACTGGCAAGAAGATTGAGGCAGGTGAGAAAATAAGTGATTATTCCTCTCAGGTGATATTAGTGTAGGTACCATATATAATTTTGCAGCAAGCCAGTCCCTGGGTTTTATGTTTTACATTAAGGTGAAGGTAAGCAAGGCCTCTTTAAAAGGATAAAAGCTGATAAGAAGATCCATCAGGGTAAAAGCTGAGCCTGATTTGCCTGGTTGCATCAGCATGCTTCGAATAACAGGTCTGACTTCAGGGTGATGTAACAGTTCTTGGGATCTTTGTTGGACAGTGCTGGACCTACCATTAGCCAGACTCCACTGGTAAAAGTGGATGTTTAGGGAGGAGGATTTGGATTAGAGGCTAGAAATGTGGCTGGTTTAAAAGGGTGAGATATGTGGTTTGGTGGAACTCTTTGAATGGGGCAAGAGGAGAGCGAGGAATGAGTTTTGGTTGTAATAAGGAGATGCGCTGAGCCAGGACAATGGGGACTAGAGCCAGGGAAATTTAGGGATTTGTGAGAGCAAATGCAGAAGGTATGAAGAGGGCCTGTTGTGGTGTTGTGGCAATTGGGACCTCAGTAGAAGCCAGGCCCTCTGCTGTTTATTGTGGAGACCAAACCAAAGGATCCGAATGGTCCCTTCTACCTTTCAAATCCAGAAATGGAGTGAAGAGGGGGAAATAAAGCATATTGATTACACGGCAGGAATGTTCTGACAGTGAGATCTATCAGGCAGTGGAATAGATGCTTGAAAGTCACCTCTTGGGACTTCTGAAACCTGGCTGTGTGAAATGAATGTCTCACAGGGAGCAATTCTTCATAGGCAGAGGTTGGACTCGATGACCTCAACAGGTCTCTTTTTCCTCTCCCCTTTTTTATTACCTTATTTTTTTTTAATTCTTTGTCATCCTTGCTAAGCACATGTTGATTCTCCACCATCCTTTTTGTGAAGGGTGGAAAACTGGGGATGTGAGGTTTGGCACTGGGACTCCTTGGGCAGTTCTTCAATCAATCCCCAGCTGCCCTTGGAGCCTCCTGTAGGTTTGAGCCTCATCACATGTCCAGCTGCTGTTATTAAACAGTGACCCAGAACAAAACCCTTGTGCTGAGCATCCCAGGATCCTGGATTAAGCCAGAGTATCCCTCAAAGCCAGGGCTGGGGGTAGTCAGTCCCTAAGCCATCACCACCACGCAGGGATTTGGCTGCCGTAGTGTCTGATCTCAAAAGAGAGGCTGTAATGAGCTGAGTGCATTCATCCCAGTGCTGGGATTGCAGGTTTGATCTTTATAGGGAGTATAAAGCCTAAAGCAGCTTCATCCTGGGGATTGAACACTAACCAATTAAGCAGGGAGAAGAATTGCGTCCCAGAACAGGCAGAATATCCTTTTAGGATGTGCCAAAAGTGTGTTGAAATCTTAAGCTGATATTTTTTGCTGCTGTTATGGTAGGAGATAATGGCACCAACAATACCAAGGGCTATTTGTGTTCCATGGTCAGAGGAATGGGAAGGGAAAGGCCAAGACTTCCTCCTAAATGAATAAAGATACTAAAACCTCTGGTAGCAGGGAAATAGGAGGACCTTGGGGAGCCCCAAGGAAGGAATGGGAAAAGAACATCACCTCTAAGAGTGATATCTCCATCCGATGGACAGGAGATGTGGGGTGTGGAGGTGAGATTCCTCCCTCCTTCCACCTGAGAGAGAGAAAGCAATTCTAAGTTTGATTCTGGGGTGTACAGATTGAGTAGGGTTTGCTTGGATTTTGCTTCCACTAATCCCTTTGCAATCCTTTGTAGCCATGTTCTAAAACTTAGATTTTATAAATTAATACCTTTGTTTGCCTGGTTTGAGTTAAAAATTATTTCAGCTGTTGGTAGGATACAAGGCCTCACGTTCCTACAGGCATGATAACATTGGGATGAGGGCACTGGAGCACAGCAGAAATGCCCAATTTCCACACTTTGGGGTTATTTAAAAAGTGCCAGACTGTTCTTGTGCTGAGCTCTCAGGGCTGTGTGGAAAACACCTTCTGGTGACCTACACGAGCCAGGCAAGTTCTTTGACAGCAGCAAGATGTCGAGGAAAACAGCCCTGAGATTCTGAGAGTGGTTTCCAGCATTTGTCCCAAAATAGAATTCAAGTGGTTTTCCACATGGGAAAACTCTGCCGTGCTCTTTACAAGACCACAGAGGAAAACCAAAGCCTTCCTGTAATGAATTTGTTCTGCTGGAGGTTGTTGCAAATGCAAGATCTTTGCAGCATTGAGTCCCCTTGGCTGCTATTTATTTGTCAAAACACAGATATTTAGTGCTGCTTAAGATGCCTTTGGAATGTCAGGAAAGACATAAGGCTTTTGTGGGAGCCGTGGAATACCTGAGGTAGCTCTAGACAGAATTTTTGGAAAATAAAAGCAAAATCTAGCAATCATTCTTTTAGGCTTCTCTGCCTATTACTTGCCTTAGATGTACGTCTTCAAGGCAGGGATTGTTTGGCTCTGTCTGGATGCCAAGCAAGAAAATTGCCACTGGATTTGGGGAAGGAAAGGGATTAAGCATATTGCAAAATTTGCGAGCATGTGGGTGACTTTATTTTCTCATTCTAAATCCAGAGAAGAAAAATAGAGAAGGATTGTAAACTCTCTCTCTCAAGTTCAGAGCAGATGAACTGATAGATTTTAATATTTCAAAAACACCTAAAACATTAAGCAGTTATAAACGCTTCAGAAAAAACCCTATGAAATAATGATTTTTAGCATAATGTGCTAAATATTTTAATACAGGAAATATAACACTTTCATATTTTTACAATTTCAACCCCCATTTTTTAGAATTGCTTAGGAGACAAGACATTCATTGACAATGACACTTCCCCAGCAAACAAGGTACCTTTTGAACAAACTGGAACTTACAAAAGCAAATAAAAAAACCCCTCTTCCTTGATAAATTCCCATTGATTGGATTTCTGATGCTTGAGGAATACTCTTGGATGACACAGTGCAGTCTGTTAAACTGTCCACAGACCTTTTCAGGAGTTCATTACAACTGTTTGGTTAGCTCAGGATTAATGAATATTCTTCAAAAGTCAGGGCTTTGAGAGAAACAGTTTTAATGTCTGTCATGGTTCAATGCTTAAAGGATCCCTTTTTAAAATTATTAAACCCAAATATTTCAACTGAATCTGAACTTCAGCGACAGCTCATAATACCATTTTTTTAGCATTTTTTGTCTGGATTTAGAATAAGGAAATCTAATTTCTGCTCACAGAATCACACTGAATCACTTAGGTTGGAGAAAACCTCCAAGATCATCGAGTCCAACCTGTGACCAGTCCCCACCTTGTCACCCAGACCAGAGCACTGAGTGCCACATCCAGGCCTTCCCTGAACACCTCCAGGGCTGGTGACTCCACCACCTCCCAGGGCATTGCATTCCAGTGCTGAACAACACTTTCCACGAAAAAAATTCTTCCAGATGTTCACACCACTTGTTCTTTAAATACACCTCGGAACAGCTGCTCCCATCACAATTTTTACCTCATCTATGGAGTCAAACTTGGGCCACATCTTGAGTCACACTCAGCTACAGAGCAAGGTGGGAGATCCCAGTCCCTACCAGTTCCCCAGGAGCCCTCCAAGTTGTGTCAGTGCTTCCTCAAAAACCGTTTCTGGATTTCAAACTTATGATAGATGTCATCACATCTCCTCGGTAAAAGGTTTGTGCCATATTCCTGAACTGTAAACCATGTTCTATCTCTCCCAGAAGAAATGTCCATGCTTGTATTTAATCCCGTACTTCATCTTCTCCTGGACAGAGCAATTTAATCCCAAAGACCATCCTGACGCTCAGGGCACAAACGAGGTTACATTTTGCTCACACAAAGCAAATGGGGCTGAAGGAGCTGCATGGAGACCTAATTATCCTCAAAAAGGATGCACCTAAAGAGAGGCTGGGTGCACATCAGGAGTCAAAGGGTCATGGAATGGTTTGGGTTGGAAAGGACCTTAAAGTTCATTTAGTTCCACGGGCAGTGACACCTCTCAGTAGTTAAAATATGCTCAATGTCAGTGGTGTTTAGGCTGCTTTGGGTTATTTTTTCTCCCTCCCCTGTATCGCAGCTTCTTTGGCCGTTCTCTGTGGTCTGACACGTTCTTCTGCTGACTGCCGAGAGGACAGAGCCACCTTCATTGAGTGTGACATCCGAGTCACCGTGGGCACCTCCCAGCAGAGAGGACCTGTGTCCTACCTCTACGTCTGCGGGGACACCCCACCCCAGGGGCGTTTTGCTGGACTCTTTGCCAGGTTAGTGCCGTGTCTCTCCAGCAGCTGAGTGGGTCCATCCACAAATAACATCCCCGCCGTGGTTCTCCAGCTTTTGCAGAGTTGTTCCAAATGATGGACCGAAGGAACAAATTCCTGGTTCTCCCGTTGATGCCAAAAGAGCAGTTTAGCCTTGAGACCACTAGAGAGCTCCGCTGGGTTGTGGAATTCATTCCCTGTGCCTATCAAAGCATCTCCAGTCCCCCCTCCTTCCCTCCTGCCTTTTTAAAGTGTTTGAGAGACATCAGAAAATCCATCTCATAAACAGCCTGCTTTGTTCCTTCTTAGGTTTTAATATTTATCTTCTGATCCAAAGCAACATCTGGTGGATGCCAATGGGAAAAAAGATTAGGCATTATGAAAAGCAGAAGTCTTTTTTCTGTTTTTTTAATCTTCGTTTTTCTTTTCTTCTTTCTTTTTTCATCTTTTTTCCCCCCCCTCTGCCTATCTCCAAGCACTTTCATGAGTAAAAATCATAGAGTAAATTCAGCATGGTGTGCAAGGGTGCTTATGCTTTGCAAATCCAAGGCCAAGTTGTCCAGGAGTATAATTTGGAATTGTCTTTGATGGGGCAGTCAGGATTTATTCCTGCAGAGCATTTACTTTTAGGGGTAAGTGGGATGTCTGAGTTAAGGAATAAGCAGATGAATGATTGAAGGATTTCATTTGGAAAGGACCTCAAAGGTTAACTTGTTCCAACCCCCTGCCACGGGCAGACACCTTCCACTATCCCAGGTTGCTCCAAGCCCCATCCAGCCTGGCCTTGGACACTTCCAGGCATCCAGGGGCAGCCACAGCTTCTCTGGGCAACCTGTGCCAGGGCCTCCCCACCCTCACAGGGAAGAATTTCTTCCTAATCTCTAATCTCAATCTCCCCTCCTTCAGTTTTGAGCCACTCCCCCTTGTCCTATCACTCCCTGCCCTTGTGAAAAGTTCCTCTCCAGGCTTCTTGTAACTCCCCTTTAGATACTGGAAGAAGCTGAACAGAAGTTTCCTGAAGCTATTTAGTAAAACGAGAATTAGAATAGCATTGTGATGCATTGCCCATGATCTGCTGCACGTGGTGAATCCACTCCTGGCTGCTGCATCTTGCCACAGTCCAGGTATTTCAGTGGAGTTGCAGAGATTTGATCCTCATCCTGACCTGATCCTTAGATCGTACCTGGGGTTGATTCACCAGAGGGAGCTCTGGATACCCTGAATTGAGGGGGGAAAAAACCAAACTGGCATTTACTGTACAAAGACAGCAAGACATGGATTGCACAATTTTTTAAACTTGTTAAAAATATAAAAAAATATAAGTTTCCAAGTAAAATTAATTTAAAAAAAAAGTTTACACAGTTGCAACACCTCTCTGTCAGTCTGTCACTTCTTCCTCACCAGTTTTTCTTAATTTGACCTAGATTTCATAAGGTCTGGACTTTTAAAGAAAATTCTTCCCAGTTTTGAGAAAATCAGTGTTAGGCAGAAAGAAATTATTTTCCTGTTGAGGAGACAGAGGGCAGAATTCTGCCCTGATCTGTACAACTGGCCGAGTGTCCAAAGCCATGCTGTGCATTGGTGATGTCCTGTAACATCCCAGGAGATGGGGAGGACAGATCTTTGAGACTTAGAAGGGGAAAAAAAAAAGTGAAACTAAACTAATTTCATCAGTTCTATTGCTCCCAGAACGACTTGTTTCAAATCAAGAAACTCCAGGAGCCTTGCCTTGGCTGGTTGAACTTTGCTTTGCTTTTCTTCACATCCGTGTAACCCCAAACCAGACAACCAGCAAACTTGAGAGGGGCAGGACAACCCCATACGTGTTTCTTTCCTGCTCCTTTTTCTCTGAGTATCAAAATTGTGCTTAGCTCTCCGCTGATAAAAAATGCATCTTCAATAATGTATTACTATTATTATTACTGTTATTATTATTATTAATAATAAAAATACTATGATTATTTTTCTTCTTTCTCCTTTTCTTGGTTTGGGCTGCCACTGTGGAGAAAGTCACAAAGTCCTTTTACTCACTGCTTGCTTATTGTTTTCTCTGTGGTTTTTAGTCCAATTTAATTATGAATGCTGCAGAGAGGATTTATTATTCCTCCTGGGAATCTTATCAGGGAGAGTTTTCTGAATCAAATCAACTTTTTACCTACTATTTTTCCATTTTTCCCACTTCTTCAATGTCTTTCTTATTGTCTTAACTTTTCACCTATTGTGCTTGTGCTTGTCTTTTAGTTAGAAATTAAAACTTGGGCTGATATTTTTTCTAGTGAATTTATTTCTAAATTGGTTCTTGCTAAAGGGAAGTAGGGGCAAACGTTGGTTGTTTTCAAAAAAGTTTCCTGATTTGAGAAATCTGGGAAGAAATAGAGGGAAAAAGTTGAGAGGTTTAGATCATAAAAATTAACCTATTTCAGAACTTCTGAAAACTTTCCTTTACACATTCCAGTTCAGAAAAATACTCAATTCTAAAATATTAATGGAATTTGCAGGAAAGTCTTAGAAAATTTAAATGTTTCCATCAGAAAATAACTGTTTTGAGGATTCCTTAAATAATACATATTGGTTGCTTTAATGTATAATAGTAAATAATAATAACAATAATAAAAGTATATATGAATTTGAGTTCTGTGCAAATGCTCAAGAATTAGGACATCTGTCCCAGGATGGGGACAAAACTACTGAAGTAATTCCTGGCTTAGGTGCTCATTGAATCTCTGCTGTTCTTTCTTACTAATTTTATAGAATCACAGAATAGTTTGGGTTTGAAAGGACCTTAAATCTCATCTCATTCCACCCCCCTGCCATGGGCAGGGACACCTTTCACTAGACAAGGCTGCTCCAAGTCCCATCCAACCTGGCCTTGAACACTTCCAGGATTGGGGCAGGCACCTGGATAAACTTTTTCAGTGGTTTAAATAAACATTTTATTTATTTTCTTTATTTATTTATCACAGCCCATTCTTTATCAGCTCGTAATGGCAAAAGTACATTCCTTAGAAGACTTGTAAGTTTTGCCATTAACAACACTTGTTTCAAGGTACATTCCTGAATTCCATTTAATAATTCACTCATTTTCTTGCATTTCCTTTAAACACTGTAATTTGTTAACAGTTTTCCAGCATCAGTGTTTCAGGATGTGCTTACATGAGGACAGAGAGGAACTGACTCTTTTCTTACAAGAAAAGCTTGTTTACTTTTTGTAAAAAAACCCATGAAAATCACTCAAAGGTCCTTATATTGACTTGGATATTTGGCAAATTGTGTCCATGCCCTGCATCCAGCCGACCACCACCCCCTTCTGCCTTTAAAACAGTTGGTTATTTAAAAGAAGCAGTTTTTCTTGGAGCTTTAAAAAGAAGTACTTTGCAGTCTTGAAAGATAGCCCAGTCCACTGAATTATTGTACAGGACAAGATTCTCAAAGTGTTGCTATCAAAAGCAAGCACAGTTCCCCAAGGCTGGCTTTTGATTATTGATACAGCGGAGGGAAAAGTTCATTTAAATATAAAAATAAAAAACTTGCTGTTAAAAGGGTTCAGCGACTTGCAGAAGGCTTTTTTTTTTTTTTTTAATATTTTTGTGGTTTCTAATGCGGTTGATTCCTTTAACACTTTAACCCTGAAAAAAGGCAACAAAACTAACAGCCCCTAAATGCAGGTCAGAGCAGGGCTTTGTTTGCAGAGTGAGCTGCTGCATCCAGCAGGGAAGTTTGAAATATTCAGGGTCATCAAAGCGCTCTGATCATCACCCTCCCAACAAAGCTCTGAGTCCTGGCTTCCCAATTGGGTCAGTTCTGGGAGAGCTTTGGGCGAGGGAGGTGCTTCCTCCCCTCTACCCCACCCTCATGAGACCTCAGCTGGAACAGTGTCCAGCCCTGGGCTCCCCAGCACAGGAAGGACATGGAGGTCTCGGAGTGGGTCCAGAGGAAGCAGGGTGATGATCAGAGGGATGGAGCAGCTCTGCTGTGAGGAAAGGCTGGGAAAATTGGGATTGTTCCGCCTGCAGAAGAGAAGGCTGTGGGGAGACCTTAGAACACCTTTCAGTGCCTAAAGGGACTCCAGGAGAGTTGCAGAGGGACTTTGGACGAGGGCCTGGAGTGACAGGACAAGGGGGAACAGCTTCAAACTGCCAGAAGGTAGATTTTTGTGAGTTATTAGGAAGGAATTCTTCCCTGTGAGGGTGGGGAGGCCCTGGCACAGGGTGCCCAGAGAAGCTGTGGCTGCCCCTGGATCCCTGGAAGTGTCCAAGGCCAGGTTGGACAGGGCTTGGAGCAACCTGGGATAGTGGAAGGTGTCCCTGCCCATGGCAAGGAGTGGAACTGGTTGAGCCTTGAGGTCTTTCCAATCCAAACCATTCTGGGATTCTAACTGAGACACTTTAGCAAATCCTGTTATATGGGGTTTTCAGGAACCTGAAGGCCTCTTAAAATCCTGGTCCTGCCTATCTGATCCTCTGTTTTGTTGAGTAAATCACACTGTAAACTCTGTCCTTTCTTAGCTATCCAGAAAAGCCGTGCAATTTCTGAGCTCTGTTGGTGTTGCTCTAACTCCTCTCCTTTCTCCTCACCTTCCTATAACTTGCTGGTGTGAATCTGATGGTGGGGTGGGGAGGAGGGGAAGAAGTTGCAATGGCCAAGAGTCACAGAATCAATTAGGCTGGAAAAGACCTCTGGGATCATCAAGTCTCAACCATTAACCCTGCACCACGCTTTGCTCACCACTAAACCACACGTTGAATCCTATAGCTCCCCACAATGAAACACTGCCAAAATCAGCAACTGTCAGCAGCAAAACCAAGGGAAAAAATGTTTCTCTCCCATCACCTTTTCTATTACTTCTTCTCCCTATGCCAGGGGAGGCTTTAGAGCAAATGTCTGCTGGTATAACTGGCACATATATCGAATCTGCTTAGTCTGGGCTGTTAAGTAAGTTTAATTAATTTACTAAGTTAATGTTCCAATGTTAGCAACAAAGCATCATTGCCATCAGCTGGGTAGCAGGGATTGGAACCCCTAAATGAGCTCATTTTTTCACAGTTGGAATTAGGGACCAGTTAGCCAGTTGTGTGTGGTTTTTCCAATTTCTCCCCTTGCCCTAGGGGAGTTGCAAGTTATTCATTCCCCCTTGCTAAGTGTGAGTAAGATGGGGAGGGGGGAGACACAAACAAACCCCACTCCTTGTAGGAGTCCATCTTGGCTCCCAACACTGCTGATTCCCTCCCTGTTGTCTGCACTTATCTGCCTGCCTTGGTCCTAGAATGGCACTCGTTCCTGTTTGTGATGGTTTGGGGAAGGAGAAAAGCATCACTGAGAGATATTTACTGCATGTATTTTCATCCTGAGTGTGTGCAGATAAAGGGGGGAAAAACAAATAAACAATAAAAGAATGGAAACAAAATTACCGAAATTTGCAAAGTTTGACAAATGGTGGCCAGGAGTTGCCACAAGCTAATGGCTTGCAATGATTAATAAGAGTAAAAATAATTGCATTTCATTAAGATTGATGACACCCCATTTAACCTCCCTTCTCGTTTCAGCCCTAAAGTGGAAAGAGATGAAGTTCTCATCTATAATAGCTCCTGTAACATTACCATGGAAACTGAGGCAGAGATGGAGTGTGAGGGAGCTAATCAGCCAATTACTGCCAAGATTACTGAGATATGGAAAAACTGGGGCCAGAACACTCAGGTATAATCAAATCTTTTTTACAGACTGATTCAAACAGCTTAAAATTAAATTTGTAATATTGTGTACATTTAAAGGGGGGCAAGAAAAAAAAACAATTTAAGGTGAGCAGCAGCAATATATAATATTAAATGCTTTCCAACTTTGAATAGCAGTTCTAATGCAGCACAGCTGAATTAATGGTTAACTATGGCTAATCATGGGTTTTATGAGACATAAATGAGCTTTACCTTATTTTCTGAGCAATGTGTATATATTTTTAACACTCTCCCCCACCCTTTTTTTATTTATATAAATTCAATTATGTTCTAAAAATGTTATTTTCTGTTGGGCAGAAATCTTAGCCATGAGGTACAGTTTCAGCTCTCTGGCAGAGACCTGGCTATATTGGATTTTTGCTGCTTTTCAGTAGCTGAAGGAAAATGGGACAATCTTCCCAGTGCTATCTGTGGGTATAGCAAGAAAAGAAGACATATGCCAAGAGTTCACGATGACAAAACTCTAACTCTGAACAAGCATAAATTTTAAGACTTTATACCTAAAAATGCCATTGCAAATCTGAAATGTCCTTTTAGAGTTCTCTTGGTTTTGCAGAGGTTTTGGGGGTGCTTAGCCACCTGTAAGAAGAAATTTAGAGGGGTTGGATATTTGTTGAGTACCAGACCTCCCTTTGTCACTATCCTTTCCTAAAGGAGCAGCTCCTGAGGGGTTGTGGAAACCTCCTGCATACAGGGAAGTGTGAGTGGGGATAGTTACACACCTGACTTAGTATAAAAACCAAATGCTATTTTTTACCTATTAAATAAAATTTTCACACAGTCTTTTAGCATAGTCTAGGAAAATGAAATTCATTTGCTCAGCAGCAATGTTAAAGCTACCACGGTAATTTTTAACTCTACCTGCAAAGAAATTTCCTGTATTTAAAGAATTTAAATTTACTTTGCGACCCCAAAAGCAGCTGCAGTGTCCTGGCAGAGTAATTTTGGTGCATTCCTAGTGTTGAATTCTATATTCGATAATTGTATATCTGATCTATTCTATATTTAGGAGTCTCTGAATTCTTGCAAATCTACCTTACATGAATGTTACTATTGCAGTGGAGTATGCTAAATTACAAATCCTTGCTTCTGTTAAGCCTGTCCTTGGTCTGTGAAGGAATGTCAGATGTAGAATGTTGCCTGTTAGGGTTTGTTTACTCATCAGCCTTGTTAATTATGGTACCTAAAACATGCCCAGCTGAGGAGAAAAACAACCCCCCAAAATTGCTGGGTGATGACTGCAGGAGGCCAAGGAAGAGAAGTGCCCAGGCAAGTACCAGATCAATCGGTAACTCCTCCTTATATTCCTATTTTCCTTCCCGAATGGGATAAGGGCATTTCTAGAGCCCCAGAGCCTGGGCTGCAGCTTGGAGGGATATTCCCTGCTGCTGTCTGTGATCTGGGCAGCTCAGCTGTGTCACAGGTCCTGTAGCCTCAGTGATGACAGGATGACAGGTTCTCTTTGGACTCAGGTGGGAGCAAGAAGAGGAAGAAGCTGTGAGGTTTGTCCCTGCTGTGATTTTTCTGCTCCGAGTAGGGAAAACCGAGGAAGCCCTAAGTGTCCTGAATGAACAAATTCATCCAGAGCAGGATGAAAACAGCAGCACTTTAGATCTGGGATTTGCTGCTGCTTAATGAACCCGGTGGGCATTCGGAATAATTTTATCCCTCTTCCCAAAACTGGCTTGGGTGAGCAGAGGTGGATGGGTGGGGAGTTCAGATAAATGGCTTCAATTTTGGTCCCTCTCTGGCTGACAGCATCCCGTTAAGATTTACGACCTGGTGCAGCGCATGCATGCTTCACTGTGGAGGTTTAAATCATGTCATGTGAACTGGCCTTACCTTTCCAGTGGAAAAAATGGTCCCCAGGTTCAGCACTAAGCAGTGAAATGCATTAATAGCACCACGTGCCTTAGGATAATGGTGCTATTAGCAGGCAGCACAACTCTGTGTACAAGTAATGGGGCTGCATCTCTTTATAATAACATCTGGCACTTCTCTTGCATGCTCATGCAAGGATCTCAAAGCATTCCATAAAAAAGGGGCATGAGCCTGTCCCCAGCACAGCTGCACTGCTCAGTGGTTTGTTTTCTGCTTCCTCTGCTGCCAGCTGAAGGGTGCCCGAACAGGCTGAGAACTCAGCCCAGCTGGGCACTGTGGGAGGGTTGGCTCAGAGGTGATTTGATGACCATGATGGAGCAGGATTAGCTCCAGGGTGGTGTTGGAAGTGAAGAGAGGTAATGTAGAAAGGCTGGCAGAGGCTCGTGGCATGGAATGAATAGGCACTGGCAAAAAGAAAGAACAGTCTTGGTTGAGAACAGAAAATAATTAATAAAATGTAAAGTGTTGGTTCTGGGAACTTGAGCCTGAGAGGTACAAGTGGTGACATCACCAAACCTGCCAGAGTTCAAGCAGCATTTGGACAACATTCTTAGGCATAGATTGGGGTTCTTAGGGTTGTTCTGTGCAGAGCCAGGAGTTGGCCTTGATGATCCTTGCGGGTTTCTTGCAGCTCAGGATATTCTATGATATGTCCATTATTCTATGACACAGTTTTTAGGGTACTTTTTCAGCAGCTGTATTAATTAAACAGCTGCATTTTCTGGTAGGTGCTGCAAAATTCATCACTCAGTTTTTGTCCTTTCAAATCTGGTCTCTGAGCTGTTGCTTGCATGAATCATAGAATCCTAAAGGTTGGAAAAGACCTCCAGGAACATCAGGTGCATGGGTACAGTCAGGGATGGGCTCAGATCTGAATCCAGAGGACTCCCAGAATTTCATGGAGTTTCAAGGTGCTACCTTGAGATCTGTGATTTTCATGGCAGATTTCATGAAATTTCAGTTCAACTTCGATTTTTCCTGGGATCTGGTCTTGCGTCCCACCACCTCCCCCAGAGAATAATTTTTATGATTTTCTTTAGAAACTGATTTAAGCTCTTGCCTCACTTTGTGTTTGAAGTGTTTTGCCCTGGATGACTTAATTAGGTCACGAGAAGTAAGCAGCAGGCCTCTGCCCCACTGTTGCATTCAGCATCATTAGTGTTTGTAACTTGCTCTGTTATTATCTAAGAAGAGTTGCACAATTATTTTTATTTCAGTATATAATGCAATTTAGCCTACTGAAAAGAGAAGGAGGGGAAAAAAAACCCCAGCACTGATTGTATATCCCACAGGACTTAATTAGTTCACAGCTTCAAGAATGCACTGGATAATGGGAAGATATAAATTAAATAATAAAAGGGAAAAGAAAAGTTGTAATGCTCACTCAGTACCTGTCCACTTCCACCTTGGCTGTATAATGAGACGTCAGCTCTGGTGACGCTGATGAGATGTGCAAAACACCCCGAAAACACAAGGAGAGGATGCTCATGGGAGGGTTTGACCAGGCTCGGGTGGCTCTGAGCCCATTATGCTTAGTGAGCCTTACAATTTTTATTCTGGATCGCTGGGCCAGACCTAATCACGATGCAAACATGCTGCTGGAGCAGCGCTTCCCTGCTCCCACTCCCCCTCCTCTGCTGCCCCCATGGGTGATGGAATGTCTGGCACAGGGCAGATGCCACGTGTTAAGCCAGCCATAGGGAAGCTGAGCTGGTACCTCAGTGAATTCCCTGGAACCCAACCCTCAAGGGGTCCCTGTTGAGGGATAGGAGGTTAATAAAAAATAACTTGCCAGATAAAAATGCCATCCTGGATTATGGCTCTGCTGCGCTGCCTTGAATTTGTTTTTAACAGGGTGTTAAGGGAAGGTCTTGAGATTTAAGGTGTGGCTTAGAGTATTGAGGATCTGTGAATTCTTAGCTTGGTGACTGATACAGGGATAACTGCTTTGTTCACTTCTCATGGAAGAAAAAAATATAAAACCCCCACCAAAGCTGTGTCTGAGATATGTACAGTCACCTCAAAGATCCTTTCTGTTCAACTTCCACTTAATGTAATCAGGACTAACTCTTCAAATCCCTTGGACTCCTCTGCAGATCTTAGAATCATTCCTTTCCTTCTTTTTTTTTTGCTTTTTCCCCCCTACTTACCATCTCTCTTGATGCCAAAGTATTTGGAGGTGAGGAAAGCAATGGCATGGTTTCAACTGTTGGAGATATTTGGTGATTTACAAAGGTGGTAAATCCTAGGCAGCTTTCAGGGAGCACGGAAGGTTCTGTTGCTTTATTGCTCACAGAAGGATTGATGACAAGTCACGGAATGGTTTGGGCTGGAAGGGACCTTAAAGGTCATCTCATTCCAACCCCCTGCCATGGGCAGGGACAACTCCTGAGCATCTTGTCCATCTGTGGGGGTTACAAGTGATGGGAAGTGACTCTGCTCTTTTGCTCTCATTTTAGAGCTGTCCTCGTGTTGTGTGGATGTTTGATGGGTGCATTTCTGAGGGTGAAGGGCTCATACTTGGCAGTCCATGAGGAAAACCACCACAGTAGGCTGAGAGTAGTTAGGCAGGGTAAGGATCATAGAGCCACAGAATGGTTTGGGTTGGAAAAGATCTTAAAAACGTCATCTAGTCCCAATCCCCCTGCCATAGGCATGGACATCTTCCATTAAATCAGGTTGCTCCAAGCCCTGTCCAACCTGGCCTTGGACACTGCCAGAAATGGGGAAGGAACAGAGCAGATTCCAGTTTGATGTGGAGTTTGTTTGGGGGGGGGTTTAATAAAACAGCTGCCCTCTTCTCCACTTCAGGAAGAGTTATGATACAACATGATATTTAATTCCTGTGTATCCATTTAGAGAGTGCAGAACGCCAGAACCCTTTATCTGGCCATGGGGATCACAACTTGCTGAGGTTTGGGAATAGTTTCATTGGATTTATTAGCAAGTATCCGGATAGAACATGCCTTTATGTTGTCTTGGGCTGTGAGTAGACCTCCTGGGTCCTTTGGCAGTGCAACCAGCCAAAAATAGCCATGTCACATAGGATGGGACATCAGGAGTAGGACTAGATGAAAGCCTTCTACAGTATTTTGTGTGTATTTTCATAAACATGCACTTTCAACAGCCCAGCAAGCCCATCCTTGCATCTCCAAATTCCCTCTTTTCTTAACGTGTTATCTTGGTCACAGTGCTATTTTCAGAAGGAGGTGGGGAGTGCAATAAAACCCACCAGATCCTTACGGAAAAGAAGTGGAACGGTCCATAAAAAACCTAATAAAAATAAACCCACGAAACCAGTCTTGGGGTGCGGAGGCTGCTGGAGCAGAGAGGTACCATCTGCAAGGTTGTTAAGATGGAGAGAACCAAGATGGGCTCCCCAGTAACCACAGGCAATGTGAGGAGATAAATGGTTGACCCGAGCCCGTGTCAGGCAAGGATTGATGCCACTATCAGCCCCAGTGCCTTTGCAATGATTTTTTAAAAAATCTCTGATAGAGTGTGTTATCTAGTTACTGGCACGAGGGCAATGGCCTGGAGGCAGCGGGGAGGAGGGGGGAGGAAGAAGGAGAGGAGGAGAGAGAGAGAGAGAAAGGAAAAAAAGGTCATTCCAGGAGGACAATCTCTGTTGGACTAAATGAGAAAATAAGGGCCTTGCTCTGGAAGGGGAAGGTAAATAAATAAATAATAGGAAAAAGGGGCTGCTAGGTGTGTGAGGAAAGGATAAGCAAAATTGCTTCTTTTCTTTCCTCTGTTTTCCTTTTTTATTATTCTTCCTTCTTTTCTTTCTTCCTTGGTTTTTTTTTTCCCTTTTAATGGGTTTGGCCTTGGGCTGCAATGGGAAATTTAGGAGATGTGCTTGTGGTGTGGTTTTATTTTCCTTTAACTTTTTGCTTCCTGATTTGAGGTTTTAACTCTTTCCTCTCCTGCTGTCAGATCAAAAATGAAGGACTGAACTGTAATTTTCTCTTCCTCCCCCCCCGCCCCAATTGTGAAAAGCCTCTTCTTTTTATTTTCAGTCCCACCATCTTTCTAATGTTTCTGAGGAGATTACCTCCTGAATTATGAGTGGCTTTCCAGGGAATGTTCTTCTCCCCACCACTCATGCAGCTGCACTTAGAGGTGCGTTGGAAGCCATCCCCAGGATATCCTAGGAGGGAATCCCCAGGATGGGATGCCAGTCCCTGTAATCCAAAGCACCTCAAAGCCTTTCCACTCAGATTTAAACAAACCTGTGTGAAATCAGAACTGAACATGGCGTAGTTTAATGAGAATCAGTTTCCTTTTCCCCCCTTCTATTTATCCCTGCTCCCAACCTCCAAGAGAAACAGCTTTGGAGTGAAAAGTGCCATTTTGGAAATGCTCCTCCAGGGAACAGAAAGCGAATTTTTCCCTTCCTGTACAAAAGGAAGGCTCCCATAAAGGTCAGGAGGGTGTGGGGAAGCTCCCTGAGTAGCTGTGGGCTCATGTCCTCTCCACTTGCTCCCAGGCACCTTTACAGAGTCTTGCTGCCACTTTTCCGTTTAATTATGACAGAGATTCTAATTGAGTCCTTCAGCAACTCAGCATTTTGGAGGCAGAAGGATTGTCTGTGTTTGAAACCATGGCTTTGGTTCTCTATCTGTGGGACTCGGTGCCACAGGATGATTCGGGTTGGAAAGGTCCCTAAAAGATGTAGATCTTTCCACGAGACCAGGTGTCTCAAAGCCCCGTTCAACCTGGCTTTGTCTCAGTTTGGGGGAAGGCAGTGGGGTTGTTGGACCCCAGGGACTGTGCTGGGGTGCCCAGCCTTGGGCTCTGGGTGAAGTTGGAGGAAGCCTTGCGCCTTCTCCAGCTGCCCATCTTGGATTTAATGAGAAAAGGGATGAGCAACTTGGAGACACGCCTAGCCCAGGCTTGTTCTGCATTGCAGCGTGGCTTAACATATCCGATGGTCTTGTCTTTCGTGTGGAGTGATGTGGGATAAAGGTGTGGCCTTTCAGCCCCTTGTGTCACTGGCAGAGGACTCTGTGTCACCATCAGATTTGTGTCCTCTCCCCAGTGCCAACCAGAGCAGCACTGTGGGCTGGGTGCTCCACACGGTGTTTTCTGTGTACCAGAGCCATTGGCTGACCTACAACCCCTTCCCAAACACTTCTGGGGTCTGGCTCAGCACCCAGCAAGGACTGGGCATGTGGTAACTCTCTACTGAAATTTGGGAGATTTCAGTGGCACGGTCTCGGCCAGAGTGGGATCATTGAAGGATTCTTGATGTGGTTGGGCCATGGATGTAGCTCTGAAGTTGTGAGTCTGGTGCCTGGCCTGTCTTCTTGCCGTGAGGGCAGGATCAGGTGTTCCACCCCATCCACAAGAAGTGAGAAGAAGCCTTGGATAAAGTGTGTGGGAGGGGAACACAGTTATGTTTTGCTTCTTTGAAAAAAAAATCAGTCCTGAGGATAGCAAAAGCCTGAAAAGTTTGGTCTTGTGGCAAACCACTGGTAGTGATGGAGAGACAATCACCTTGTATCAAGACTTCTTTGGTGCACAGAGTTTAGAGTGAGGAATAAAGGACAAATAGTATTTGTTGTTCTGGGGTTTTTTTAAGTTTGATTTTTTTACTGATTTTGTTACTGTTGGTGCTATCACAATGTTTAGCACAGACTAAAAATGTGAACTAGATGTACAGGTAGAGGAAAAACAAGTTGAAAGTAGGGAGATTTCAGTTCAGAGAGTATTTATTAATAACTTAAAAAAATAATTGCTGTAGCAGAAGGGAAAACCAGAGCTCTTTGGCACCATGAATCTACTCGAGGCTTCCCCCTGTCTCTAAGGAAAGGGTTAATTTGATGTGGTTGCCAGTAAAAGCAAGCTGTTTTCGTGATGAGCCTGTAATAGCCGGGTGATAGACTGACTTAACAACTGCTCGCTAAACGCTGGGTACCATCCCCTGATTGGCAGCTCCCTAAGTGGAAGCCCCTCGTGTCCAATCTGTCCCCGTGAATTGCTGCAGAGCAAAGGACTTCATTAAGGGATCGTAAGGGGACCTCGTAAAAATCAGCAAATAATTACGGCGGCGCTGGGGAGGAGAGGAGAGGATTGAGAGCTCTGTGGGCCCCGTGAAGAAAAGCAGACATGCCAGGGCAGGGAAGCGTCAGGTGAAGTGGGTGCCATAAACACTTCTCCCTGAATGCTGTGTCTTCTCAATAAAGCTCAGTTTAGCCCCGTCTATGGCTTTAACAAAATATTCCCAGTCAGCTCCCTGGGTGGTGGAGAGCTGGGAGCTGTTAGCTCATATTCAGTTAAATTTCAAATGTCAGAGCTCATTAGTGGTGATTTTAGCCAAAGACAGTTTGTGAGGAGCTGGGTAAATTTGAACTTCCTCAAATAAAATTGAGGAAAGAGATTGCTGTTTTGCTTATTGATTTATTTTCCTGCTTTCACACATCTTCTCTGAATCTGGGATTCTGATCAAGGGTCAGGCTCAGCTTCACCCGCTTGAAGGTTACAGTGCTCCCTCTTTCACAGGCACACTTTCTTGCTCTTTTGTTCTCTAATTCACCTTTATTTGCAGTTTTTTCTTCTGCCTTAACCTGTGTTTGGTGAGTAGAAGGTGCAGTTTTTGCTTTCAGTGTTGAGGGAAGCTTTTCCCTGAGCTCACCAGTAAACCTGGGAGGGCAGGCACGGGAAGGCACCATTCTGTGGTAGATTTAGGTGAGATATCAGGGAGAAATCCTTCCCTGTGGGGATGGTGAGGCCCTGGCACAGGTTCCTAGAGAAGCTTTGGCTGTCCCATCCCTGGAAGTGTTCAACACCAGATTGAATGGGGCTTGAAGCAACCTGATCTAGTGGAAGGTGTCCCTTCCTCTGGCAGAGAGTTAGATCTAAATTGTCTTTAAGGTCCTTTCTCACCCCAACCACTTTGTGATTACATGATTCTCTGAAATGAAATGGTTCAGAAGTTGGGCAGTTGCTGTTGCTCTGCAGTGCCTTTTTGGGAGCCCTGATGGGGTAAGACAGGGGATGGAGCCACTGCATTAAAAATGTGGGTTCAAAGCTGAGATGGCCCAGACAGTGGTGCAGAAATTGAGGTTTTTCCATGCTGAAAGGACTGCAGATTCTGGTCACTGGCACGGCCCCAAGCCAGTGCTCAATTTCAGGTCTGGAAGAGGGAGTTTCTGGACTGTCAGGTACATGAGGGATTTGAACACAGGTATCATGGGTGAGAATTCCGGGTGAGTTTCTCCAGGTGGTGATAGCAGGCGTTTCCACCTTTACCTACATCCTCATTCGTGTGTGTGCACTAGGATGGTACCCAACCCTCTCCAAAACGAAATCCACCTTTGGAATATTACTCAGCACATATCTGCATCCTTTAGCACTTGAATGCATTCAGATACTGGGGTAAGGATGTGCCAGCAGGGATCTTTGAGTAAAAGGACCCTGGATTTTATATCCTGCCAAAGATTAGCAGGCAGACAAATGTGTGTGTGGGAGGGCAGAGAGTGAAGGCCATTGAGTGCATTATTGCAGGGGATCTGCATTCCCAACAAAGATGAGCTGTTACAGCCCTGTTACAGACAGAGGGATGGCTTTACAGCTCTAACAGCAGCAGTTTGTGCTTTCAACTCAAAAGGCATCTCAGTTCAGAGGGCAGTGTGTTGGTGGAGAGGTTCTCTCTCACGCTAGGCTCTCATCTTGGCTGATTTGAATGAAGTTTGGGCAAAAGCCTCTTGAAGTGACGAGAGTGGTTACTGTGCCATGACGTGTGTGATGCTCTCTTCAGCAGAGGCGTTCTCATTCAGGACAAGTGGTTCAAAGTGCACTAAATTAGCTTCAGCTGCCTTCTGACTTCTATTGTGGTGCTGTCTGCACCCCTGAAATTGTCTATCGTATGCCACTGTGAGCTCAAACTACTGAAAAAAATAATAAAATTAAGTAGATGGAAGTGCTGTTCCATTGAGAATCAGTTCTAATTTTAGCTACATAAAATATACGTATTTAAGTGTACATATCTGCTGCAGACACGTTCTCATTTGGAAGGCATCTTTTGTTGGGAGTGTTCTCCCCTCTTTGTGCAGCTCCTTGCACAGTAGGGTGGGAGGTTTTATCTGGCTTTATTACAGTTAAATAGACACCTCTGGCTGCAGGAAAATGGCATGGGTGTTCCCAGTGTTCTGAATGCCACTCAGTGCTCAGATTCCCATTAGGAACTGGCAAATTCAGCTTGGAGTGACAGGGCAAAAGTGGCCTTGGCTGAGGCGTGACATCTTCCTTGCCCCTATAACCCTGTTGCTTCTGTGACCTTTTCTGTACAAGTCCCATCTTCACCTTTTTACCTTTGTGGCGGATAAGCGTTTTTGATGATGACAATAAAGATACCACGAAGCACTTTTATTCTTGGTTGCCCCATCTGGGCTGCGCGTTTGATCCGAAGGGCCAGCGTTCCAGTCAGATTGCACTATCAGATGGAGCTGGCTCTATTTCCTGCATTATTCTTCCTGGCTGTACCACATTATGCAATTATGTTTGCATTTAAACCTGAGCACTTACCTGTAATGATGCTGTGGTTCAGTACACGATACATTAGAGCAGCAGATAATGCACACAGATAGGCTGAGGGCAGCATGTTGTTGATGTGCTAAAGCTAAACAGGGCACCGAGTTTGAAAGAGGGCTCTGAAAGCTTGCAGCTTGGGAGGAGCTGTTCCAAAAGCTCACATTACTGAAATGACAGCTGTGCAGGGTGAGGTTCTCTACCTGAGGGGCAGGTGTTCCTGTGCCACCTGCTCTGGGTGGCCCTGCTTTGGCAGGGGGGGTGGGACTAGATGATCTCCAGTGGTCCCTTCCATCCCAAATGTCTCTGATTCTGTTTATCTTCCTGCCTGATCCAAAAAAAAACATCTTCAGCTCTCACTGGCACTGTTGGGGTGGATGGGCCTCACTCCTCCCACCCTATTTGCTGTAGCACCCATTCAGAAATCCTGCTCGCTGACACATAAGCACATAATTTGATTTCTTTTCCTGCAGGTGGTTGGCAAATTGTTGAGCTAATCTTTGCATTTGCAATATTTGCTCTCAGATTAGTAAGTGTAACTCAAGATCATTCAATTGGGAGACAATATTTGCACAGTGCAAAGGCTGACACAGTCACCAGAGCTTGGTTATCCTGCTTGTGTAAACAACTTGATGCTGTAATTTTCTCATTACCATTAAATTGCTGGTTTTAATTTGTCTCAGAAGCCTCCGTACTTTGAGAAATTGCTGGTTTAGAGAGATGTGTAAACTATGTGTGCCCTTTAACAGTGTTCTGGAAAGGAAAACCCAGTCCTGTTGTATCTAAACTGGAAGGTCACACTGAATTCCTCAATGTGTTTACACTCACAGGATTGTCAGGCAAGTTGGGCTTAGAACTCTGCACTAGGATAGTTTCCACTATAATAAATAATCAATCTCTGAATATCTGGCTGTAAATGAACACTGGGAAGATTCTCGTGAATTAAGAAGGAGTTACCAGGCAGAAAATATGCATTCTGTGAAACAAGGCTCTTCTTGTGCTCCAAGACAGTTTCTCTGCTTCCCAGGGTGTTTTCTTTAATATTTGAAATTGAGATTTCTGATTTTAGGCTCATCCTCCCACCATGACCCTGAGAGACCCAAGAACAACACTTTGGTCCTCCTGTGAGTGTGGTAAAGAGACAGGGACCTGCCCAGAGGTCTCATGGTTTGTTTAATCATGGAGTGGATTAGCAGTGTTCATGTCCCTCCATTATTGGGTATTTTACATGGAATTTGGGTGAGTTTTGTTGCTGTGTGTACGAAGATGGCTCATCTATACCTGGGATATGCCCCCTTGACAAGAGTGATGTCTTTTCAGTGCCCTCCCTATAAAAGCATCATTAGATTTAACTAATCCTCCATGCCCTTAATTAAATACCACTGGAGCAAGGAGCCTTACCTTCTGTGCTTCGAAATTGCAGTGATTACTCCCCTGCTGAATAAACCTTTTTTTTTTTTTTTTGGTGGTTGTTTTTTAAGTGGCTTTGCTGGTTTTGTTTGGGA
>VZTG01008442.1:61217-90133 GCA_013397845.1 Melanocharis versteri
TGTGTTTTCTGGTTTTGTTTGGGATTTTTTTTTTTTTTTTAAACAGGAATGAAGCTGTTTCTCATGCCATTGTCCAGTTGCAAATTAGCTTGAGACTGACTCATGCCATGGCCTCTGACCTCCAAAACTGCCCACTCATTTTTTTCCTGAACTAATCAGCTCGATGAACTATTTACAGTTGGCTTTTGGGTCTTCTCACTGCTTCTGCGGCTGCCCCTGTCTGAGTAATTAATGATGCTGTGGCTTGTTTATGTGGCTTGAGTTACTAATGCTCTTGGCTGCAAATGCATTTTTACCTCTGGGACGTGCCAGTTTCCTGGTTCTAGTCCCACCTCACCAGCCCAGGTCAATTTTTTGTGTGTAAACAGATTTATCCTCTAATAGTTTGGGAGAGACTAGGGTCATTCATCAGTCCCACAGAGAACATGCCCAGCCAGACTCTTCCCTTCTTGTGCCTGTGCGACTCAGCGGAAATCAGAAAGATTTCTGCAGGACAGCTAAAATTAAAACAGCTTAGAAAAAGGGAAAAGTAATCCTTTCTTTTTAACTTAGGGTACAAGCAGTGTCAGATAAAGATGTTGGATAGTTCATCTCGTGTCTAGCCATGAGCCCAGCCCTGATCCTTGCTGTATCAATGCTTTTGGGAGTGGTTAAAGAGGGACCTGGCGGGATAATCCCACCTGCATTTTAAAGCTGGGGTAGTGGGGAAAGAGAAGTTACACAGCAGCAGCTGATGCAGACAGTGGTAAAAATATCACCTTGTGGCCTTGGAAGTGGTTTGCTGGGTTATGTTCCAGGCTTGTTCTGTCCCAGGCAGTCATGTCAAGAATACTAAGTAGTAAGGGAGACCAAGCTTGCCCTCCTACTCTGTCTCTGGAAACCTGTTGCAGACTCTCCATGCAGGCATATTCAATAGCATTCCGGTCATTTCCATCTGTGGTTTATCCACAGCTACAGTTCCTTCCAGTCTTCTTGGGGATAATGTTGTCTTTTGGCATAAATTATGAATTTTTTCACAGCATATAGTTCTCTAGATAGCTTGCCTTCTCCTTTTTTGTTTGTTTGTTTGTTTGTTTGGGGTTTTTTGGGGGGGTGGTGTTATCGATTTGTTTGTTTTTTCAGTGTGTCTAAGGCTACTTCCTTAGTGATTTGCGACTTGAGCACAACCATTTCTGGAAACGTTTATTTCAGAAACCAGAAGAAGACTGTCCCATTATTTCTCTACCTTTGTTACCCAGTTTGGTTACAGTGTCTGCTCAGGTTACCCATGGATGGGATTTTTGGGGTGTCCTGAGCAGGGCCAGGAGTTGGACTCGATCCTTGTAGGACCCTTCCAACTCTGGATATTCCATGATTCTATGAAATAGAAGTGATAAAGATGAATGTGGTGCTTTCACTGAGAGGTTGGAAGTAGATTTTCCATTTTGAACATTTCCAGGGGTTCTCCTTTCCCTCTTACTTTCTTCTCTCTCACATCCAGCTTGGAAATGCCTCGATCAATGGCAAATTTGGAGCACTGTAGTGACGTGCACATGAATAAAAGCCCTTTAAGGTGTTGCTGAGCACATTGTAGGATCCACTAGACTGTTTTGGCACTCTGATTTCCAAAGAAACTCAGTACAGGCTGCTTAAATATTTGAAGGCAGCTTCTCTGGAATTGCTGGATGTTCAAGAGAAACCCTGCAAATAATGGTAATTCTTAATCTCTGGCTTGTTTCTTTTTTTATTTTTTTTAATTTATTTTTTTTTTTTTAGTGAAAATTGGCCTTTTTGGAATGGAGGGGGGAATTGCCTAAAGAAGTTCCCCGTGTGCTGGTTTGCAGATCTTTCCTGGTGGGTGTTTGCACCTGCAATGAGCATTAGGTGGTGCCCTCTGTCCTGAGACTTCTTGGAGAAGCCTTGGGAAATTCAGCCTTAAAAATCACAGAATTATTTATGTTGGAGAAGATCTCCAAAATCATCAGGTCCAACCACTCCCCCAGCACCGCCAGATCCACCACTAAGCCATGTCCCCAAGTGCCACATCTATGTGGTTTTTGAACACTCCCAGGGATGATGATCCCACCACTTCCCTGATCAACCTATTCCTTGACCAGCTTCAGTCTGGCCATTCACTCATTTCATAGCACAGACAGTTAAATTCTACTAATTCCTTTTTGGAAGTCAAAATCCATATATTTGTCTACAAAATGAGGCATTGTGCTGTGCTCTTAGTAGAGAGAATATTCTTTCTTGCTGCTTTATACTTGTTTTTGCACAGTATAAGATATTTTCTGTTCTCTTTGGGATGACCCCATTCCATCTTTCCCACAAAACTGTATATATGCCTTCATTCTCTCAGTGAGAAAATTCCTTATACACTGCAGGGAATGAAAAGACAATTGCAAAAGTCCTCTGGTTTTGGTTTATATGAAAAAAGCACTTTCTTTTACACTGAGTGGTGAAGTGCAGGCAGGAGGCTGATTTTAAAGAGCAGGATGAATGAGAGTCCTGTAACTGTCTCAGGGATGCTGTTATACAGAGGAAGATGTCCTCATGCCAATTGAAATTCCATAGCTTTACAGTTGTGGTGAGTATTTTTCAGTTAATTTGGCAAAGGGTTAGAGGTGCAACAAGCAGGAGAGGCAGGGAATGATGCCAAGAGACAGGTTCAGCTTCTCTGGGCACTGGGCAGCATTTTGCTTGTTAATTCTACTGACTGTAGCAAATAACTTGCATTTGCATCCCTTTCAAGTATGTGTAGGAGGGAGGAGCCTGCACCAATTTGTCTGGTTTAATTATAGATGTTCTACCCACCTTCCTAATTGCTCCTTCATTAAGAAGTAGCTTGTTTCTTTTTTTTCCCTAGGAGCTAAAGATAATCAAATTTTGTTTGTTTCTGTAAATATTTTTTTTCTGCCCTTGAGGAGATAATTATTTCTATTGTTGCATGAAGATGGTGGCCAATACAGGAGGAATAATTAGAGCAGATGGCTGAAAATACTTCCCTTGTAAAAGACATCTAGTGTAATAAAATACCTCCCCTCCTCTTTTGTCTCCTCCAAATATACGTTTTTCTTTCCTTCAGGTGGATGGGAGTTGGGTGAGGGGGTGTAAATCTTTTCCTGATGTATTAAACTGAGGAGCTGTCAAGAGTTCACAGCCTGGAAAGTGAGCTCCCTGTATCCATCACTGAAATTAAAGTGTTTTCAAATGTGGTGTGGAGTCCTGGGTGTGTGGCGTGGGGAAATCTGCGCTGCACTCCATCACTTGGAATGTTAACCTTGTCTCTCCGTGGTGACTGAGGACAGGAACACTTGCTCTCCGTACTCGCTGGTTAAATGGCAATCTGTCAGCACCAAGGAAAGGCTGCTCTCGTGGGTGTCAATCTCTGCTGCGTGGGCAGCATTCCAAACCTTTGTTCATTCATGGATGTGCTCGCTGGGACAGGGGAAGCTTCCTCCTGCTAAAGACTGCAGGAACCACGCTGTGCTCTGTGTCCTGTCACCTGGGGCTGGGGGAAAGGATAAAACTGTCTGCTGGGGGTGGAGTTGGTGGGAAAACCCTCCTGCTCTCAGGTTTCTCCCTCTGGCCATGTCTGGGGTAACCCTCAGCTGGAACCCACAGCCTGGAATCGTGGAATGGTTTGGGTTGGGAGTGACCTCAAAGAACCTATTCTTCCAACTCCCCTGCCATGGGCAGGGACACCTTCCACTATCCCAGGCTGCTCCATGTCCTGTCCAATCTGGTCTTGGACACTGCCAGGGATGGGGCATCCACAGCTTCTCTGGGCAACCTGTGCCAGGGCCTCACAGTAAAGAATTTCTCCTTAAAATCTAGAGAAGAAGGGAAAATATTGAGCACAGAAGGAAGCAGAGTCTGTGTTTAACTGCATAACTGCTTCTTGGTTTTGTTTTAAAATTTGTTTCCTGATCAAAGGATGAAAGCTCTTATCTTTGTGCCTGTAACTGTTGTTGCAATCCTTTTTTTGGGACTGTTTTCTAAGCAAACCCCACGTAACTAAACAAATTGTAAAGTTATCCCAAAGTGTGATCAAATGATCAATACTGTGTCTAAGCAGGAGTTTCTCAACCCTTTTAAGCCCCAGCCTTGCATTTTGGTATCCTTCCCATTTATGAATTGTTTGTGAGCCTGGTGGGAATGCAACTTTATCACTGTTATTTATTCATTTGTTGCAGTCACTGCTGCTGTTTCTGAGCCCTGGTAGTCACAGGCACAAGCTGAGAAACTGATACTGAGAGATTGTGTTCCCAAAGGCTGACAGAAAGGCAACCCCAGCCCAGCTGACAATAGCAGCAGCTGAAAAACATAAAATGGAAAGAAATCTGCCTGACAAATTAAAAAAGAAGGTGCGGTAGGCAGGAAGGGGGTAAGGTGCTGAATTGCAAGGAGATCGTGAATCTTTTCTTGTATGCTATTAAAACATTATTTTACTTTTACATAATTCATTAATTATTTTGAAGATATGATTGGGAAGGAGTTGATACCCCCCTCCCCCAAATTAACCTGTGTTATAACAAGCTATGGGCCTGGCACACAAGGTTTGGACTCGATATGAGCTGTGCATAGAATCCCAGAATACTGGGAGGCACCCACAAGGATCATTGAGTACAACGCTTGGCCCTGCACAGGACACCCCAAAATTCCCATCCTGTGCCTGAGAGCTTCGTCCAAATGCTTCTGAACTACCTCAGGCTTGGGGCTGTGACCTGGGGAGCCTGTTCCAGTGCCCAAATTCCCTCTGGGTAAAGAACCTTTTCCTAGCAAATAAAATTTGCTGTGTGCATGACACACTCCAAATGGATGTCAGAGCTGGAAAGCACTTGCAGGACGCTGTTCATTGAATTTTCAGGTCAGATCCCTTCCCTGCTTCTTCTGCTCTTTGGCGCTCCAGGAAGAACAGCTGGGGTTTCTTAGGGATTCCCAGTGATGGTGATTTCCCACCCATGGGAGTTTTCTGCCCATATTTTCCAGGTTTGGCTCCCTACTGAGTGTGTAATCTGCTGTGCTGGATTCAAAACGTGAAATGTTGCCAGAGTGGGTTTCCTATGGATGTGTGATGTGAGGGCACATCCTGCAACAGTTTAGGGGATGATTTTACATGTTCAGGTTACAATTGTGTATTTGGGGGAAATAAGAAGACACTCGTGCTCCAATTTAGCTACCGATTGTCACAAATTGTGCAGGATTGCAGCATCTTTGTGGTCTTGCTCCTCCTGTTAAACCTCGTTGAAATTGGCCACTTTCAAGTGTGAGTGCTGACAGTGACACAGATGGCTGCAGAGATGTTATGGTCTCACAAACTCTGTTTCCTCCAAATCATCTTTCCAACTCTGGTACACACTGAAGCCAGAGTGTGGAGCTGCCCCCTCACTGCAGCAGCTGCTGCCAGCCAGCTCCAGCTTCACTGCTCAGGGTTTGTTTTATGCCAGCTCCTCTTTCTCCCATCCTGATTTTCAAGCTCCCTGCCATTTTTCCTGAAGCTGGGAAAAGCACAGGAGGAAAATGCCCAGCAGCAGCGCCTGACACGCAGCTTTCCTTGGCTCTGTAGGTTCCTCCTGGTTCATTCAGCAAGCACACGTGGGCTGGGCACTCAGCCACAGCCCTGGCACTTGCAGCTGCTGCTGCTCTTCAGGCTTACTGAGAAGTATTTCAATTAAACACCAGAGGTCAAATACAGGGTGCCAGGCAGGGGAAAAAAATAGAAAAAGGAAGAGTTTTGCTTGTCTGAAAAAAAACTAGTGAGAGGGATGTTGTGAATCTGTCACTTGCCCTGCTTGATGAGAGATGTGCAATTAGTTCATGTATTAGTTCATGTTATTTTACCATGGGCTGCTTAAATGGAACTGGATATAAACACCGCCACCATTCAGCAAAGGAACTTGAGAATTCTGTTGCAGCTGGAGACTGCACTGTGCTTCTCTCCCAGAAAACAGGGAGGATAATCATATGGGATTCACAAAGTTGAGGAAGACCGTACTGGTGGTTCAGGGCAGGTGGCTGTTTCACTAAACTTGCATTAGACCACACCCTCTTCTCTCAAAGATCTTAAGGAGGTGCTCTTTCATCTTAGGGAAGGGTGCAGGACTGCAAGAGAAAGGCCACCAAACAAAATTGTTTGATGTCTTCCCTCAGTCCCTACAGAGCTGCCTTCCCTCTAACCCCCCTGTACATTCCTCGGTGCTGTGGTAAAGTATGTTCCTTGAGCAAACCCCCTTTTCTCCTCCTAAAACAGATTCTTTGGATTTATTCTCTCTATGGTAATACAAAGATAGTACAAGTGATTATAGACAGCTCTTGGTCTTGTGTTATTAGCTGGTGTTCATCTGCTTAATTTTATTTAAAAAGAAAAAAACTGTACAAATCAGAAATCACTTGAAAGGCACACAGGCAGGTGTGCATGTGATAGTGGACGAAGCCAGGCATTTTCTAACTGGAAGCCTTTAGGTACAGACTGGATGGAAAAATGGAGAATTTTATGGCCTTGATTAACTCATTTTCTCCCTCTATGAGGGTGGTGAGGCCCTGGCACAGGCTGCCCAGAGAAGCTGTGGCTGCCCCTGGATCCCTGGGAGTGTCCAAGGCCAGGGTGGATGGGGCTTGGAGCAACCTGGGATGGTGGAAGGTGTCCCTGCCCATGGCAGGGGGTGAAATGAGATGAGCTTTAAGGACCCTTCCAACCCAAACCATTTTGGGATTCTGTGATTGCACTGTCATGTATGAACACTGAGATTTTTGTGCCAGATGGTGTTGGTAGAACTGAACAGATATTGAGTCCTCTAAAGAGTGACAGCAGAAACCGATCAAGAGTAGCTCAAGAACTTATGTTGGGTAGAGAGAAGCTTAAATGAAGAACTAGAGTGTTTTCTAGTTAGAAATCTCTAGTTGTCGTCTTAAAAGAAAAACAAGTCCAATTCAGAAGAGGAATTTATTCTTTTTAACTCTTGCAAGGTTTCTAGCAACAGCTCACTAAGTGCTAGCAAGTGATGCCAGCAAGAAGGTCTGGTGCATTCCTTACAGCCTTGCTTGCCCATTAGAGTTAGTTGGAGGGTTCTAAGTGATTTCAGAGGGTCAGAGTGATGTCAGAGTGACTAAAATGCGTTCAGCAAACCTTCCCAACCAAATGTTCCAGTGGACCCCACCATTTCACAGCCACCTCATCCAGTGTTTTGCTGGTGGCATTGGCAGCATTTATGCCAGACAGGAATTTATGGAATTTGTAATTTTGTGCTACTGTTGGCTTGATAAGCTGTGTATGTAACTTTCTATGAACTGTCGCCTCCTCTGAGATAAAAACAAGTTTAATTAGCTGTTTTTCAGTGGATCTGTTGTATATTTTATACAATCTGCTTCATAGCATTGTCACCAAAGAGTAATTCACAGCCTCTCTGGAAAGATAGTGGGTAAATGCATCTATCCTCTCAGCTCAAATTTTGTCCTAAATCTCTGAATCATGTATATTTGCAACTAATGAAAATTAAACTTGTCCTACTACACTTAGCGATTATGGAGTAGTTTTACTTCTGTAATGATGAAGTGGTTCACTCCCTCTGACACCAGAGTTTCAGTTCCCAAGAATTTTTCACTGCTTGTGTGTTAATGCAGTCCCAGGCCTCAGTCTGAACTGAACCGAGTTAATTCCCTTTGTAGAGAAATCATAGAATGGGTCGTAGAAAATCCCAGCATCCAGCCAGGGTGGATATCAACCTGTTGTATCATTTAGCCTGGGGACCATCACCCATTCCCTGGTGTAAATAATTAGAATCATAGGATGACAGAATGGTTTGGGCTGGAAAGACCTTAAAGCTCATCTTAGGGTCCATGGGCAGGGACATCTTCCACTGGGCCAGGTTGCTCAGGGACAGCACTATGAGAAAAACTCCATAAAACATCAGGCACATAAAACTGAACCTGAAAACAGCACAGTAAAAGAGAATAACGATCAAAACACCCCCATTATTGATTCACCTCAACTGCAGCTCCCGAGCAAAAGCTTTAATGCACTCGATGTGCTCCGTTTGAAAATGGAGTAACTCTGTTCTGCTTTTGTCTTGAGGTTATTCTTTCCACTGCTGTTTTGGATTAGCACAGCCCAGTGAGGACCACAAATATTTCCACGTTTGGTTTTCCCCCCACCTCAGATGAGTTGAGGATGTTCTTGCTGGTTCACATATGAAACCAAATAATATGTTTTGGATGTCTATGTCCACACTTGTGCACATGTGTCCAGGCAAAAATATTCACACCTTTTTCAAGAAATTCACCATCAGGGCCCTAAACAATCTGGTCTAGTGGGAAGTGTTACTGTCCATGGCAGCAGAGCTGGAATGAAATGGTTCCAACGCAAACAATTTTGTGATACTATAAAACCTTCACTGCAAAGTACATGCTTGAAGCTTAGAGGTGTGGAGGAACCCTTAAACTCAGGCATCATTTTGCCATTGCACATCGTGAGTCAGTCTATTAGCAGTTTTCAGGTTATTCAGGGCTTTATTTGGAACTGCTGTACTCACCCTCAAAGCAGAGGCAATAATAACACTGGATAAGCTGAGAAAGCTAAAAAGGTGTTTGAGAGGAGGAATGTCTGTCTAAATGCGGATGAGCAGCATGAGAGCCTCTGGAAAAAAAAAAAAAACAACAAACCAAAAAAAAACCTCTAAAGAAAAATACTGCCCATCCAGCAGGATGTTTTAATTCTAAGCTCTTCAGGCTATTTTTATGACATTGCCAGGAAACAACAGTGCAGTTCTGCTTTT
Organism: Melanocharis versteri; assembly: GCA_013397845.1. NCBI lineage: Eukaryota > Metazoa > Chordata > Aves > Passeriformes > Melanocharitidae > Melanocharis > Melanocharis versteri. The sequence continues at coordinate 69,974 of VZTG01008442.1, forward strand.
CGGGAGGCAGAGAGAGACACACACCAGCAAACCTGTGGTCAGTCCGCAGCCAGACCTGCAGCAAATCCCTCGTTCCCCAGACCAGAAAGAGAAAAAGGGCAGCCCCCAAATTGTGACAGGCATTCCTGAAGGCCAAGAACCTCTCCAGTGCCAAAATCCCTCTCTTCCTCTGCCTTACACAGACTCCCTCTGGAAATCAGCTTGCCCAGAGCTGGGCGGAGGAGATGCCAATGTCACACTGGACACGGCACTGGCATCTCCTCCACTGTTCTCTGAGCAAACTGGCTTCTTGACAGGTGGGAAGGGGTGAGCTTTGAACTTCTCTGGGTCTTTCTCTTTCCAGCTTGCCCTGTGGTTCTGTGGCCGGTGGGACGAGGACTCCAGCTGGCCTGCTGGCCACCAGCCGCGAGATGGCGATAACGTCACGATAGAAGAAGGCCGGACCCTGCTCTTGGGGACCACCACGAGCATCCTCAACCTGCTGCATCTCAAAGGTCTGCGGGAGGGGGGTTCGGTGCTCTTCCTCCTCCAGGGACGGGGTTTTTCACGGCTCTGATCTCCTCTTCCATTCCCCAGCTCCAGCATCGGAGGAGACACCTGGTTGTTCAGGCTGAGCCTGCTCTCAGTAGGTGCAAGGGTGCAGTGATGGGGGACAGGGCAAGAATTTAACTATTCTGTGTGCAGAAGGCATCATTTATGCTGTTTGAGGCATAATGTCAAAATAAGCAAAAAGGCATTTTTTCCCCTTTTTTCTTTCCCCAACCTACCAAAATTGCTGCTGTCCTGAGCAGTGTTCCGTGATAATGGCACTGCTGAAGAGAAAAATCAACCCTGTTCTGTTTGGCATCTTTGAGGCAGGTGTGTCACTAACACCTTTACAAAATTAATGATGTTACAGAATTGCAGGTCACGACTATCAAATGCACTAAACAATCCAAAATTCTAGAGCCCGGCTGCTGGGCAGTACGTGAAAAACTGAGCAGTTATGATGGAAAACCCTGGATTTGCTGGGTTTATGCACCTGTACATAGACCCAGAATAAGTGTGAGACAGGTATATGTCTGTGGGTGTGAAAGTAAGAATTAAAAGGACTTGTAATTCCATGCCAGAAATATTCCCCCTTGGAAGTCAGGTCCTGGTTGTGGAAAATGCTGTACGCATGCTTGGTATTAAGGAAATGAGTTGTGCTGGTGAAATTGCTTGCTCAAAGTTAAGCCTCTGCTGAAATAGAGCTCAAAAAAATGAAAGCAGGAATTTTTATAAGTTTAAAGACCAGGATCTTTGCTTTTATACTAAAATGATATTAGAGGTACTAGTTTTTCATTGAGATGATGGTGAAACTCATGCATTTGAAAATTACATTTTATTTTAAATTTGAATGATAATTCTATAAAGAAAATCTTTGCAAGTTTATCCCTATCGTGAGAACATTTCCAAAACTGATTGAACTTGCTCAGTCTAGGCACAGAGGTTTTCAAGAATTGGTACATCAGACGTCATTCCAGTTAGAAACAAAATTAAAAATCAAATGAGAATTTGAGATTAAAAAAGGTGAAACACTTTGATACAATTTTTTCCCCAGTGAAAATCCTAAGTCTGTGATTCAAGATTCTTCTTAACCTCATTGTGATTATGACACACTTTAAAGGAGACAGGTCAGAACACCAGAATTCTTTTGGCTGCAAATCTGGATGAGGATTTTGAGGCTCAGTCACTGACTTTGTGAAGAATTGGGCCACAATATTGGAGCAGAAACCCTCTGAACTTTGGACCTATCCAAGTGCTCATTTGATCTATGAGTCAGCACTCATGAAGCTACCGGAGCTCTGATTGAATTTAATGAAGTCTGGAGTAGTATCTTTATGGCTTTGGTTCATCTGACATTCAAATCATTCCTCCTCTTTATTGTGTTTTCCAAGAAGCCTGGTTTATAATGTCAATTCAGTTAGAAAAGCAGCATTAGAATATTCTAGATGCGATTATTTTCTCCATTGTTACATGCCAAACAGAGGGACCAAACATTTTAGAAACAATAACCCGCACGGGAATTTTTTATCTGAGCTTTGTGAAGTTGCCTGTTGCATCCATTCCCACTTCCATGGGTTCTCTGGCTGTTTACCCTTGATTAGATTTGGAATCCAGGCATGCTGAGATCTACTCTGAAATGAGGCTGAGATTTATCTTTCCTCACCTTCCCTTTTTTAAAGCTGTCCAGCTCAGGGGAGTTGTTTAGGCTCCTCTATTAATAGAAACACACATCAACAAAGACCTGTTCATCTTAGGAATAATAGACACCCATCTCAAACTGGATCTCAGGTGATCCCTCAGAGCAGCAGCTACCAACTCTGTGAGCACATCAAATAATCACCCGGCTTCTCCAGGTGCAAGATGGGCATGGCAATAAACCCCTAACACCTAAGGTGGATGTAAATATATACTTCTATTGAAACGTCCCATTCCTGTTCTACCTGGAGAGTTTTCCTTAGTCGGAGCTGCAGAATGGGATTAAATTGTAGCTCTGCTCCCTTTGGCTTTCATGACTCAGCATCAGGCTGGCTGTGCACTCTTAAGCTGAAAAGACAAGGTTTTGTGGGTGGAAAAATGCTGTAACACTACTGAATACACTGCTGCTACAATGCCCGTTTTCTGGTGCTGTATCCAACAAACCCAACACATGTTTACAGGCCCATTTCTTGAAATTACCCTTATTTTAAGACACCACAAGGATTTTGAATACTGCCCCTGTGTTGTCTCCTTTCGAGGATTTCAAAATTGCAGGAATTATTTAAAGGAGTTTTAGAACAAGGGCATCAACTTCATGTGCAGCCCTAAAGTGACCCTTCTTTGGCTGTATTAACATGTAGCCCCAAAAATACAGTGGTTCTGGGAATGACCAGAATGGGCAGAAGATCTGGAGGTCAAAACAGTAGAAAAACAGGACTAGGCAGCTGGTTCTGCTCAGTGCCACCAGGGCTCAGCAGTTTCTCCCTCCTCCTCGACAGAACATGAGGATATCGAAAGTGGAAAGTTTAGTAGTCAGGCTGTGAAACGGCTCAGACGAGACTGATTGGGGAAGAGATACAAGATAGACAGACTGTAGATAATTCTGTATGTTCAGCAGATTGCAGTTATTTTTGTAATCCCGACATCACAAGTATGGAAATATTTATGATAACCCAGGACAGATGGAAATTTCCTTTGTGCGGCTCTTACACTGGAAGAACTTCTTTGTTTTTGATGGGTTGATACCTCAGACATGTGTTGTTGCCTTTGTCTGAAATTATAGTGGTCTAGGGAGGTCTGGAGACAAAAAAAACACCACTGTCTGGTCTTTCAGGAGTTCCAAGGAGATGAATTTTGGGGTGACACTGCCAGTACACCCCAGTGGAATTGAAGATCCCCACCCAGGCAGCTGCTCTTGCAATGGCAGTTTCGAGGTGGCCACTCTTGCAGGCATAAGGGAGAAGATTGCTTTGGTTCTTGTACTGGAAAAGCCTCAATTTCACTTAAAGAATCATTTAGGTTGGAAAAGACTTCCAAGATCGTGGAGTCCAACCTTTGATCAAACACCGCCATGTCTACTAGACCAGGGCACTGAGTGCCATGTGCAGTTTTCCTTTGATTCTCTGATTCTGTGAATATTTTGAATTTCTTGTAATCCACACTTTGATCAGACTTTGGCCAGAATGGATCCTGTGAGTGAATCTGGGGGTAGGGAAAACACAGATATTGATTTTGCTTGTCTTTTCCTCATCTTTGATGCTATTAGCAACAAGCATCAAATATTCACTGATACACCGACTTCAATAGTTGTCAAATAAACTGTGCTTCAGTCACTGATGATAAATATTGGGTTTTAATTCACCGAAAGAAGGAAAAAGTGTTTCCCTCTGTTTTCTTCTCTATGGCATCAACCAGTCCTCAAACTCATTTTTAAATCCCTTGTCAGCAGGCACAGTTGGATCCTGCTCCTGTCAGGGTGTTTTCTGTGCCATTTTGATCAATCCATTTGGGATATGTATAGTGATACTTTTTTTTTTTTTTTTTTTTTTTTTTTTTTTTGGGGTTTTTTCTNTGTGATACTTTTTTTTTTTTTTTTTTTAGGCAGTTTCCAGTTCATATTTTCTTTTTTTAATCAGGCAGAGACATTACAATTAAAATACCGTAAAAGCGATTCTGGCTGTACTGCAATAAGCATGTTTTTTAATTAAAGAAAGAACATGGGATGTACAAATAGTACCAGCTAATGGGAAATTTCATCCAATGTATTTTTTAATTGAGATTTAAAAGGAAGAAAAGTCGGCTCTATTTCTCTCTGTCACTGTGTGATATTTTCCTACATTGTTACGGTGAGCCTTCAATAATTAGTCTCAGAGCTTTAAAATCCTCTCTGTTTTCATGAAAAACTGTGAAAGGCATCAGTTCTTTATTTTTCAGTGCATTTTTCTGCAGGGATTCAGTGTTATCCAGTAGAGTGCAACTCGCAGATGTGGACATTCCTGGAGGAAGGGTTTTAAGGTAGAGAATCAGTAGCAATTAAGGGTGTGGGTTTTTTCAGATCCTCCCCCAGCTGCAGACCCTGGTTCATGTTTGGGTGTGGACTTCAGGTTTCTTTTGCCACCATGTTCCAGATGGGCTTACAGGATGTGCCTTGGACTCCCAGGACTCTCTCTTGCCAATTAAATTGATTTACTGTGACTTCAGCAGCTCTCAAGACTCCTGTGGGATGTTGCACAGTGAGCAGATCTGTGGAAGCTAATCCTGGCCAAGGAACTGAGCACAGCTCTGGCAGAGGCTGAGCAGAAACCCCAGGCAGCACCATCTACTTCCTCTAATCACTGTCATGGAAGGAGGGAATCACAGAATGGTTTGGGCTGGAGGAGACCCTAAATCTCACCTCGTTCCACCTCCCTGTCATGGACAGGGGCACCTTCCACTATCCCAGTATGCTCCAAACCCTGTCCAACCTGGCCTTGGACACTTCCAGAGATGGGGCAGCCACAGCTTCTCTGGGCAGCCTGTGCCAGGGCCTCCCCACCCTCACAGGGAAGAACTTACAAATGTGCACCTAATGAATGTCTGTCATTTGGGGACTTGAAATGACAGCCCAGGGACCTTTGTTATCATCACACCTCTGTGAGTGGTGTTTACCTGATGCCTTCTCAAGGCTCACCTGGAAGCTCCTCAGTTAGATCCCAGATGATGTCAGATGTGCTAGAAGCCACCCTGGAATGCCCACACCTCTTCCCCACCAAGTCAACTCTCCTCTTCCAAGCCCATCAAGGTGTTGCTAAGTATCTCAGAGGCCACTTAAGAGCTGAAGAAATAGAAAGACTTCTTTGAGGGAGATGCATCTCTGGCAGCATCTTCTGGGATGCCGATCAGAATTGCCTTTTGCTTGTCTCCTGAGTCCGAAGGGAAGAGCCTGATCAGTTTCCAAGGGACCACGTGGCATTTGAACAGATGGCTGTGAGCACAGCAAGCCAAAAAACAAAGGCTTGTCAGGCTGGGGAGATGAATTCTGTCTGAGAGTGGTGAAGCAGCTGCTGGTTCCTTTCCCAGGGACGGATTAAGGCCTCCATCCAACAAAATGCTGGAATACAAGCTTAACTTTTGAGTGTGTTAGTAATGTCCTGGTGGAAATACATAGGCATTTGAATTCAGAACTAATCTGGGATCTGTACCTGTGGGCTATGAACATGGAGGAATATTTTGAGGGAGGTGCAGGATGAGTTTTGGGCTCTTGGTTTGAGCAGCCTTTGGGATGGAGCCAATAGAAAAAAATTCCCCTTTGCATCTCCTTCAGCCATGGTCCAACCTGCAAACAACTTTTGTGGCTTATTGGAATGTCCTGTGAGCGTGAAACAGGGTGCAGGTGACAGATCCGTGAAATAATTAATTGTCTTTTTCAAAGCTCATAAACTCTGTATTCCTTTTTCTGTACACAGCAAGATTTTAGTTGCTTTGGTTTTGTTTTTTTTTTTTTTTTTCCTGTTTGGAGGCCCTACCAAAAACACCCTCGGAGCAGAATGAGCAGTAAGGGAGCTGCTAGCACACTGCAGCCTTGTGGTTTTACAGGATCAAACAAAGCTATTCCAGCTCTGGCAGTGGTGTCCTGCTGTTTGCCACTCAGGGATGCTGGCCAGGAATAGAACTTCTGAGCCTAAGCCTGTTTAATGGGAGATTCTGTGGCTTTGTCATGTGAAGCACCAAGTGAGAAGAGCTCACTTGGTGCTTCACATGACAAGCAGAAGGCTCTGGGGCTGAGTTATTCCTGGTCATGGAGCAACCAGAGCAGATTTCCCCTGCACTGTGATGGGATGGAGCAGTCCAGGTGAGGGGATGAGACTTCAATCTGCAAATCCCCTTCCATGCAGAGGAAGTTTCCTGCTAGTTGAAGGTTACGACACAGTAGTGATATATAAGACCATTTTGTTGATACTTTTCTAATGCTTGATTATCTAAAAAAAATCCTAGCCACTGTCCAGCACTCTTCTTGTAGTTTGCTTGCTTTAACACTATATTCAGCTTTACATAAAGAAGTAGAATTAAATCAAATATGAGGTGGAACAGAATGTCTGAAGTAGAACTAAACATAAATATGTTACTTTTATCCCAGCTCCCTAATGAGGTGCTCATCAGGAAAAATAACTTATACTGACAGTGAATGCAAAGTGTGGACTCAAAAGGTGGTAATAGAGAAGGTCTCCATGCAAAAGGTGTACTTTGGAATGGGGACTTTGCTTCCCTCCAATTTCAGAAAATATCTAAAACAGTCTACATCCCAACGTAAATGAGAAACAGAAACAGTGCTTTTATGCATTATGAGGATATCTTTATCTTTGTTAGAATTATTTTTTATTTAAAATGAGGTTTTTAGAAGGCGTGTAAGCTACTGTGTCTGAAAGTGTGAATCTTCATGACAGAGGCAAGGAGAAACTCCCCACACCAATTTTCCCAATCCTCTACTCCACTGTTATTTTTTTTTCTTTTTCGGAAGTGCAGGATGCAGCCTCTTTTCATAGTGAATATTTTGGATACCTGGGCTGTGGCATTGCATGAGTCAGTCCAGGACACCTGACAGAGAGAATTGTTAATACATTTCCTTTCCAAATCCTTTACTTTTGAGCATGTCCTCCACTATTTCCCAAGCACTTCAGGAGGTAAATCTCTTTTCACAAAACCAGTGATGTAATTATTCTTTCAACACATTAAACCTCCCACCTTATTATTAAGTTTGTTTTCTTTAATATTTCTTTTTTTTTTAAATTATTTGGTCTGGCTGCTTCACCCCTCCTGTGGGACAGATGGAGTTGCCTTGTTGTTATTACTCTCTCTTTTCCTTGTTTTTTTTTCTGCTTTGGCAAAGACAGATAAAGAAAGATTTCTTTTCTGTTCATGCAGAGGTGGAGGCTAATTGCTGGGTTAATTGAGAAGAATGGTGCTTCTGATGTTCTCACAAAGTATCAAATAGCCTCAACATATTTCTCCCCTCTCTCCCTCACTCCACCTAAAGAGACCCATTGAATTTGCACATTACTGTACAGAAGTGATTATGGGCTTAATTGTATTTATTTTGCTTGGTGGGGAGGCCATCATAACAGTGGTTGATTGATTTTTATAAAATCACCCTCAAGGTCATGTGTAGGACTTTGCTTTCCTGCACAGCCATAACAAACAATTTGAGGGTCACAGCCAAAGGCTCCGTCGAGCAATATTCCTGCTTTCTGCTTTCAGAGAAGGGGTCAAGTGCAATAAAAGAAGGAAGCATAACTTTTATTTTCTTTTTTAAAAAAGGAGAGTACAACCTTGTAAAGCAGCAGCTGTATATTTATTCTGACCCAACAAAAACCGCAGAGGGTTAGTGGGACAATATGCGATTTTTGGACAGAAGAATTTGTAAGTTTGGCCAGAGTTTGTTTTACACATAGACTTGATAGATGGTTAAATGAGTCCTTCCTAATTCTTTTTTTTCTGTTTTGTAGTGCTGCTCTTCTTTTATCCTCAGCAGTTGAACTTTACTTTTTTCACTGTATTTTCTCCCAGCGACCGAGCACCATTTGGATTTGTCCTGGGAGGTTTTCAGAAGCTTTGCAAAGATCCAGGGGACAACAGCATTGAGGAGTGGCCATGAGTGTAGCTGATCTGCCCATTTTCTAGGGTTACATGTGGGATCTGACTGCAGCTTCTAAGGGAAAGCAAAAGAGTCACATACAGCAAATGACAAAATCATAGAACGGTTTGGTTGGAAAGAACCTTAAAAACCATCTTGTTCCAACCCCCTTGCTGTGGACAGGGCACCTTAAATTTAGACCAGGCTGCTTAAAGCCCCATCCAAGCTGGCCTTGAACAATTCCAGGGATCCAGGGGCAGCCACAGCTTCTCTGGGCAACCTGTTCTAGTTCCTCACCACTCTCATGGGGAAGAATTTCTTCCTAAAATAAGGGCTTCTGATGTTCAAGTTGCACCAGGGGAGGTTTAAATTGGCTATTAGGAGGAATTCCTTTACTGAAAGGGAGGTCAAGCAGTGTAACAGACTTCCCAGGGCAGTGATGGACCCACCACCCCTGGAAGTGTTCAGAAAATGTGTGGATGTGATGCTGTGGTTTAGTGGCGGACTTGGAAGTGCTGAGTTGATGGTTGGACTCCATGATCTTAGAGGTCTTTCCCAACCTCAGTGACTCTGGTTTCCCTCTGGAAGGGTCAAACTTGCAGGCCAGGTGTGCACAGCTCCTGCTGGAATTCCTGCTGCTCCTGGGATGTAGTGCAACCATTGCTCGTACTTGCACCCAGAGCAGTCAGCAGCATCAAATCTTCTCAGACACTCAGAAATCCAAAAAAGATATGGAAAATCTTTGGTCAACAACCTGAAAATTTTGAACGGGCAATATGTGACAGAAACTTGGGAAATCTTGTTTGAGACAGAACTGTGATTTTGCAATCAAAAGACAGGACACCTGTCTACCAGCCCTCCTGGTTCAGTGGTACAGCATGGCAGCAATTAAAATACTCATTAAAAACTGTATGAAGAGAAGTGGAAACAGAACTAACTGTATTTTACTGGGAACAGAGCATAGGAAGTCAATAAAGACCTAAGGGAAGATGTCTTTTTTTATGTTAGGAGTGAAATAAATCGCAGTGATTTACAGTTCCATTTATAGATTGTGGTGATAAAATTATTAACACTGCTGCTATAAGGCAAAAGAATTTAATAAATATTTCTGTTCTCAGTATGGGAAGCAACAGGATGGTAAATTATATCACAAGATGAAGATGGACCAGCAGTCCATTTATTGCCAAATAATGTTAATAGAATGAAAACGTTAAATATTCTTTAATGGATACACATTCTTAAAATCAACAGGTCCAGTCTCATTCAAGAGCTTTAAAACTGCTGCTGGGGTTAGATATCTTGTGTTGTTTTACATGAAACAAGCTGAAATTTGTTCTGGCTCATCACAATCTATGCAGTATAACTTGCAAAAACTCTATATAAAGGCTCAACACTAATACGTTTGTCTATAGAAAAGTATGTCTAGGAAAAGAGACAATTTACACATGGGTGAGTTGGCACTTGTGAGAGCAAACTTGTGGTTCTCAGGAGTTATAAGCAAGAAAATATGAGATTTATCTCTTTCTTCGATTAAGCATATTCTGGAAAGAATTATGTGGAAAGCAATGAAATCTGGAAAGAAAATACTTAATGGGTAGTCCCTATTCAAATACTGGCTTTGTTGTAAGCCTAAGAAATGAGGACTAAGTTATAAGACTTTGTTATAAGCTCAAGAAATCAATAAAACAAAGAAAACCCCTCCATGCAAGAATAAAAAACGAAATCAGGATACTCAGAATATGAGCAATGGCAAGCAATGATCAAGGTAGTATTTAATAGTTTTTTTATATTAGAACTTCTTTCCTTCTCCTTTTTGTTTGCTTTTTGTCTAAAAATTAAACCAGATCTCTTATCTCCCTTCTTCTTGCTAAGGATTGGTAGTGTTATCATGGAATCATGGAATGGTTTGGGTTGGAAGGGACCTTAAAGATCATCTTATTCCACCTACCTGCCATGGGCACGGACACCTTCCACTATCCCAGGTAGCTCAGGGTCCCATCCAGCCTGGTCCTGAGCACTTCCAGGGATGGGACAGCCACAGCTTCTCTGGGCAACCTGTGCCAGGGCCTCCCCACCCTCACAGGGAAGAATGTTTGAGGGAGGAGAGCCGAAGTCGTGGTAGGTAGAGAAATCACTGCTAAAAACTTCCACCAGTAGCAAGCCAGCCATGGGAGGAGCTGGCACAGTTACCAGCCACTTCACACAAAGGGAGCGTGGTAGGCCCTTTGTAAGAGGTGTGAATTTTCCAGACTTTGGGAATTTCCCTACTTGCTCCTGGGAAACACAGCTTGACCTCGGAAGGCATTTCCCATGTGCAGTGTGACAAAATGAGTGAGAGTCCACTCTGTCCACATCCATTGTAAAGATAGTGACAGTCTCCTTCAGAGGAGAGGAAATATGGAAAGAGATAATGGAATAAACCATCCTGAGGTGACAGACTGGGATTTCCAGCTCACACAAGGCAAGAACAAGGGAGGCATTTGACAGAACTGAAGAGTTTTAGTCATAAAAAAAGGATGGAAATGGTTTTTCATGCACTGTGCATTTAACCCACAGACTTCATTGCTTCAAGAAGTCGTTGAGACCAAATATCACAAGGATTCCAAAGATCAGTTCTTTATTACTGGCAAATCTTACCCAGTTATACTAATAGTCGGTAGGAGGAAAATGTTGGCAAGGAGTTGAAACCTTATGCTTTGAGGCACAGCTAACCTCTAATTAGGGATTAAAATGAGGTTTTTATGGGATGAGGAGATCAACTCACAGCCAGCTAAGAGGGAGACATGTCTCACACTGTATTTGGAAGCATCTGGTTTTGAAAAACAGCTGGAAAAGTTTGCAGGATTAAATCAACCACTGATCTAAACAAGTTGCCAGTTCTTATGTTCCAAAGCCATTTTCCTCTCCCCTCTCTCAGTCACAAGTAGTTTGTAATCTAAAAAGTAACATAATACAAATTACGTAGGACTATCCCTTTCCAACATTAAGTGACTTAGTCAGTTAAAATTGGGTTTTTCCAAACACAGCTTCCTTCAACTGTAGTTGGAGAGTCTGCCCAGGCTGACTGGCCTTGCTCGAGTCTAGAAATGCAGACTGTTGTAGAACCAAAACTTGGACTGGATTAATCAGGTCTGTAAAGAGTTGCTAAATCCATAGGGAGAAATAAAGAGCAAAATGGAAATTTCACAGAATGCAATAACATTCTAGCCTTAATTTTGTAATTTTATAGCAAATGCCTTTGTTTACCTGCCTCTTACAGTTCCCATGACTGTGAGAGAATGACTGACTGAATATGTGATTGTATTTTGTTCTTCTCTTGTCTTCAGGTGGCAAACTCCTGTTTACTGGACCAGGACCTGTGGAACTGCATGCTCATTACATCCTGGTCTCGGATGGAGGAGAGCTCCAGGTGGGATCCCCCGAGGCCCCCTTCCATCACAAAGCACAAATCCATCTCTATGGAAGCCTCCATTCTCCACCATTATTTCCATATGGAATCAAATTCCTCGCAGTGAGGAATGGGACCCTTTCCATTCATGGTGAGTACATTTTTTTCCTTGTCAAAAGCAAAGGACAAATGAATAACAGAAAACAAACCAAAGAAAACAAGAAAAAAAGTTTTTGGAAGAAAAATAAATTGACAAAACTTTGGGCATGAGTCTCATGGAATCATGGAATGGTTTGGGTTGGAAGGGACCTAAAAGCCCATCCAGTCCCACCTGCTGCCACGAGCAGGGACTCCTTCCACTATCCCAGGTGGCTCCAAGCCCTGTCCAACCTGGCCTTGGACACTTCCAGGGATCCAGGGGCAGCCACAGCTTCTCTGGGCAACCTTTGTCAGGGCCTCCCCACCTTCACAAGGAAGAGTTTCTTCCTGATATTCTATCTAAACACACTCTCCTTCAGCTTAAGATCATTTACCCTTATCCTGTCACTCCAGGCCCTTTTCCCAAGTCCCTCTCCAGCTCTCCTGGAGCCCCTTTAGGCTCTGGAAGGGGCTCTCAGGTCTCCCTGGATCCTTCTCTTCTCCAGGTGAACACCCCCAGCTCTCCCAGCCTGGCTCCAGAGTAGAGGTGCTCCAGCCCTCAGAACATCTTCATGGCCTCTTCTGGACTCATTCCAACAGCTCCATGCCTTTCTTATATTATGGCATAGAAGAATTTAGATATGGAGCTTTTGTTGAAGACTATGAAATATGGGTATAAAATGGTCAGTTCTTGGTGCAGGAGTTTGGGCATGGAATTCCAGTCCAAACTCGGCATGAATCAGAACATTGGTGCAAACCACATTTTTCTAGTTCTTCTCTACTGGGCTATTTTTGTAAGCCCTAAGTCCCATAGAGGAGGAGAAAAGAAAAAACACAACAAAACCATCTGATTGTCTCATCTCCCTTCCTCCTGTTCATGTGTGTCAACCTTCCTGTTGGTGGGCGTTCACACCCTCCAGCAGGGCTTGAACTTCCACCCAGTCCCCTACAGGCAGAAATGTTGCTGTCTGAGCACACAGACGTGTGGCTCTCGGTCAAAAACAATGTCAGGCACCGAGGGTACCCTCTGAGCACAGGCAGGGAGTGAGTTGTGCCTCTGTGCCATCGTCCTGCCAGCTCACAGGAGAGGGCGAGTTTGGAGGGGAGTCAGTGAGCAGACACTTCTGAATGAGGAGAGATGAGCAGAGGCTGGGGAAGGAGCTCCTGGCAGGGGTGAGGGAGGCGGGGCTGCGCCTCAGCACCACGTCAGGTGTTCTTGACCCCTTCATTGAGACACAGCAAGGCTCCATTATTTACTGACTGTAAAAGGCTTCAATAATTTCAGTGAAGTGGCTTTGCAGAGAGTTTCTACCCCATTTCCTAGAGGATCTCTGTGAAGGAGGGCTATTAGAGCATCTTGGCTGAGTCGACTGTCCGTTACTGGCCATTGAGTTTCACACAGTTATCCCAGCCCTGAGCTCAGTAATTCCTGCTAGATTAAAGCCTGCCTTCCAGAAAGGCTTGGTCCTTGAGGACGTCAAGGGAGACAGAAACCAGCTTTTTCCTTAGAGGCTTTTTCCAGGGGATTAATTTGGTTAATCATCCATTTTTTTTTTCCTTTTTAAAGAAAAGTATTGAAATGTCTGATTTGAATTTGCCTGAAAACAGCTTTTGCTGCTTCACTTTCTGTGTCCTCTGCCACTTTAAACTGTCCTTCTATTCTTGGTTTGACCCCTGTGAGCCAGGATTTTGTCCTTAGATTGTCAGCACTTTACAGCACGAGCCTTCACTTCTCCATGCTTTTTGTTTTCTAGCTATGTAGGAAAAGCCAGTAGCAACAACTGGCAGTGGTGTCTCCTGTGCTGCTTCTCCTTTCCACTCCAAGCCTGTATCAGCTCTGCCTCGGTGACTCCATCCCCCACAAAACTGAAGACAAACAGGGCAAAGTGCATTTTTCAGTCTCACCTTGGCAATGTGAGGGAGGGAGGTAAACACAGGCATTCACATCAGTACAGTGCAATAATTCCCAGTGAGTCTTCATTCACTAAGAAAACAAGAAGATGAGGTCTGCAGTCCAAGTATTACCTGGATGGAGATATGTGGAGTCAAAAGTGGCTTGGCCCTTAGTGGAAATATCTCTTGGTTTCAATTTTTTAATAAATTATTGGATTATTGACAGGCTTGTGTAGGAAGGGACATTAAAGACCACCTAGTCCACCCCCATTCCATGGGCAGAGACACATTCCACTATCCCAGGTTGTTCAGGGTCCCATCCAAACTGTCCTTGAACACTTCCAGGGATGGGGCAACCACAGCTTCGCTGGGCAACCTGTGCCAAGGACTCCTCACCCTCACAGGGAACAATTCCTTCCCAATATCCTGTCTAACCCTGTCCTCTGTCAGTTTGAAACCATTCAGCCTGGTCCTGTGCCTCCAGGTCCTTGTCCCCAGTCCCTCTCCAGCTCTCCTGGAGCCCCTTTAGGCTCTGGAAGGGGCTCTAAGGTCTCTCTGGATCCTTCTCTTCTCCAGGCTGAACAATGCCAACTCTTATTCAGCTATTATTCAAAACCAATTCTTATTCAAGAATTCATATCAATTTTTTATTCAACAAATCCAGAGTAGCTATGAAGTCACCTTTAAGCTCTGCACAACACGCAGCCCCAGTGCATGGCTGCAATTATTGTTCATTAAAACCATGTAATCTGCAATTTAACAACAAAGCAGTAGAAGCCTGCTAGAAAACATGACAGAAAGTAGTGGGGTCTTTTACTGGGTTCATATTGCTTACGTGGGGAAAAAAATCTGCTGTTCTGTCTTCAATTTAGCATCAGTCTGGTCTGTGGTATAGAACAAATTGTGGAGCATGACAGCCCCTTTCATATATATATATGTGAAAGAGGCTGACATGCTCAGCAATATACATTTGTGAGATACATTTATATACACGGATATATATGTTATCTCAGATCAAAATCATTAAATAAGCAGGTTTCCAAATTCTTAGCTGTCTTGGCGAAGACAGGACTGAGGGCGCTTTAATTCCTTTTCTCTTTCAGACTGGGAATGTTGGGGGATGCTCTGCAGCTCTGGTTGAGTCCAGATTGTTTAGTAAGCGCTGTCAGCTCCTCACTTTGATATGTTAATATGACTCAGGGTTTCCCACAATTCCCTCATGAGTGGCAGTCCTTTGCTCCGGTAGTTGTAGCAGGCTGGGAAATTTCACTGTTGCCTTTGGCTTTAGCCAACTCCCCTGCCAGTCAGAGCGTGCCACCCATAAACTGCCTGTCAATCACCCGTCACTTTGAGAGGGGGTTTCAGTCAGCCAGGGCAACTCGGCTTTTTGACAATGTAATTATGGCCCTTGCATCCGCAGTAGGGGCCCGAGCGGGGCTGAGAGAGTTTTATTGATTGTTCAGAGGGGAAATTTATCACTGTCTCCAGCTCCATTCGCGCTCTATTCCCAGAGAAACCCTCCTGACAAGCTTCGGGAGGGAAGTTCAGCATGGTGGCCTTGGCTGTTCTTGTGCCTTTGTCCTTCCCAGGGAAACTGGAGACACCAGTGGATGCTGAGTGGGGGCAGGAACTGGGTGCAGAGTGGAGATGCTGCATCAAAACAAAGAACACCCAGCCTGTCCTTGTGACAGCCTGATCTTGTGGTCCTGATGCTCTCATCATGGAATCACAGAATGGTTTGGTTTGGAAGGGACCTTAAAGATCATCCAGTTCCAACCCCCTGCCATGGGCAGGGACTCCTTCCACTATCCCAGGTGGCTCCAAGCCCTGTCCAACCTGGCCTTGGACACTTGCAGAGATCCAGGGGCAGCCACAGCTTCTCTGGGCAACCTGTGCCAGGGCCTCCCCACCCTCACAGGGAAGAGTTTCTTCCCAATATTCCATCTAAACCCACCCTTCCTCAGCTTAAGACCATTTATTCTTGTCCTGTCCCTCCATCCCTTGTCCCAAGTCCCTCTCCAGCTCTCCTGGAGCCCCCCTAGGCACTGGAAGGGGCTCTCAGGTCTCCCTGGAGCCTTCTCCTCTCAAGGCTGAACACCCCCAGCTCTCCCAGCCTGGCTCCAGAGCAGAGATATTTCCACACATTGAAAAATCTTAAAGGTCTTTTCCATTTTCAGCTGTCCTGTGTAGATGATCTCGTTATTCCATTGTGTCCCTTCGAAACAGACTGTGCCTCTTTTAAAAAAAAGACCAGCACTTTTGTCAGGCATTTATCTAAAACTTTGTGTCAGCACTCTCGTGATATGGGATATGAGCTGTGAGCAACCTGCTCTAGTGGAAGGTGTCCCTCCCACGGCAGGGGATTGGAACTGGATGATCTTTAAGATCCCTTCCAACACCAAACCTCCTGTGATTCTGTGATTCCATGAGCCTGTTCCCTGAATTTTGACTAATAACGTGTATCCCTCCAGTTAGATGGAAGATGTTACGCTTCAGGTTAAAAACGTGCTGCATTCACCTTGTCTGGACTGTGAAAGGTGTGTGGTAAAGAAAAGACAATGTCCTGAGAGTTTTGGTTTAATAACTTATTTATTTATGATCAGGATAGTTTAAACAGGGGTGTCAGCAGTCATTTCAATGCCCTAAAATCATGGCTAGCCCTGCTGCAAAGAATGCCCCTGCATTTGCAATGGAGAAAATTACATTTTAGAGGTAAATCTGCATGACTTCTATCCCAGATTTCTCTGCAGCCAAAGCAATCTGATACTTTTTCAGGGTTAGCACAGGAAAAAAAAAAAGTACTTTTTATCAGTTGAACCAATTATTAATTTTAATTGCTTTTAATCAATAATAAAACACAAAATATTTGTGAGCTGTGCACTGTGCTCTACAGAGCCTGTGCATTCCTCCAGAGATCAAACATTTAATCAAATGCCGCTTGCTTTGCCTCCATTAGGCAGTGTTATGTATCTGTGCTGAGTTTGAGATTAAGAGATCATAGACAACATGAGAGAATTTGTTCTGCTTTACTCACATATTAAAAAGAAAAGCTTCCCAGAGGAAAAAAAATAGGGAAAAAATCTGTAGCAGGGGGATTCAAGATAGGGTGCAGAGATCTGTTAGAGAAAAGATGTTTTTATACTCCACTGAAATGCTTTTCTATTCAGTAAATGTCATTTTTCACTACCTGAACTTCCTGATTTCCTGAGGTTGCTTCCATAGGTTGGTTTTCCTTAGGTGCCAGCTATTCTGTGTGGGGGTTGCAGGAGTCTTTTTGCCTCCTGTGACAGTGTTTTTCCTTTCCAAGACCTTGACTTTAACATCATGCATTAAAGCAGATGGCTCTGGAACAGAAGGCTGAGCTGCCTTGAATCCCCTCGTGTTCACCGGGGGTAAGAAACTGCACTTAGGCACTTCCCATGGAGTAACTAATGTACAATGACTTGTGCCTTCACTTTCTTATTCACAAATATAAGATGACCATTAGATTTTAAAGACCTAGCAGATGGGGAAGAAAAAAAAAGAGTTGGGTTCAGGGCAAGCTGCTGTGTCTTTTGCAGTTTGCCCTTCTTTCTAACAGAAATGCATCTTTTATCTTTGATTTAAGCTTAAATCAGTTGATTTGTATGTCGGTACTGGTCTTAAAAAGAAAAACACGATGCAAAGGGGACAGAGAGATGGCCATTAATATATATATTATATAATAAAGATAAACGTAATATAGATAGTAAGGATATTAATAGAATATAACACAATACATACTATATACTGGAATAGAATAGAATCGAATAGAATAGAATCAAATAGGATAGGATAAAATAGAATATCTAAATAGACCATAGCTGATATGTTACCTTGTGATTCCTGACAGGGTACAGGTCTGTGGGTTGCTACAAATGTGGAGGCATATTTTGTATTAAATAATTTCCTCCTTCAAACTTTCGAATATAACATCGAAATACTGCTTCCAGTTCTGGTCCCAACGAAAACCAGGTTATTGGCTGGAGGAAGAGAACAGCAGTAAATTCAGGGTTAATTTCCACCCTAGAGAGGAGAAAGGCTGAGAAGTTTGGGGTTTCCAGGGAGGTGGTGGAGGTGTTCAAGAAACAACTGGACGTGGCACTCAGTGCTCCTGTTCACTTGACAAGGCAGGGGTTGGTCACAGGTTGGACTCCACCTCAGAGGTCTTTTCCAACCTG
Organism: Melanocharis versteri; assembly: GCA_013397845.1. Taxonomy (NCBI): domain Eukaryota; kingdom Metazoa; phylum Chordata; class Aves; order Passeriformes; family Melanocharitidae; genus Melanocharis; species Melanocharis versteri. The sequence continues at coordinate 87,705 of VZTG01008442.1, forward strand.
AGTGATTCTGTGAAGTTTGGCAAACTCAGAGGCCTGGACCCAACCCTGGCTTTCCACAGAGCTGCAGGCTGAGCCAGGAAGGGACCCTCCCTTCGGCCTCACCCTCATTTTCCTGGCGCCGAATTCTCTTCCATCGCATTCTGCGGGTGCAGGAAGCTGATCTTAGCCTGGCAATGGCTGTGCTGCCCAACGATCCCACTCCTGCAGGGAGATATTCCCTGTCTCATTCTGCAGCAGCACGGGAGATGGGCTGGCAATCACACAAAGTGTCACCAGCTGTCTGCAGCTCCCTGCAGGATCCACTGTCCTTGGCTGCCACGGCTGGAGCTCTTTGTTCCTGGCGTCTGTCTAAAGACCTTTTCCTGCGTGGCATCTTTGGCTGGGAGCTCATTCCAAGTGTGGAGCATGGATTTTGGTTTATGCAATGGCATTGCAGGAATATCTTTCCCCTTGCTTTCAGGACTGATTTGACTTAGCAAAGTGACTGGGGGATCTCTGATTAAAGGGAATAATTGGAAATTTGTGCATTTATGGGACAGCACGCAGGGAAGGTACTTTGTCTGCAATGTAAATTGTCAGAAAAGGGCAACAATGAGAGTTTCTGTAGACTTGTTTAATCACAAAGCCCTTCCCATCCTCAATAAGACCATAGAATCATGGAATGGTTTGTGTTAGAGTCCTTAAACTCATCTCATTCCAACCCCCTGCCATGGCAGGGACACTTCCCACTAAACCAGGTTCCTCCAAGCTCCATCCAACCTCACCTTGAACACTTCCAGGAAAACGATGTGATAATCCTTTCTTTCTCCAGGGTGCTGTTGAAAGATATTCAGGTGGAAATGCTTTAAGTGAAGTTGGGTTATGCTTTAAGTGAAAACTGCAGTTTCATGAATAGGAAACACTGAGCAGGACTAGGTCACTTTCAAGGATATTTCCCAGTGGAGAAAATAAAAGTTATTCCGTTTGTCCTCTTGTCCAGATGATGTCAGACTTTTTATTTTTGCTCACTGAGAGAAGATGCAAGATCAGGCTGGACGGGGCTCTGAGCAGTCTGGTCCAGTTGGTGTTCCTGCTCCTTCAGCAGGAGGAGGGGAGCTGGACTAGATGACCTTTAAAGGTCCCCTCCAACCCAAACCATTCTCTGACTGATTCTAAACCACAATTTGAGCCCACCTAAAATACCCAGTGTGGTCCTGCTGCAGCTTCTTGTCAAAGAGCGGATAAACTCTTGGGTGTCCTGAGGGTTAACGAGCAGTTGTAAATCAGAAAGGACCTTCTATTTCACCTCGGGGCGGGAATGAAAAGCTCAGTGCAGCGGCTGTGGCAGGAAGTGGCAGGAAAACTGCTCTGCATCTCCCCAGGAGCTGCCCACACACAGCAGTGAGCCCTGCAGGGCTGCACGGGGGTGCAGAGGCAGCTCCCAGTCTCAGGCAGAGACATCCTTGTCTTCTAAGATGTGTAGAAGGTAAAAAAAAAACCACCCTAACAAACTCCTCTCGCTGCAAAATAAGCTAAAAACATGCAAATGCTTAGGGAATATACCTAGGACTGGAATTGACAGAGAGCAAAAATAGCTGGAAACATTCAAGTCCAGAGGGCTGACAGCTCACAGTTCAAGCAAATGTTTTTTAACACATTTGAAAACATAGGAAAGCAGCTGTCATTCTTCTTTTTTGATTCCCTACTCTTTATGGCCAGTGACTGGACTAGTCACTGCAAGAGCTGAGGTAGCTGTGATATTTAAAAAAAAAAAAAATTATGAAATCCAGGTTCATAAAATATTTTTTCCTAGTCCTTAATTAAAGATCTGTCATGTGAAAACCCTTTTGGCCATAGAGAGCTGTAGCAGCACATCTGTGTGCTCTCCTGACTAAGGAGTCTTTTTGGAAAAGATTTTCTATTCCTTTTAACTTTAGGAATTTTATCCATTATTATTTTTATGGTTTGTTTTATTAACTAAAGCAACAGCAGCAAAATGTCTTTGTTGTGGATCTAAAAATATACTTTAAAAAACTCATCTCTTTCCTGAAGCAACAGTTTCGAATGGCTGTATTCCCAGTTATCACTTTGACATTCGAAAATTTTAGGAATGGCCTGGCTAAGTTTGATTAAGAAGTGCATTTTAGGTCAGAAAAAGAGAATAATAAGGGATTATGACAATGGAGAGGAAACTGTATTCCTGAGGTAGTCCAACACCTGAAATTCTGCGGGAAAGTGTGTTGTAGTTTATTACCAGAGACAATCATAGAGTCACAGAATGGTTTGGGCTGGAAAAGACCTTGAAAGTCTTCTAGTTTCAACTCCCTGTCATGGTTGTGATTTTTTTTTGTTGTTTGTTTGCTTTTTAAATATTCTTTTAAAAATAGTTATAATCCATTGAATTATATTGTTAACTTCTCTTGCAAAGTTTTTTGGTTTGTTTTTGTTTT
>VZTG01008442.1:90204-150871 GCA_013397845.1 Melanocharis versteri
GGGGGGTAGGAAAACAGTTTTCTTTTCACTTTATTCCTGGGAATTGAAAGCTCCTATTCCCATTTACACTAAAGATTTACAGTGTAGCTACAACAGATTGACAGATTATCTGCAGTGTAATTTGTACATTCCCAGTAAGTAGATTGTGTGTCTGAGTCCTGCAGTTCTCATAAATTCCTTTTGTGGAATAAAGGGATCTCATTACCTCAACTTTAAAGCACCAATAAACAGTGAGAAGGTGTAAAAGAGCTTTATGGTTTGTCAACACCACAAACAACTGTGTGTTCATAACTGAGTTAATTAATTTGTGGTAAATAGGAGTGAAGATGAGATGCAGCAGGGTCCTGGGTGTCAGAGGAGAAGGATTCAGAGCCTGCTGCTGCTCCATGACAAAATGGGAAGTTTTTAAAAAACATTTAAATGGCTTTTGGGAGCAGGACCAACAGACCCGTGGCCAGGGTAGGACAGGAGCCAGTCCTGTTAAAACCCATTAAAAGATTCCAGTTTGTGCCAACACTCCTGTGTGTGAACCCTTTTCTCCAGCTCTGCCTGACTCTGGATGTGGTTCACACTGGTTGCAGTCAGGCTTGTCTGGGAGGTTCTCAGGGTGTCTGAAGTTAGGTAACAACATGAACTCCAAAAAGTCTTGTTTTCAGGTCAGGGACATCTGTTTTCCATGAAAGCATGGAACATTTGGGTCGGGAAAAGGGAATAATAACCCAACACATCATCTTGTCATGTAAATTCTTAGACCCCCATAGATTTAAGGTGGAATTCATGTAACCAAACAGAAATGTATGAAAGGCAGAAGGTCCTTCCAACAGGAATAGGAGCGTGCAGGCTGTGACTGTTGTAGACTGAAGACAGGCTGGAATTTAATGGGTCAGTCTCAGCTAAAAGGAGAGTTGTTGTCTGGAAAGTTATTCCCTGCAGGCTGGGGGATTGGTAATAAAAGCTAACCGAGATACCAACACCTCATGGTGTCCTGGCAGAGAGCTGGAGGTGACTCAGGGAGCTGTGATCTCCTCCTTTGGTTTTGATCTGCCACTGGGATCTGGACAAATTATCTGCTTTTGAGTTTATCTGTTTAAACTGGTTCAGTTTCCTTTTAAGTGAGATGGCACAAGGCATTCCTGTAGCTGCAGGAATCCTGCCTCTGGAGCTGACCCCTGAGGAGTGAGAAACAACTGAAAATGCCAACAAGAGTCCAAGTGTAGATTTTCAGGTGTGTTGGACGGTTCCTAGATGGAATACAGACTTCATTTTTGAGAAACTGGGCTGGTTCAGTGGAAATTCCCTCTCCAGCTTTATCCCAGATTTTTGTGTTACCCCAAACAAGCCAGTCAACCCTTTTTCATCTCCTCCACACCTTCCCTTGTGTAAAATGAGATTAATAATTTTATCTTGTGGAGGCCTCAGCCAGGTTTCCACGGCATAAAGAACCCAACCATGGGCTCTTCATGAGTGCTGTGGTAGGACTTGTCTGTATCCAGAGGAGAGATTTCCATATCTCCATGTGTGGAATGCCTAACCCAGAAACATGGGATGGTTTCGATTGGAAGGGACCATAAAGATCAAGTTCCACCCCCTTCAGCATGGTGGGCCTTGCTTTAATACAAATAATAAATTACAAATTATGCACCTCCTTTGGTGATCAGTGTCAACCCAGGTTTCTCTTCTAGTGGAAGCTTGAACACATTTTAAGGCAGTGGGCAAGAGGTGATATTTTCTAAAAATGTACAGAGAATGGGTACAATTGTTACTTCAGTGCTTCATAGCTGGTTTGACAAATAGAGGCTTCAAAGATGTTTTGTCTGAAGCAAAATGTCCCACTGTGGTGAGGAGTGGGATGTGGAGTGGCCTTTCTCAGCTGAGATAATAGCGCTGCTTTTTGGCCTCTCCCTCTCTCCCTTGCTGCTCTGGAGTGCTGAAAGTTGGCAGAGAAGCTGGACTTGTACTTAGGGAGGGAGTCAGTGACCAAGGGGGCACAGGTCTGTGCATCCCTTCAGATCCAAGGAAACTTGCACCTTTTTAGGGGCAGCCACAAGTGAGGGCAGCTGGAGTTTCCAAGGCTCCTTGGCCACTCAGGTGCTTTTCTGAGTCACTTTGGGGCAATCCCCTGGTCTGAATGAGGAGACAACTCTCCTGTGCCTGCAGTGGGACAGAGAAACTCCTCTAAGTGATTCAGATAGTGTAGGCTTCCCTGGAGCCCATTTTCCCCACTAATTACAGGACTTGTCTCCCAATTAATTTGCAGCAGCCTCTCCTTAATCTGTAGTAATTCCTTTCAAACCCCTTTATTTCAGCGTTTCCAACTGCAGCAGCTTCAGCTTTGAAAGCTGGGTTACCAGAGATGAATATCAAACACCCAGTTTAAGTTTTCAGTGCCCCTTGAGTCACCCAGTGCACACCTGGGAGAGGAAATGACACTCATGTCTTTTGTAATCAAAGGACTGTAAATGGGGCCTAATTTGTCTAAACCTGCAGCACTCAGTACAATTCACATTTTGCATTCTGTGGACAGATTTTCCTGTGACCCTGGAGGTGTCTGCCCTGACACACCTTGCTGAGTTGTCTTAGTTTTGATGTGACTCAGATATTTCTGTAAATGTCAAATGCACGCCTCTTGTTGAACTAGTTTGAATCATAGAAAGGTTTGAGTTAGAAGGGACCTTTAATCTAATTTCATTCCAACCCCTGCCATGGGCAGGGACATCTTCCACTATCCAGGTTGCTCCAAGACCTGTCCAACCTGGCCTTGGACACTTCCAGGGATCCAGGGGCAGCCACAGCTTCTCTGGGCAACCTGTGCCAGGGCCTCACCACCCTCTGACTTGAGAATTTCTTCCTAATATCTAATCTATATCTCTCCTCTCGTGGTTTAAAGCCATTTCTCCTTGTTCTGTCAGTAGCTATTGGCATTATATCACTACTTAGGACTAGGGGAAACCAGCCAGATAAGGGACATATCATCCCCCATAGATTTATGAAATGTATTGTGTTAGAGGCCATAAGAAATTAAATGTATACAATTTTTTCTCAAGAGTGGCATTGTACACATCAGAATTGTCTCATTGTTAATAATTTCACCATTTACATTACCATAATTTAACCATTTACAAGACTGCAATTTCACATTATGCTTCCAACAGGAAGCATAACCAGGGTCCTGGTGCCAGGATATTCCCAATCTTAAGATTTGTGATTAATTCATTTGGAATTAATTTTCAAGTCCCTTGCATTTCTGGGCTGCACCATTCTGCTCTGCACCATGTTTAAGGGTATTCTGTTAAGCCATTTATTAAGTGTTCAATTCTTGTATTGCCTGCAACAGCTTTTTGAGTCTGAAGGCTCTGTCCTGTACCTTTAACATGAAGTCACTTCTGCTTTAGATCTCAAGATGTTGTTTTTTTCCAACTCGTGCTTAGTTAATTATTAAAAATGAGTTCAATAATTAAGGAGTTATACAGATTCATCTATTTTTCAGAACTTTGGAGTATTTCTGCTTGCAGTACATTTTGGGGGAAGAAATAATTTAAATACACCACAGCTGTTGGTCTTTTAAACCTTCTCCTCTCAAACAGGTAATTTATTTACCTGTTGCACAGCCCAAACCCAGGCACTGAAGGTTATTTTATGAATTTTGCATGTTTTATCCGAAATAGAGTTTATTTTCAAGGCGAATATATTATAGTTAGGGCAAAGAAGCCTCAGTTATGGTCCCTCATTGACACCAGAAAAGTATCACTACCCTATCTTGTGTGTCACTCGTGCTGCTGGAAGTAGAGGGGATTCTGACCTGCAGGTGTTGTATGTGGGAATATAAATAGGAAGCAAAGAAATGGATAAATGTGGTGCTTAGGACATGGTTTGGTGGTAGACATGGAAGAGCTGAGTTAATGATTGGACTTGATGGTCTTAGAGGTCTTTTTTAACCTTCATGATTTTATGATTCTATGAATGTGGAATCTGCTAAACTTGTTTGTTTGGTTTGGTTTTCCTTACAAAAATATACTGAGCTTACTGTAAACTGGAAGTAGATTTTGAATGTGCAGAGAAATAGCCCATCCCACCTAGACCATCAGGAAAAAAGGTACAACAAACTGTGGAATGGGAGACGGGGAGGTGAGCACAGTAAGAGGTAAAAACAAGAAAAAGGAAATAAAGGAAACGGGGGATGTTTGGATGCCTTAAATATTCTTTTAAAATAATGAACGATTGAGAAGATTTTCCTTAAAAATTTTTGAGTCAGAGCTCAGAAGTGGAAAAAAGCCTGAAAAAAGCCTTTTCCACTGGAGCATGTTTTGAATGCAGAATGGTGTTTTCCCACTTCTCAGTACGAGCTGTTGCCCAGCAGTGCTGCTGTAGTGTGTGTGTGACAGATGCACTCCACGGGGGTCAGTTGTGTGTCTGGACACAGATGCACGAGAACACGCATTAACACAGGCACACAAATCAACACCACAAACAAAACGTCCAGAGCTGGAGAGAAATTGTGCAGTGCTCCACATGCAGATGGGCTGCTGCCAGTCGTTGGCTTTTATGTCAGTCCTAAAAATTCATGAGAATCGCTCAGTGGAAGAAGGTAAATGAATAAAGATGAAGAGAGTGCTGCTGGTGAAAGGATGCACATGGGCTGATATCAGGAGGGGCGTTTTGAGCTGTGTTGAGGATGAGGTGTTTGATGTCTGTGCCCGTGAATGGTGGAAGGTGGGTTTTGGCTACGTCTGCATTAGAAAACAGTGTGGTCCTATGGAAACTGAACTGTAGGGTGAATGATGTAGATGCTGAGCATGCAGGGTCCGTGTGTTTTGGGGGCTATTACAGAGTCGTTCCAGTCTGGTTCCATTGGCACCTACAGTGTCCTTTGTGTCCCACTGCATTTCAGCTTCTGCATTTGTTTCACAGAATCCCAGGATGGGTCAGGTTGGAAGAGACCACAGTGCGTCACCTGGTCCCTCCTCCCTGCTCCAGCAGGGCCATCCCAGAGCACAGGGCACAGGATTGTGTCCAGACAGTTCTGGAATATCTCCAGTGAGGGAGACTCCGCACCCTCTCTGGACAATCTGTTCAGTGCTCGGTCACCGCGCAGGAAAGTTCTTCCTCATGTCCAGGTGGAACTTCTTGGGATCAGTTCCTGCCCGTTCCTCTGGTGCCATTGCTGGGCCCCCAGAGCAGAGCCTGGGCCCTGCTCTGACCCTCCCTGCACACAGGGACACACAGGGATGAGGGCCCCTCTCAGCTGGGGCTCCTCTCGAGGCTGAGCAGCCCCAGCTCCCTCAGCCTTTCCTGGGCAGGGAGATGCTCCAGTCCCTCCATCATCTTTGCCACCCAGCACTGGACCTGCTCCAGCAGCTCCATGTCTCTCTCATCCTGAGGAGGCCAGAACTGGACACAGAATTCCAGATGTGCCTCACAGGGCTGAGCTGAAGAGCAGGAGATCTGTTTGATGCCTTCCAAAACAGTGAAGGATGTCTGGGAGATTTTCTTAGCTGGAAGTTGAGAAATTTCAAGTTTGATTTAAGAAAATGTAATAAGCCAGAGTTATCTCAGGTTTAGATGCCCATCACTGACACACAGAGCAGGTGCTCACATATATTTCAAGATAAAAGAGTATAAAGATTTGATTCTTGCTTCTCTGATTCTGTTGTGAATTTATTGTCGTGGAAGTGCTACATCTTATTTCCATCTTCATTAAGGAAATAGTTGGAACACTGGAGTACATATAGGTAATGAGGACACTGGAGTATAAGGAACAAGAAAGTGAAATAGGATATGGACAGAGAAGTTTGCTTAAAATAATTTGAAAATGATTTATTGGATGCAACCTCTACACTCAGTGATTTCTGCTGTTATTACTTTCCTGTAGTACAACCAGGGAGGACAGTAACTTGCTGTGGGCTAAAGGTAAATGATGATCTATTGTAGGGAGGGAAGGAAAAGTATTCTAAAGGTGGGTGTGTGGGGCACGTACTCTCCCACGAGGGTGTTCAGTGTGTTGGACCTCACTGGACCAATCTGTTCCAAAGCCTGAGAGGGAAAAGGAAATGTCAAAAGTTAAAGCAAACTTCATTAAGTGAAGAAAGGAGGGTCACAGGGCAAAATTTTTCATTGCTGGGTCTTGTTATACAGAGACTTCATGGAATCATTGAATTATTGAATGGTTTTTGTTGGTAGGAACCTTAAAGACCACATTGTTCCATCCCCCTGCTATGTGCAGAGACACCTTCCATTAGACCAGGTTGCTCCAAGCCCCATCCAACCTGTCCCTGAACCAGGAGCTCACTGCTCCTGTTTCTTTGTTCGTTTGCTTTTTAAGTTGATTGAATTGCTTTTTAACCCTTTTTTCCTCATTCTTTTCAGGCTGGATGCCCAAAGTAGTTTTCACACGCTTGAAATCATCAGCTGATGCTGGTGACACACGATTAGTGCTCCAGGAGCCTGTTGATTGGCAACCTGGTGATGAAATCCTGGTGGGAAGTTCAGGCCTTGGAGAAGCACAGCAGCAGGAGGAAATGGCTGTTATCCAGTCTGTGAACAACACGGAGCTGCACCTTAGATCACCACTCAGGTATCCTTCCAAGAGCCAAGGGTAAAAAATAGCAGAGAGCTAAACAAGGAGAAAATTTGATCAAAGTCAGGATTTACCGTTCCCTGTGGGACATAATAACTATATAAATCCCCTTAACAAAGGTGGCCAGTGATATTTCAGTTCCTCACTCCCCCTAAAGGGGATGTTCAATCCTGAATGTTTAAATTCTGTGTTTAAATTCTGTATCATGCTCTTGAACTCAGAAAACCTTTGAAGCAGAAAACACTGAAGGCCAGTAAAGTCCAGCGGTGTCAGTATAGGAATGACAAAAAAATTTCCTACATAGTTAGTTTCTTGAGAAGGTGCATTTTTTTCTCACAAGAAATGTTTGGCTTGTGTTACAAAAAAAGATCCTCTCTTCTTGACTGATTTTCCTAAGTAATACACTCAAAGTGAATTTTTTCACTATGGAAATCTGTTTCCATATTTCCAGTGAGTGTTAATTTCACTACCTTATACTTTCTTCATCTCCTGTGAGTGGAGATCTTGGACAAACTGAAAGCTGCACTTCTTATCATCTCCAGCGTTGAAACACATTATCTATCTAGAGGCAACCTAACCCCAATGGCCAGGAAGATTAATGGTATTATTTTCAGAAATAATTGGGGCTTGAGGAAATAATTCTTGGTGGTTTTCACCCAAATATGCTTTGGGAAGAGAATTCAAAGGCTGAAATATTTTGTTTTAAATACCATAGAATCACAGAACACCCTAAATTGAAAGGGACCTACAAGGATCATTGAATCCAGTTCTTGGCCCTGCATAGGGCAATCCCAAAATCTCCACCATGTGCCTGGAAGTGTTGTCCAAATGTTGTTTTTGAACTCTGGCAGCCTTAGGGCTGTAACCACTTCCCTGGGGGACCTGTTCCAGTGCCCAGCCACCTTCTGGATGAAAAGCCTTTTCCTAATAATATAATATAATATTACATACATAATCTAAAGAAGGTTTGAGCTCTTGAGAGACAAAAAAGATAAAAATAAACATCAGATGAGGAAAAGACGTATCTAGCACTGGATGTGCCACTGCCTCTAGTGAGAAAAGGATTGAAATCAGCTCTGAATTTGGGTAGTTGTGGTCATAAACATAAATAACAAGAAATCAGACATGCAATTCTCTCCATTTGGCAGGTGCAGACGCGATTTTTTGTCTTTCCTTAGGTACCCCCACAGCGCTGGAGAGGGATGGGGCAATGGCCAAGGTTTGCCTTCGAGTGCTGTGGTTGCACTGATCAGCAGGAGGGTTGTTGTTCAAGGAAATGTCACGCTGGAGAGGATGTCCCACCTCCAGCAGTGTGCAAATGCAGGTGAGGAGGTCTCTTCTCACAGAAATGTACTGAGGAGGAAAACTGCTCCATTAAAATCCCGTTGTGGCAGCATCACTGTGTATTAGAGCTCCTCCTTCCTACGATAACTTTGAGGCATTCCAGTGCCAGGAAGGAGAGTTTGTCTTTCCAAACATTGTTTGACATTGAAGTGTGAAGTCTTGGGAGTTGAACTGCACTTCATTGTAATATCTCAGATGTATTATTTTCACATTGTTGTTTCAAGCCATCTTGGGAAAGACCCTTTAGTTTTGCCGGAGCCTAAGGGTGTAGAAAAGAAAGTATCTTCTGAAAACATGTTTCAGTGTACATAATATATTAAATTTTTAATTGTGTTTACTATTTAGTCACTTTAAGAAGAAGGAAAAACAAAACAGCCCAATGCTGTTTGTACTCTTTAGCGTAAAATATTGAGACGTTGTTTAGTGTTTAGGGATGCCAAGGAAAAAATAACAGGTAATACATGAAGTATCACTGGTGAAAAAATGTTAAATATCTCAGTTCTCCTTTAGTTTTACATGTATGAAATGCCATGGAGTTTGACAGGTGGGTTCCTGATTTACACCATCTATTCAGGAAGCAGAATCAGACACAGTGATAATAATGTGAGGAGAGTTAGCAACCCAGGTGTAAGGTTTCCTTTAAAAAAAATGCCTTGGGCTTTCAGACTGTGACACAAGACTTCATTTGATATCCAGCAGCCAACTGCTTATATCACTCATGGATTTATGGTCCATTTTGTGTGGAACTCATAAATATAGGCTCTGAAATGTGCTAACCATTTGAGGTTTTTATTTGAGTTAAAGGATGGGAGGATTTCTCAGAGGAGTCACCAGAAGAGGAGTGAGCAGTGTTTTTTTTGTGGTTAATTTACCTTCTTTAAAATAAAAATGAGCATTACTGGGCATCAGCAGGCAGTGCTGGAATTTGAGCTCCCCTCTGCATCTCCACTGAACAAGTCCAAGTAACACATTTGTAGCCTGAATCACCTCATACCAAAATATCGTTGAAATGGCCCACTGGAAGGGGGCCCTAGGATTTACTTTTCTTGTCATATCATGGAATCCAAGAATGGTTGGGTTGGAAAGGAAGTTAAAGGTCACCTCGTTCCACCCTCCTGCCATGGGCAGGGACACCTTCCACTGTCCCAGGTTGCTCCAAGCCCCAAGTGTCCAGCCTGGCCTTGGACACTTCCAGGGATGGAGCAGCCACAGCTTCTCTGGGCAACCTGTGCCAGGGCCTCACTGCCCCCACAAGGAAGAATTTCTCCCTAATCTCTATTCTTGTCTTGAAACTGTGGGTAGTAACAGTCCCCATCCATCTGCAGGGAGAGTCAGGAGACAAGAGTTTAAACAAACAAACAAACAAACAAACAAACAAGTGCCTCATTTCAGTTTAGTTCTATACATCCAAGCCAAATCTCCTTTTCAAGAATCTTACCCAAGGTAAATCAATGTCGAGTCCCCCTTCCTCATGCATATGACTATCTAAAATTACCTGCAAGGAACTGTCTAAGACATAAAACTACAGCTTCCTGCTTGTTGTCATATATTTCCCTCCAAAATGTCCAGACTTTTAGGGAAAGAACCACGACAGTATTTTGAATAAGCATCAGAAATGTTTGCCCGTGTTGTCTTTGGGCCCGTGTTTCAGCTCCCTGCTGGAGGTGGAGTCTCACTGGGTCAGTGGGGAGGGTCTCTCTGCACATCCCACCCCATGGTGCAGCTCACAGCTCCTGCTGGGTTGTGTCCTAGGTCGCTCTGGGTGTCTGTACGAGAGAAGTGAGAGGCAGCTGGGCTCTCGGGACCTGGGAGCCATCGTGGTTGTGGAGGCTTTCCAGGGAGAGGCAAGTCGGCTCCGGCTGGAGGGGGTCCAATTCCGCCACGTGGGCCAAGCGTTCCGGCACCACCGCAGTGCCCTGACTGTTACTGGCAACACCTGGATGGCAGGTGAGTTGGCTGCACTGGAGGTGTCCACCTGCTCCTGCCCAAAGCTACGGCAGGCGCCCTCAAAACTTGCTTGTCTTTTGGGTCAGTCGGCAAATTGGATTATTAAATGTGAAAAAAACCCTCACCTTTAGTCTAAGGCAAATTGATGGAGTGGTTTCACCTGCTTCAGTTCCTTTGTATCTCTGCTTCTTCCTAAAATAATATTTTGCTTTTATGCTACACTGCTCTTTTGATGTAGAAGAGAGTAGCTCTGGAAATTAGTGCACGAGCATGCTATGAGGGAGCCCAAAAGTGGCTCAAGGCTGGCTGGTTGCAGGGGCCAAAATTTAATTTTATCACCCAGAGGTTAAGGAACATATTAAGTTCTTTTGACTGTCACTGTTAAGTGCCAAATTCATCTCTGTGGAAGTGGCAGTGAGGGCTCTGAAGACTGGTGATGGTAGGAGAAAGTTAGATGGGCTCGAAGAATGTTTTAAGGTCCTGGATGGATTTTCCCTTCCAGATAAGCTACACTTGCACCTCTCACAGAATGGTTTGGTTTGGAAAGGACATGAAAAATCATCTAATTCCAACCCCTCTGCCATGGACAGGAACACCTCTTTCCCGTGCCATCTTCATCACTGAGTGAGGGTGAGGGCTTCCTGGTGGCAGAAGGCAGCCCTGGCCAGGATCTGAAAGATGGGAAGGCCACCATGCCTGACTAGAGAAGGGGTGTAAAATACCTGCCCTCAATCTGCAGAGGGATTTTTGCTCACAGCGCTCATTTATTTCCAGACTCTTACATCCGTGGCTGTTGTGTTCTGGACTCCTTTGGCCAAGGCCTCCGTCTGGCCGGGATCTCCAACCTCAGTGTGGACAGCAATGTTTTCTACAATGTTTCAGGCCATGGGCTTCTCCTGGGTAAGTGAAGCAGGCAAATATCTACCCTACATGCAATGCAGCTCATGCTGGTTCCCATTTGCATCCTCCTTTGGAGGATCCTTTACTGCACTCTAAGAACTTTAATCACATCTCCTGCAATTCCTTGTGTCAGTGAATTTGGAATAAAGCTCCCACAATTCCATACACAACTCCTAGCAGCTACTTTCATTTGACCAGCTCTCTTTCTTCAGGTCATTCTTCACTTGATTGGGATCCCTTGTTTTTCAGTGAAAAAAATAGTAGATTTTTTTAGGGGATTGATTCATCTGTCTTCAGAAAAGTGCCATTATGCAATATTTAAGACCACAGCTCAGTGAAGCATTTAAGAGCATATTACCTTTAACTTCAGTCATTTGATGTTGAAGCTAATGGAATGAAAGCATATGTTAAAAGTTAACCAGAGGATTTAGCAGTTAAATAAATTGGAGCTTGGAGCAACAAAAATGTTAAACAACAAAATATTTCTCCTAACTAACCATCAGGAGACTGACTTGCAGCACCTTCTGCTGGGATCTCATGTTGCCTGAATATCTAAAGATATAGCGAGATTTTTGTTTTCCATAAGAGATGGATAAAAATGACCAATTATGAGATAAACAGAGGGGGAAAAAAAGAAAGCCTTCAGTTCTGATCCTGCAGTTCCCCACACACAGCGAGTCCATGTGCTGGGTGCTGTATATAAACATAATGAGGAGTGATAGATCATGATTTAAACAGGGGAGATTATAAACCCAGTGTGGTTATAGACATCTTGCAGATGAAGAGGGCTGGCTCAGAGAGATGCAAGAACCTGCCCAAGCTGATGTACAGAGCCCTTGCAGCCATGGGGAAGCAGAGCCAGACCTCCAAGCTGCTGGTATCCCTTGGCCAGTCTGAGTTAAAGGACTCTGAGCTGAGCTGAAGTTTCAGCCTGAATACACCTTATCCTCAAGATGCTTTTAATGGCTTCACTGTCAGCAGCTCCACAGGGTCTGGTGGATTAATTTCTATATCATTTTTTTTGCCCATGAAGCAATATTTATTATAGCTGGCTCTTTGCAGCTCTGGAATTGGACTGTCTCAGTGATTTCACCTAAAATCCTTATTTTCAGGGAGTTTGCAAGATCATCACAAAACATCACTCTGGGCTTAAAATTGTCGACACACCAGGTCTCAGCTTGAAAGCCAAAACCTCAAAAACCTGTATGGCTGTCAAAAGGACTTCTTTAGGATCCTGATCATGCTCTGGCATTGTTTGTAGTACATACAGCCTGGGAAGGAAATGTTTCTTAAATGTATCTTATTCCAAAAATTGAGAAAGGCTCAAAAGACTGAGGGAAGGCTAAAAGTATTTATTGCTATCCCGAAAACCAAAGGGCATGCACATGTTTTCCTGTGAAGTGGCTTATATTTGGGGTAGTAATGATTTGGGAAGGGATCTGTATTATGAATAGAACTTGAGTGGGTGTATTTGAAGATAATGACTTCTGTTGGATAAACAAAACTAAATGGATGTTATTTGCTCCTGATGTAGGCCAGAGAGAATGGACTATACATAGAGTCCACAGAAGATTCCACTTTGTATTCTGCTTCCAAAAGAGCAGCAGTGCTGATCACAGAATCATGGAGTCGTTAAGGTTGGAAAAGACCTTCAAGGTCATCGAGTTCAACCATTAAACTGTCCCTGCCAAGCCCACCACTGAACCATGTCCCCAAGTGCCACATCTCCACGGCTGCAAACACTTCCAGGGATGGTGACTCCACCACTTCCCTGGGCAGCCTGTTCCAATGCATGACCACCCTTTAGGTGAAGAAATCTTTCCTAATATCCAGCCTAATTGGCTTGTATGGGACTGTCCACTCCTTGCCATCGGGCGGCCCATTTGTTTACGATGTAGTTTAAAAGATATTTATTTTGTTTTCTTCTTCCTGCTTCTATACTGTAACTAGATCTGGGGCACCCCACGAGTCTGAGTTGTCTGATCAATTGGTCGATTGATTTTTCCCTTTCTCTTCTCCTACTCCATTGCTTAGGGGGCCAACCCCCCAGTTTTGTGTAGAGTTGCACCAGGTGTTTTTCAGCCTGTTTAGAAATTTTCTTACATGTAAGTAGGGCAGTGAATGGAGACAGGAGATAAAGAAGACTTTGAATTCTAGTACTGCCAGGAGCATGCCTGTGTGTGCATAGGTGAGCCACTTTCCCACTCTGCACCGCTCTGAATCTCTTTTTCCAACTGTAAATCTGCTTTATAATGTATATTTTATTTATTTTCACCATAAATTTGCAGTCCAGAACAAATGACTTGTGGTATGGTCACATATAATACCTGGTATAGTGAAATACATGTGAGTATAACACCTGAACTTGTGTATATTGAAATGAGAATCATGATAATAGAGGGTTTCCAGCTATATGTACATTTATGTTTATTTTTCTTTTTTCTTCCTTTTTATGTTTTACTTTTTTCTTCTTTTTTTTCTCCTTTCTTTTTNTTTTTTTTTTTTCTCTTTTTTTTTTTTTTTTTTTTTTTTTTTTTTCTTCTTTTCTTTATATTTTTTTCTTTTAAAGGTGAGGGACTGGAAGAGGAGAACAGAGTCAGGAACAACCTAGTGATTGGCCTTTCTGGAACTGATGGTTTATCCAACATTGAGACACTGTCACCAGCAGGGATCTACATCAGAGCTCCTGCCAGCCACATCAGGGTAAGAAGTTCTGGTATAAGACAGAACATTTCCTTTCTAATCAAAGATATCAGAAAGATACAGAGCTTCATTTATCTGGGAGATCACATACACAATATTTGTTTCTTGGCTGAGCTGTCAGAACCTGTGCTTGTGATGGGATATTGAAACAAGTGCATAATACAAAATAAATTACGTTCCTGGGAAAATTTATTACTGAGAATTTTGCTGTGTTGGAGTGGAATGGAATATTACAGTGAGATAATTCATCCTGAGTCACTTCAGAAAGTTGTTTTATTTTATAATACAGATTCAGAAAACTTGGAAAAAGTTTGGTCTCAGCTTCTCTAGAATTTCTGCCATTATTAACAAGCCTCTCAATTTTAATAGACTGACCACAAAAACACTGATATTCAGCAACATCAATTACACCACTGTCTGGATTTAAAATCACACTGAATATACAGTTGAAGATTTGCATTCCATGGTGCGAAAGAGAATGTGTTTCCTGTCCTATTAAAATGACATTGATTTTGAAAGAAACAAAGCTTTTCTATTCTACATGGTATTAAAACACCAGGTTTTTAAAGAGCTAACAGCGTAACAGCTTCACATCAGAAAGCTGAGCTCAGAAAAAATACTTTTATTCACTAATTCTCTGATGCTTTCTCTGAGTTCATACTCTTTTTTTGGCCTTACATTTCAGAATAAAGAGTCACTTTTATGTGTTTAGTGGAAAAATGTGATTTTTATCAACTTCAAACCACTTTTACTTCCCAACTATTTTAAGGAATTACATTGAAACTGACCTTCCTTACCACACTTTCACTATTGAAAAATGCATATTTTCATTTAAAAAATAATCCTAACCTGTTCTATTGTCAACCCCCAGTAACCAAACCAATTACTGTTTGTGAAGACCTAATCACCCCCGGGGCTTCTGCTCCATGAGGAAAGATTTGCACCTAAATTTGAAGGTGAAAAAGAGACCAACACATTTCCGATGTTTTTATGAAGACAGGAGCACTGAGGAAGGAGAACTTTTCTGCGGTTCCCTTGAGGGCATATTTATCATTTTTAAGGCCATCAAATATGGTTTAAAAATACAACAGCTAGGCAGGGTCATGAGAATTTCAGCTCCACTAACCAGAGAGTTTTGTACTGTCATGCACTGACTTACCCTGGAGCTGTTCGCTCCATCGCCAGTGGCTCAGCTTTTGAAAAGGTTTGCTGCAATTACCTCCACGGGTTCCTGGGAGCTGGCTGTGCTGGGTTTGCAGCACATTTATTTATCCCTCTCTGTTCACGTGCCTTTACAGATACAAAGCTGCAGCTGTGGCTGTGTACCCCAGTATCAGGGGGTCCATTCTGCTCTCCAGAGATGTGCTGCTCCAGGCAGGGTAGCAGATGGCCCTCAAAGGGTTGCTGATAACCCTCATCATCTTGAGGACTGGAATATTTGAGGAGTTGTAGCAGCAAAAGGAAAACACAAAGAAGTTGCCCAGCTTAAAATTGTTATTAATTGCACTGATGTGCAACAGGACCAAGCAGTGCTGGCTTTTTCTTAGTGCAATAATAATTATTAAATTCAAGGGATGCTGGTCCAGCACCAGCATTATGATGTTGTAGAGTCTTAGCACCTTTTATCTGATCAAGTGACTCAAGCTTTTTAGGTATTTCTGATCTTAATTTAATGAGAAAGTTTGAAGAATGTAATGGGAAAGACTCATCTTCCACCTGCCTGGCTCCCAGGCCAGGACATGCAACAGAAATTTTCCCAGTTTAGAATTTAATTTCAGGTGTTTGTCAGTCTTTGTGTTTATTGGTTTTGTGGTTGTATTTTTTGGGGTTTTTTTTTGTTTGTTTATTTCCAGATTTCTGTCTTTAATTACTGGTTTTAAACTTATTGGCTGCAATCTTTAAAGCAGGGACTGCAGCTGAGACAGCCAGAGAGCTCTAGGTCCACACTGCGTAACATCTGTGCGTGATGGGTTAAGCCTTTCCACAGTGAGACCTGCAGTAATATTTTCATAACTACTCCATTTACTTGGGAGCCTAAATTTGCATCGGTGGCTGAAGAGCTTAAATTTCCTTGAAATTCAGTGGTGTCCTAAACGGTGTAGAAATTGGGACAGAGCAGTCACTCAAACCTGAACCTACAAAGACATTTGGAGACCCAATTACCACTGGTTTGCATTTGACTTCAGCTCTTATGTGCACTGGTGAATCAGGCTGTTAGGTGAAATTTTATACTTGGACAGTATGAGTGCAAACTGATTATTACAAGGTTAGTATAATTTTTTTTAAACACAGTGTGTAAGCCCAAGTTATCACTTTTTAGGGTCATAGACAATCTCATTAGCAGGATGGTTTCTTGCCTTTTAAATACTATCAGCGCAAGGAACTGAAGATGCTCCTCTGCGATACTGGCTTTTTTCTCACTGAAACATCCACCCTATGTCCTTGGTTTTCTTTTTGTGTGAAGGAAAAATAACTTAAAAAGTAGGTTTTTATCCTCTTCTCTTGTGTCTCTTGGGCCTAGTGAGTTTTGGCCTTTCTGTTGTTCCAATCCATAAACATTCAATGCCCTGAAATCCCAGAGACAGCATGCCGTGCTCGTGCGTAGCAACATATGGACTGGGTCTAAGAAATCCAGCAAGAACCTCCCTTTCCTTTCTTGCCTTGGTGTTGAGGACTGGGAAACAGCCCAGATGAATGAACGGGGTGGAGCTCAGCCGGTGTCTCTGTGTCAGAGGAGTGGCTGATTGTCACACTGTTGGTAAATGCATTTGTTTCCTGGTGTCACCCCATCCAGCCATTCTCCAGAGCACCAAAGAGGTGAGGCTGCATCTCTTTGGCACCGTTTTCCCACTGTTTCATCCCTGCTGAGATCTTTTCCAAACTCTTTCCTGCAAAGTAGGCCCACTCTGAAGCAGGCACATTGTGGGTACCGCTCACATCCTGCCCGGCTCTGAAACTGTGGGAGTGGTGCTGGGAACACTGTCCAGAGCTTTAATGTCATCTTTAAGGTCAACAGTTTGAGTCCTAGCTATCTAAAAGAAATTAATGAAATATTTACACCAGCAGAGTTGTGCGGTTAAGAGACACTTAAACCGTCAGCCGCTTGATTTTAGTGACTTGCAGCGCATACCTCCAGGTATTTGGCATGCTCAGGGAGGTAATTTCTCTCTGGAATTTTGGTTGCATGGACATTCGTAATATACTGACTTCCACAAAGAATTGATTTCCACACAAAATTCCCTGCTTGCCTAAAACCCCTGCCCTCCAGCCACGAGCTGGCTGAATAAATATGCAGGGTTTTTTTTCCTTATGAATCATCTGTAGAACGCACGATTGGAGTCGCAAGTAAAATATCCTGGAAATGATGTGACTGGACTGCAGAAGCGTTTTGTTAAAGAAAAAGGGTCTGTGGCTGCACTTTCAGAAAAAGCAGCAGTTTTACCAGGGGATAGAGAGAGCAGAGCTTTGGGTCTCAGTACTTTATTCCTTGACAGATGTCAGAGATCAGGACTGCAGGGAGCACACTTGGATGGGTCAGAAGAAAGTAATTGGTATATGGAGGGTTTCACCTCGAGGTCACCAGGCTCAGCTTTGATTTGGACCATCAGGGACCGAAAAGTCATTAGTATTTTAACACTGTCCGGTGACCTATGAATGGGAGTGGTGGTGTCAGACCCAATCTTAGAGAACAAACCCTCCTTAGAGCTGCAAGAAAGGTCATCTTAGACCCCCCTTAGAGAGCCACATACCTCCAGAGAGCAATTAATTTTGTCTAAGGACAGACCAAAAGCATTGCCTTCTGCACATGCCTATGTCTCATTATTTTTCCTAGTAAAGGAGCTAAAGTCTACCAGCCTGGACTTCAAATTTTCACACACCTAAGGCAGGAGAGAGGGATCATGCACAGGTGCACACATGAAAACATTGCTATATGGACACCACCCAAACACAACTAGGCTTGGCTGCTCTCCAAATTAAGCTGGCAAGAGCAGGTTTTTTTGTCCTAGAGCAGAAAAATTGAGAACAAACTGAATACAACTCATATAACCCACTCTCTGCAGATTCTGTAAGTACCAAACTCCTAATTTTAAGGCCAGTCAGACCTTATGTCCACTTATTTTTACCTCTTGCAGCACAAATAATGTAACTCAAGTGTAGATTTTAGAATGCAATTTCTTTAAGAGATATTAAATGACAATAACTTACAACTCATCTTCTATGGTTATTCACTTACCCTGTTAAAAATGATCCAAACCACATAATTTACCACAGGTGTAAGGAAGTTTAATCGTTCAGTCATTGACATATCCTGAAGATTTTGTTCTTTGCTTTCTTTTGACTTTTAGGAGTCTCACTTTTTCAAAGCAAATATTTCCTGTATTTCCTTATCCTGTGTTTGCTTTGGAAGATAAGGGAAATATCCAGATTGAGAAAGAAATCAATAAACTTGATTAGTTTGTGATTCACCTTTGTGATTAGTTTGTGATTTACCTTTCCTTCCTGACATTTCTTTCTTATATAGAAAGGAGTTTATAGATGTACGTTTTCCACACATTTTTTTCTTACCTACTTCTCGAAGAATTGTGACAACACCATTTTTCTGCCATTTGTCTCCATTGCTTGGCCAATCCTCCTTGTCTGGTTTAAAACCAGGTATTTTTGAAACTGGCCCAAGGTCAAAGTTAAAACAGGACAAGACTGAGATCACAGAAATGAAGTACCAGTCTCTTCCAGCCAGTTTACCAGAATTTGAATGGACTTCAGCTGGGATTTTCGTTTGCATGTTTCTTAAGTTGATTTTAATTTCCAGAAATCTGTGGTAATATTATTTTCACAGTCACATATTCCTCTCTACAGGGTAACACAGTGTGTGGTGCTGGGTATGGCTATTTCTTCCATCTCTCCCCTGAGGGACCATCCAAAGTTCCTCTCCTGTCCTTCAGTGAGAACACAGCTCACTCCTGCACAAGGTACTTGTCGAGTTTGGTTAAAGAGATTTTCCTTCAGCGAATGGTTGTGTCGACCATAACTGCAGTGGTGGGCAGAAAAGGCCTTGCTCCTCTTTTCAGGACTTTTCCCCCCAGTTTTTCACCCTTTCAGGTCCTCTCCTCTTGCAAGCAGAGTTGTCTGGAGCAGGGCAGAATCAGTGTGGAAGGTGTCCCTGCCCATGGCACGGGGGTGGAACAAAATGATCTCTAAGGTTCCTTCCAACCCAAACCGTTCCATGATTCCATGGTTCTGTGACATTCCATGCACCAATTGTTCCTGTAGTATCCAGGAACAACTATTCACAAAAGTTTCAGCCAGTACTTCCCTGAAACAGAAAGAGTATTAAAAAATTACATGGTACTGAAAATCAGTGGATAAAGTGACCTGAATTTTGAGTTAATCTGGAGATTAATCTAGGTTTAAAATCTCTGAGAAGGTCAAACCAAGTGCTGCATTCCGGAATGCATACATTTGGGCTGTTCTCCAAGTTAGCTGAATCCAAGATAAAGAAAAGCCTTATCTGTCCAGATTCATGTCAGGCTTATCTGAAGGTGATGCTGGCTGAAAACTCATGAGCATGGGAGGGTGTTTTGTAGTGAGAACCTCTCAGTGGCACTGCACACTCCTTTTTAGCCCTGATAGGCCTAACACTGAAAATACTTGAAAAGGAATTTGAAGTCATTATTAGATGCCTAAAATAGTTGAGCAACTTTTGACTTTGGTTTTAAGAAATAAACTCTAACACAGACAACTGTTGCAGATTTAGGATTTTAGACATCAAAATGATAAATAGAAAAATCTGCTCACCAGTACATGCACACTAAAGGAACAGTCTCTGTGGCTTTCTCTCCTGAACAGGCACGGGTTGCTGGTGTACCCAGAGTATTTGCCAGACAGTCGTGTTCGCTTCAACAACTTCACAGCCTGGAGCTGCCACGGGGGAGCACAGGTATGTTTGTCCCCACTGCCTTCTGTGATGCTCAGGATCTTTCTGACTATCTCACCTCCACACTGACTTCAGTTTTAAGGCTGCAAATAGGCCACAGTCACAGTAAAGCTCTTGAGCCTGTGTGTCCATGTCCCTCACCTGGAGGCTCCTGTTTTCATGAAAGAGCCAGGAACTTGATTTGTGTGAATTCTTTTTGCTGCAGAATCAGTGCTACTTTCACCAGCTGGTGTTCTCTGTAATCATCTAGCATCTGTCTGCCACTGCAATTGTGGAATTTTAGAATGGTGTAGGTTGGAAGAGACCTTAAAAACCACCTCATTTCACCCTCTCTGCAATGGTCAGGGACACCTTCCACTAGACCAGGTTGCCGAATAAAAAATCCTCTGAGTGGATCTGAGCTGCTCATAAAGGTTGCAGTTGGTAGAAGATCTGTTACCTTTATAGAACTGATGGTTTCCATGGGAGTTTTCTTTCATTTTTCTTAAAATTGTGCACTTTTTATTTATTTTAATTTTTCTAGCTTTGTTCTCCAGCAAATATGGCTCACTAGTAATTAATCTGATTTTAAAAAGCCATACCACCCTTTATTACGTGATACTTTTTTCCCATACTTACAGTTTGGAGCCTGTGATCCTATTAATTCCCATCTGATGCCATGAACAGTTTGTATGTTTTTCTCTGCAAGGTGTTATAGCCTCACCCATGGTCACTCTTCCCCTAGAGGTGTCCAATTTTTCAGTATGATTTTTTAGGCTGATCTGTTCTCTTTCTGGAAAAAGTTATTTGTATGAAAGGAAATAAAACAAAAAGGTGTTTTGCAAGTTTGTAGTTGTTGTTTGTTTTCTCTGCCTAACTTGTAATTTCTTTGTATGTGACTGACCTAGAATACACAAATAGCTAAGTTTATTCTGCTTCCTTCCATGGGCTCCCTTTAGAAACAGTTTCATTTCTTTTAGGTTCCCCATTCTGTAAGTGTTCAAGGCTGGGTTGGATGGGGCTTGGAGTAACCTGGGATAGTGGAAAGTGTCAGAGCCCATGGCAGGGGTTAGAATGAAATTGTCTTTAAGGTTCCTTCGAACCCAAACCATTCTATTATTTGATTATGATATCTGTTGTTATTATTATTATTATTATTATTATTATTATTATTATTATTATTATTATTATTATTATTATTATCATTATTATTACTATTATTATTATTACCACTATTATTATTATTATTATATTTTCCTTTTATGTAGATTTTCAGTAGCAGGAACCTTGAACTCCAGCATTTCTGGATTTCTGCTTGCAAAGACTTTGGCATTGACATTGTGGAAAGCCTGGGAAACACCTCTGTGTCTGATAGCGTTTTAAATGGACACTTTGGGCAAAAGGTAAGAACTGCAGGAAATATCTCAATGTCTCTTAAGTCTCACAGCAACTTTATCAATAGGAATTTGGAGAAATAAGAAAGCAACCTGCAGAACAGCCCCTGCTCCATGGCTGCTTGGGGAAAGCTTGGATTTTAAATAGGTTATAAGGGAATGGCCTCAAGTTGCACCAGTGGAGGTTTAGACTGGATTTTGGGGAAAATTTCCTCACTTAAAGGTTTTCAAGCATTGGGACACGCTGCCTAGGGCAGTAGTGTAATCACTTGGAGGGCTTTAAAAACCATGTAAATGTGACACCAGGGGACATTAGTGTTGGCCTTGGCAGTGCTGGGTTGATGGTTGGACTCCACGATCTTAGAGGGCTTTTCCAACCAAAACTCTTCTATGGTTCTATGATTTTTTTTTTCCAAACATCTTTTCATTTCAGCATGGAAGTTTTTAAGTTTTTTTTTTAAACAAATTTGAAACAAGGACTCTGTTTTTTTCTATTTTCATTAGAAACTACCAAAAGATTTCACACTATAAGGCATAATCCTGTATATTCTTTCTAAAACAACATTCAAAAGTGAAAGGAAAATCACAAATAAAAAATGCTGAAGGATCTTAGCAAGACAAGGGCAAGTTTTTTTCCTACTCATATTTTTTTCCAGGATTGATTAGGTCTCAGAAAAATCTTGGAATTTCAGCAAACCTGACTTTTTGAGAGAAATCATAATTTTTGTTTAATCAAGCTTTTCTAACACAAATTCCTATACACCTTTTGCATTTAATGCCATTTAACCACGCACAAGTAGGTTTAGTTTAGTGATTTGAGAATAATTAGGGGGAACTCCAGCTTTGGTTTCTGTCTTTGTTAACACTTTGGTTTCTGCTCTCTCTCAACATCATTGGTCCATCTGGAACACAGAGTGTTACTTTTTTTACTGGAGAATGAAAAATACCAACAAACCGTAATTTTATTTATGCAGTAAATATGATCTTCTTCCATTATTTCTTTAGGCAGCTGGACAAAGTCCTTTGGGTGCTACCAGGTTGTTAACAGATTAATAACATGGATAACAATGGAATTTTAGTTACAACTGGCCACAGCTGCTTGTTCATGATTTTGAGGTCTTTTTTTTTCCCCCTGCTCAGTTTTCTATTGTTGTTTATTAAATTAATTTTCTCTCTGACTGGCAGAAAAAAAAAGTATGTTAAATGAGTTTTCTTTAGAAGCTCGCAGATAGAAACCTCCTTAGCAGGTCTATTCTAAGTAGATAGTTCAGATAAAATCCTGGCTTCACCTCTCCAACCTTGCAGTGTCCCAGTGATGTCCCAGTGAATTTCTCTGACACCAACGGGTGGATGTCTTTGTTTTAGCTTTGCAGGATCCATGGAAGGGCTCCAATGTTGTACTTGTTAAGAGATTTAGAGGCGCTCAGCTGTGCCTTGCTTCTTGCAGTACCTCAGGGGGGTGATTATCTTTGATTATCTCATGATAAGAGCCTCCTTGTCATAATTTACATCTTAATGTATGTAATTCTCCCTTTAATAATGATGTCTCTTTAATATCAATTAAAATTTTGTGACATTAATTTAATGGGAACCTTGGATATTCCCCTCTGTCAGCCCTTCCACTTTTTGGAAAAAAGTGTTTTTAAAACAAGATTGTTTTCTGGAAATATCAGGGCATTGAAAAGTTGGGGGTTTGACCCGTTGCAACATTAGTGGCAGGGCTAAATCCAGGACCTGTAAAAGCCAAGTGAAAGATTTTTGTTACTTCCTAGACATTCAGAAAGCCTCTTCCATGCTCTCATAGAACAACTCATTGTCTTTATGGGGCCATTTGAGAAGAAATATTTCTTCCTGGAAAAAGCCAGAGTTCTGAGACAGGTGACACACACTAAAGAGGAGTTATTGTCTCACACTGTTCTATCTGCTATTTATTTAAATAAAATTAATTAATTAAAAATATAGAAAGTTGGGTGGGATGGAAGAACCAGAAGTGTAAGCAAAAAGCCAATAGAGATTTTTTCTGAGCAATTTGTTACCAGAAACCAGGGATTTCTGCTTAGCAGTGACTTGGAAGAAGATGGTCCAAGGACCAGGACTATCACTCCTGATGTTTTGGCCTCAGAATAAAAAAGTTGATGGAACTACTGTGTCTTACAGAGTTTGACGATAGCACCATCTCTTTGAAGTAATAATCTACTTATAAGAGTCCGTTTCATTCTACCTTTTCAATTGCAGGTGTTCTCACACAGGGTGGATTTCTTGATTGATTTTTTACTACGGCTTTTGAGAGATATTCTACAAGTTTTCATTGGCCTCAGAAACAGTTTCACAGACTTCTGCCAGCCCTTCTTCCTCCAGGCTGCTCACTAACTCTAAGTATATCTTTATTTCCAGCCTGTTTCCAAGGCAGTTTGGCAGAGGGTTGTACACTTCCCCTGTGTCATGGACTACAATCACCCCAAAATCCAGTTTGTCCACTATGTTTTTCATCTCCCGTGGCTTTTGCTCTTCCTTTCTGGTTCTTGAAGCTCTAATGGACCCTGAAGTCCTCTAGAGTTTTTCAGAGAGCCTGGCATAAATGCTTCCCCCATCCCAAATCACACAAAATGCCTTTGAATCTCCGTGCTCAGATTTTTCTTAGAACAGAAATAAGAATGGTCATCTTTCCAGAGTAAGAAAAATTTCCAATTGCTGGACAAAAAAGGTAAAGTAAAATGGGGCTGTAAAAATCCACTCACTGGGGCTTTTAGGTGGATTCTTTCTCCCCAGGGAACGTACACTTTCCTCTCCCTTCAAATGTCCAATTTTAACTACTGTGCAACAACTCAAAGGGCAGCAAGCTGCCCTTGAAAATGATGCTATCACCTGCTTCAAGTGGGGAATTAAATAGGTGTTATTTGTCAGAATTTGCCAAACAATAGCTTAGATCTGTCCTTTAAACCCTACAACTATGGGCAATCACACTCATGCATTCCCAGGTGCTGCATCCTGGATGCTCCATTTCTGGAAATGTTCATGGCCAGGTTAGACAGGACTTGGAGCAACCTGATCTTTTGGAAGGTGTGCCTGCCCATGGCAGGGGGCTGGAATGAGGTGACTTTTAAAGTCCCTTCCAACCCAAACCAGTCTAGGGTTCTGTGATTCACATGCTGATGTTTCCTTCAATCCTTCATTTCAGGACAGGACCTGTATGTCTGCAGGACTAAAGACTCCCAAAAGATACCAGCTCTTCATCTCCAACACAGCTTTCAGGAACTTTGATGTGAACACTTGCACAGCGATCAGGACTTGTTCTGGCTGTTACCGAGGACAGGGTGAGTCTGATTTATATTTATTTCTCAGGATTTCCAAGTCCCTGGCTTCCCCTCCCATTACAAGTTCATGGTTTCCACAGACAACCATTGATAACTCCTCTTCACAGGCTGAGATTTCAGGTTCTCTCCAGCCTTGCTGGACATGGCTTCATCACTCAGTTGAAGCCACATATTGCATTTATTTTAAGACAAACGTAGCCTGATTTTTGCACTAATACAATTTTCTCAGTGGAAATGGGTTTTATACGCTGCCATGTTTCTGCATCTTCATTTTGGGTGGTAACATTTCAAGAGTGATGGTTTCTTTAAAAGCTGTGACACAACCTCACAGAATTTCACCAATTTTGCCAGCCTAAACCTGAGGTAAATTTGCCTAAGATAATGTGTAAACTAAGCATCCTTCTGAGTTTTGAAGAGGTACTCAAAGGCTCTTTGAAGAATGTTCCAACTGCAATTGCCTCTTGTATTGCAATAAAATGTATTTATATATAAATGAAGACTGCCCTACCCTAACGTAGCAGAGAACAAGATTTCAGGAGATGAGATCAGAGGACAGGAGGAATAGTAAAATCTGGCTCAGTCAGGCTAAAACTGGGAATAAGGCAGTCAAATAATAACCTACGTGGTGTATGGACACTCCTGCCAAAGCTGACTCGTTACAGTCCATGGGGCAATGATTTTCTGACATTTCTGTAAATATTAATGTTCTCAAAAACTTTAGCCTGCATGAATATTCATCTGTTTTGTAGCTATCTGTGTTTCAGTAGTGAAACAATCCTCCAGACTCACTTTTCAGCCAAGGCTTTGTTCTGCCAGGTGCTGCACATACGCAGAAGAGTCAAGTACATCTACACAACACAAATCTCACCTCTGAAAAATTTACCTTTAAAAAAAAGGCAGACAGGATCTATAAGAATCACTGTCGGGGGTCTGTAATTTTTTCTGTGGGGCCTGTGAAGAAGTGTTTGGAGTCACTGAGGAGATGCTGGTAGGATCAGGAGCAGCACCTGGATCAGGCAAGTCTGAACCACAGGTCCTGTCACAGCGGGCAACTGGACAGGTTTGGCCTGGCCATAGCACACCAGTAGCTATTCCTACACCCACCTCTATTTATTTTCCCAGATCTCCCCATCTTCTTGACTCATCAGACGTTTTCCCAAAGGCGAGGTAGAATGAAGCTGGTCTCTTTGCCTCCAGAGGGTTGTCTTCAGGCCCATTACTTGAAGTGACAATTCTCTTTTTCTGGATGCTGCTTGTCACCCACAGGTGGGTTTACAGTGACAGCTGAACATCTGACCTTCACCAACTCCCCTTTCCAAGTGTCCTTCCCCTTTCCTCACTCTGCCATCCTTGAGGATCTTGACGGCTCCACCACGGGACAGAAGGGAAGTCACGTCCTGCCTTCCACAGATATCCTGGCAGCATCTTGCACAGCCAGTGCCAACTTCAGCCAAGCCTCTGGTGGCAGTGTCTGTGACAGCGACCTTGTCTTCCACCGTATGGCTCTTCATTTGTAAGTGATTGTTCCACCTCCCAAAATTCAGCATGGGTTTTGCTTCTATGGGTTCTTCTGAGATTGCTGCTGGGTCTGAGCTCAGCCCCAGGAGTGCTCCTCTCTGCTGGGTCCTAAACTAGGTCTAAAGCCAGAGCAGTGGCATCTCTTGATCTGCTGTGCTCACCTCTCATGGCCTGTCACTCCATGGCAGAAGGACAAGGATCTCCTGGAGATCTGGCATCTCACACTGAAGTATTTGGTTGCTTGGGAAATTAGAAATAGCTTTAATAATAATCCAGTCCTGGGGTACAGCCAGGTCGCTCCCATCAGCTTTGGTGGCTGTACAGCTCTCAGTTCTGTCCCAGTTCACTTGTCTCCCCAAGCTGGAATTGTCCCTGCCTTTCTCCAGCCAGCAGCTAAGGGGATCCAGTGGAGAAATGCTGTTCAGACAAGAGCTGCCACCACTTCTATTACCCAGGGAGAACACTTGCAAATTTCTGATATAAGAAAAAAGGTGAAAAAGACTTTTAGTGAATTAACATCACTTCTGCTTTTCTTCCCATGCTCATCTTCCCTTCCCAGTCCCCTGCTCAGCATTTCACTCTCCTTTTGAAGTACAAATCTGAACAATTATCCATTTTTTGCTGTCTCAGGTTAGTAGTACACAGGCAGAAATCCTGAAGTTCTCTGTCAGAGGGCTGTTAATTATTCATATCTGCCTCATAATTCATGTTTTAGACGAAGGAGGGGAAAAATCCCAGCCCCTTCCCAAATAGGAAAAAGCTAATCACTTGTTCCACTGAAGGAGAAAACTGTAAGACTTTGAGCTACCTGCAGGCTTTGCATGTGATTACTGTGTCTCATAATGAAAACAAAAGTCTGCAAAAATTTAAGAGGTTGGAGTCATTCTGATTTAACTGAAAGAATCCTGGGTAGAAGGCAAAATAAAACTGTGCTTGGTGTCTTTCCTGAGCAGTTAACCATGAGGTCTTGGGGAAATTAATTCCCTTTCCAGTCTGTGTTTACCTTGGTGAAATGGACTGCAAGATCTTTGGGCTGATGCTGATCTTTGAGTGGATGGAGCTTCTCTAAATGTTGCCTGTAGAGTGATTTGGGTCTTTTTGGGTACTGACACGATGGAATTGTTAAAAATTCATGACAGTTAATATCTTTAATACACCTTGTTTCTCCTGGCATGAAGAGGTGGGTAAGGAGCAAGTACAAGCAGGAGTTCATCTGCACCGTTGCTGTTAACTCTGGAAGATTTAACCGGACCTAAATTTTATCTTCCCAGTAAATTGCATGAGAGTTTCCCAGGAAGTGTTCAAGACCAGGTTGGACAGGGATTGGAGCAGCCTGGTCTAGTGGAAGGTGCCCCTCCCCATGGCAGGGAGGTTGGAACTAAATGAGCTTTAAGGTCCCTTCCAATCTAAATCATTCCAGGATTTGATGATTAGCCCTACCAATGACTTCTCGATTAAGGTTTTATTTCAAGTGAGTACTCTTTATTTAGCTTCTTTATTATTCATCTGCATGAGCTGGGAGTCAATTTACATCAAAGATCCTTGGCAGTGTGAGAAGCAGGAGCCAGCTGTTAGCCTGTCCTCCTGAGGACTGTGTACTCAGCAGAGTAACCCCAGAGACCGTGAGCATCCTCTCTGTGCTGCTTCCAGATCCTCTCTCCTGAGCAGCTCCCAGCAGCCAAATCACTGTCATGTCGAGTTGAGAGACTGTCAGATGCAGCCAAATGAGTGTGGTGAGTCAGGAGGGCTTTGTTCAGATGGATAAAGCTCCAAAAGGAACCTGGGAGAGGACCAGAATGGGGAATAAAAGGAGCTGGAGGGAATGAAGAGTAAAAGTCAATTAATAAAATATCCACAGCATGACCGGAGGATGAGGGGGTAGGAGAAGGAGAATGGGTGAATTTTATCCAGATGTATTTGGAGAGTGTTTGCAATAAAAAGGGAATAGTTTAGGATTAATACAGCAAAACATGACTAGAAGCAATTGGCAGAGGTTGGGTAAAGAGAATAAAGATAGACGGGTGACAGGAAAAGAATCCTAACAATGGAGTCTTTTGGATCCATCTCATCCCAATGAAAAGACAAAAGCACCGTTGCTTGGCTTTCTTCAGTTTCTGATGAGAAAAGAGTTAAAAATCTCTCTGGAAGAAATCTTTCTATCGTGTTCTACCAGGCCATGGAATATTAGACCTGTCAGATCTGCAACTTTTATTTTCTGTGCTCCTCAATAAAAAGCATGAGAAGCTTGAGATGGTGGGTTTTTTTGCTTATCCTGAATTTCAGGGATGGGATTCCAGCTCCAAAAATCTTGAAGGTTGAGGCAAATAATGGATTTTAAGAGGGGAGTCCTAGTATGGCAACCTCTATCTCAGCAGCCTCAGGATCATTCCCTGACCCTAAGGGCAGCTGACAAGGATTGGGCATGGCCATAATTTTAACCATCTCAGTCTCCAAAACATCAGGGATGTTGCATCAGCACTAACTTTTAGGAAAGATCCCCTGCCTGGGAGCTGTCAGGGATAGGGCTGGTTGGTGCAAGCTAAAAGCATGTCCGGAACAATTTTAATTATTTATGATACAATATGGGAAATTGACTCTTTATCTTTGTGCTGTTTAATTTAAAAGAATGCATGTGTTGTATTGACATTTTTTCCCAAAATAAACTACATGTTTAGGGGGAGAAGAGTGTTTTGTTAGAGAAAGACTATAGAAACTCTATTCTGAAAAGGAAAACTACTATCTTCATCATTTTGTGACTTTCTATCCTGATCTGCTTCACTCAACGACTTCTAGGGAAATGGGGATCCATTTCCAAGCCTGCACTGCTGTAACAAAACCCTTCTTCACAAAGTCCGGCTGAAAGTTAAACTAATGTGTCACGTAAGCACACTTTAAAGAGGGGTTTTATGTCTTTTAAAAATGTAATTGGAGCTTATAAAAGTCTTTATAAATTTATATGTGAGAAAGTTATTGAGTAGTCTGAAGCACAGCTTATGCTATGGCACAGCACAGCATGGCTGCAGGCTAGAAACGGCTGCTCCAAATGCCACCGCTACCCATATTATCATGAAACTGAATCTCTATTAATATTAAAACAAATTTTCATTAAAAAATTGTCATAACATGATTAAGTGACTTTCAAAGTTTCCTCACATTATGCATAATTTTTACAAGAGGAGAGCATTAGAATAATCTGCAGCCTGGCAGCACCTCGCGGCGAAGGGGACTCCAAACACTCGGTGGCTGTGCCTGCCAAAAGGGAGTTTCCCTCCTGGTCCCCCTCATTTGCTTTCATTTTCTCACTGGGGAAGCCTTGGATTTGCTCAGCACCAGTCTTGTAGTTCAAGCCTTTTATTGTCTCCCTCTTCTCTAGTCTGCTGCAGAGCAAGAGATTAACTTTATGGGTTTAATTCCTAAATCTGCTCTAACATCCTCTCCTGTGTCATGCATTTCTGCTGCAAACCCAGCCACTGCTGATGGGTTGGTGTCCCCCCTGCCTCTGTGTCTTTGAGTCTTGAAGAGAGTTCAGATAGTTACTCTAGTTTTGCTTTTCCTTTGATATTTACTCTCTGTGATGTGTTCAGATGAACATCCCCCTGCTGTGAAACACCCTGAAAACCACGATTCTT
Organism: Melanocharis versteri; assembly: GCA_013397845.1. Taxonomy (NCBI): domain Eukaryota; kingdom Metazoa; phylum Chordata; class Aves; order Passeriformes; family Melanocharitidae; genus Melanocharis; species Melanocharis versteri. The sequence goes on from VZTG01008442.1 coordinate 119,442, forward strand.
CTCTCAATGTCCTCAGTCACTCTCTGCCCATGTGTCCTCCCCATGTACATGATTGTACCCATACAGGGGGCAGCTTACACGGTCACTTGTCCCCATAACCCACACTCTGAAGGCTCCTGTGACATGTAAGTCAAATGTTAAATTATTAACTACTGACTGTTCAGTTACCAACTCATCAGCTCAGCTTTAGAGGTTCAGCTCTGCTGCATTTCTGGCATCTCAGACATCCCACCAAAGCAGCCAAGAGGAATTTGTTTCCCAGTGGAGGACGCCTCTCCATTCACCCTGCAGTCAGGGGTGTGGGCAGCAAAGCCAGATCCTGCACAGGGTTACGAGCATGCAAGACAAGACATTTCCTCAAGCCTTCTCCCTCAGCTTGACCATCATCTGAGGTATTTCTGAGTGCAGGTAGATGAATTTGCCATTGAGGCAACATTTGTTAGTTCTTTGCAAGGAGAAATCTGGCAAGTCTGTTCAATGTTTCTTGTGGCCTGGATAGATCGGAGCCAGATGCATCAGCTGGGACTCCCTGTCATAACCAACATCTTGATCCTAAAATCACAGAATTGTTTGGGTTAAAAGAGACCTTGAAGATCATCTCGTTCCACCCCCTTCCATGGGCAGGGACACCTTCCACTAGACCAGGCTGCTCCAAGTCCCATCCAGCCTGGCCTTGGGCGCTTCCAGGGACTCTTCAGAGCTCTACCTGATGTGGGAAAAGCAGAGTGACCAAGGGGTCCTCCTCTGGTCTTTGCTATGCTTGCACTGCAGACATTTGAACTGCTTGTTTGCCAACCACTTTCCAGCTCAGGATTTCTGTCTGATTTTAGTCTTCCTGAAAATATCAGCTTGTAAACTACAGGATCTGGGGAAACGTTTCAAGAACACAGAGGTTTTTGGAAGTCAGGGGTAGCAAACTGAAATTCTACTCTGAATGAATCCATCTCGGCTTGTCAGTCACAATCCTTTCTACTCCTGGGAAACCATCTCAATTCTTCTTTTACTTCAAATTCAGACCACAGTGGTGACTCAGGATCGGGGTTAAAGATCTGGTTATTTCCTAAAAGACCCATGTATGAAAAAAAACCACTGCTAGAAAGGGTTCATAATACAAGACAGATTTGAATAATGAGCTTGATATCTCAACAAAGATACACACATTTACTGAAAACAGCTGAAAATTCTTAGTTCTTGGCAATTAAAATAAAGTGAACTGGTCTGGGGCCCAACATTAAACCTGTAAAGTGTTTGGTATGGTCATAATTTGGAATTAGCCTCCCTTTGGCCAACAGTAAATCTGGGCTGTTGATATAAACATTTGGTGTCCCATTTGAAGTTCAATGCTAAATTGTTTCCTGTTTTTGGAGAGGGATAATCATAATGGATTATTACACAAACAGAAAGCATTTAGAACTAAACAGAGTGCCTGCCTTCATACACACAGATATGGACCCTTAGGATAAATAAGTTAATGGTAAACATAAACAGGAGAGTTAATATTTGTTCTACTCCATGTTGCTGATTGGCTTAACAAATCCTTTGTGGCCCATATCTGTTGAGCTGTTCTGCACAATGCATTTGAGCTAAATTACATAACAGTTTATACAGTCACAATTGGTGAATTGTGGCTCAGACTGTAAAGCCCTATCTTGTAATCCTGCCATATTTCTAAAGCAAATTGCTCCTTAATTGAAACCTGCTTCGATATAAAAATACAGCCTTTTCAATGAGTCATCCTTTTCTTCCCTTTACAGTTAGTAAAGGCTTCCAGCAGTTAAAAGGGAGGGTTAATTTTGCATTAAGACCATTGCCTCCTAGTTTCTTTCAAATAAAGCCAGGAGAAGTTCAGGGGAAGGCTCTTTCCTCTGATAATGAAGCTCTCCATGTTAATGATGCGTGCAGGCTCCCTCGGATCCTCTGAATTAGAAATACTCGTGTGTGCCAGCGCTCTTCTACTTCATTAGCATTAAAGAGAGGTAGATTGGTGGCTATTTAGGGCACAGTGAAATCACTGGCTATTTAGGGCAAATGGAAATGGTGCTAATTGTGGCTGGTAATTCCATTAGTAGGGTACTTCCATTTTGGTGCCTTTTTGGCATGGAGGTGACAAAACAAGCACACTGACATCCTTTCCAGGGGAGTGTATCTCAGGCTTATCGTGTCCTTGCACCAGTTTACTTGTACACTGAGCTGAGAAGTTTTCTGGGTTCCCCAAGTTTTTGGTTTGGCTGTGGGCAGTCTGTCAGGAGTAGGGAATGTATTTATGGGTAGCACCACCTCAAGCAACACATGTAAAAGGCAAGGACACAGCATTTCAGGTCGAGACAACCCTAGAGATCCCAGGCCATAAGGTATCTCCTGCTCCTTTTCCTTCCTGGGTCATGAACAAGCTTCCAGCTGAACAAGAGCCAGGTGTGCCCAGGTGGGCAAGAGGCCAATGGCACCTGGGCTGTCTCAGCACTGGGGTGGCAGCGGGACCAGGGCAGTGCCTGTCCCCTGTGCTGGCTCTGCTGGGGCACCTCCAGGGCTGGGGACAGCTCTGGGACCCTCCTGACAAGAGAGACCTGGAGGGGCTGGAGCGTGTCCAGGGAAGGGAACCGAGCTGGGGAAGGGGCTGGAGCCCCAGGAGCAGCTGAGGGAGCTGGGAAAGGGGCTCAGCCTGGAGAAAAGGAGGCTCAGGGGGAACCTTCTGGCTCTGCACGACTCCCTGACACGAGGGGGCAGCCGGGGGAGTCAGGGTCTGCTCCCATGGAACAGGGACAGGACAAGAGTACATGGCCCCAAGATGCACCAGGAGAGGTTTAGATTAAATATTAGAAATAATTTCCTCATGGAAAAGGAGGTCAGGCATGGAAATGGGCTTCATTGGGCAGTGGTGGAGTGTCCATGCCTGGAGGGATTTAAAACACATGTAAATGTGGCACTTGGGGACACGATTTAGAGGTGGCCTTGGCAATGTTGGGTTAATGGTTGGACTCCATGATCTCAGAGATGTTTTCCAGCCTAAACAATTCTAAGATTCTATACCTTGTCTGTTATAAGGAGATACACAGGAAAAGATACATTTCACTTAACTGTAGCCATCTGGAAGTTCGCTGTATAGTTTAAGGTATTTATTTGGGGTCTTCTCAATACTGGTTTCCAACATAAATGGATTCACAGTTATTTCACTAGTTAGTGAATTCACATTCCCATTCACTAGCTATTGGATCTTCATGGCTGGTGTGGACTTGCCACCTAACCTTCTGACAGGTCAGACTTGTATCCCAGCAGGATTGTCCCTTCCAGGCTTTCTCCTCTGTCTTTACTTCTCCTGGAAGTACTGGGGAGAGTCCCCCAATAAAAATGATTCAAGATGTTCTCATTAGAATCCTCCAGCGATGAAAATTAAAATGAATAAAGAGTAAAACCGTGTGGATTTATGCTGCAGAGAGGATGGGTCTGAATCTCTGTCACTTGCTGTGACATTGGACATTTTTGCCACTCAATAGGATACCTTCTGATGTGCAGGAGAGTTTTGCATTATGTGTGGTGTTCTGCTGCTAGAAATGTTCTCCTGAATACCTGTGCAGGTGCTGATAACTGTGGCAATAATGTGCTTGTTGTCATTTACTTGCTTAATTAGCAGCCTAATATCCTGGTCCAGTTAATGCCCATAAGAAGAGGTTTATTAGTGGTACAAAAGCTGTTTAAGCCTTATAAACTCCTTCCAGTTTCATTGGTCTGCCAATATCTTCTGGTTGAGTGATTCTTTGCTGATTCACACTTCACTTTGCCATTGCTGTTTCTCAGCTGAATGTTTCTGGGTAACCAGAAAGTGCTTTGCCAAAGTGACAGACACTAGAATAACAAAAAAAAAAAAAAATTAAAATCTCTGAACTGATTTTTAAAGAGAATAGAAAAATATATCTGGGATGACTCCTTTGGTGATTTTGCATCATCTCCAAAGCACTAGGGGGGAAAAAAGCAACAAACCAACCAAAAATTGAGAATACAGGCAAATTGCAGGATGATGTGAGTTTCAGCACTGCCTGTCTTGGGTAAGTAAGTCATATCCAGTCTGGGGGGTTGGATGATATGCTGAGATGTAGTTGTAAGGTAATGCCTCAAATATTGAAATATTGAATATTGAAAAAAAAACCTATTCAAAGGATGCTTAAAAGAGGGGATTTTTTGAGCTTAGTGTCAGCTCAAATGCCAAAACTGAGAGGAGTCTATAGAGACCTTAAATCTAAATGGTTTGTGACCACTCATGATGTCAGTGCTAATGTTGATCTGTTCAGTAAGGGTTTTTTCTCTTGACTAGATTGGTCAGAAAGTAGGAGTGCAAAGTTCTAGTGAATAAAGGGGGTTGAGTTCTCATTTGGATGCTCAGAAGAACTGCTTTACTAAAAGTTCACCCATTTTGTGAAGGATTTAATCAATCTGCAGCAGCCCCAGCTTTGACTGCAGGCAAAGATCAGCTCTTTGAATTACAGAGGATTTTTGTATTTTCAGGCTCAGGGAAACTTTTGACCACTCAAATGGGAGTGAGTAATCACAGAAGCACCAGAACCACCGGAATAGTTTGGGTTGGAAGGGATCCTAAAGATCATCTAATTCTACCCCCTGCCGTGGGAAGGGGCACCTCCCACTGGACCAGGTTGCTCCAAACCCCACCCAGCCTGGGATGAGGCTAATAACAAAACTCTGTTGAGTTTCTTGAACATCCTAAAAGCTGAACCTGAGGCCCATGAGTCTGGCGGAGGGAAAATACTCTGGCAATGTAGAAGTTGGTACCCTGGCTATTACCTCTTCTCTTCTTTCTTCCTCTTCCTTTATTCCTACATTCTGTGTCTCTCTTTTTCTCTTTCTCTTTTTACAGCACTTGGGGCAAAATATTGTTTTTTATGGCATTTGTAAAGAATTACAAAACTGCAGACACATTCTGAGAGAGAACCAGCACAACTACTGTAATTCAAATAAAAATAGAACTGTACAGGTTGCAAAATGACAGACTTCAGTGTAAAAATGTAATTACTTTTTTTTTTCTGCAGAAAAGAGGCTCCAGACATTCCCTATAGTTTAACTGTGACTGACAGTAGGAATAAGACAAACACAGTCAATTATGTCCCTGATACTTTATCAGACCTGTATGGCTGGATGGTTCTTCTCTTGGATAAAGAGACGTACACGTTGACATTTGACAACCCTTTGGTCAGCAAACAGCTCCAGGTAACACGGGAAGGTTTTATAATTTCAAAATTATATCTGGAAGAGATATAATCATGCTTTCATCTCTTTGGATGAACAGAGAGGAAAAAAAATGGAGTTAAGTGCACTGAGAAAGTCTCTTTGTATTTATAGGCTTAGATAAGATGACCTAGTCCCTGGAGCTCTCAGTAGTAACCTGGAGCAGGAAGGTCATGGAATCATTGGCTTGGGTTGGAAAGGACCTTAAAACTCATCCAGTTCCTACCCCTGCCATAGGCAGGGACACCTTCCACTGGACCAGGTTGCTCTAAGCCCCATCCCACCTGAACTTGGACAGTTGATGATTTTGGATATCTTAGGTGAAAGTTCAGTGTGGTGCTTAGGAACCAACAGGATTTTTACTGCCTTAACACACGTTGAATCACGGTTTTCAGAAGACATTGGTCCTCTGCACCTTTCAAAGTTGAATTTTTCTGCATTTACCATCACCTCCTTCTTAGTTTTGCATCTCTTTTCATGTTTTCAACACATGTTGCCTGTGAGGAGCACCATCCCCTTTACCCCTTCATGCTGCGCTCCATGGAGCTCTAATCACAGATTCAGACATGTTTCTTTTGGTTCCCTCTTCTCCAGTATTCAGTGACATTTAGCAACTTCAGGGCTGGGAATTACCTGCTGCTGGAGCACAAGGATCTTCCTGCTCATCTTGAGGCTGTGGTGTCCTGTGGGACAAGGAGGGGACAGCCACTCCCATCGCTTCCTTCGTACGGACACCACAGGAGCTGTGACTGGCATCTTGACAGCAAACTGGGGAAGCTCACCTATCTGGGTAAGTGCAGTGTGGGGGTTGCAATCTACATTTGTGGTCAAGAATGGTGACAGAGCTGATGTCTCTTTAATTTAAACCCCAAATCTACTCAGGGCCAGCTTTCAATGGCCTTTCAATAAGTGAGAGGTCCTTCAAAATGTCAATCAAATAGGTAATTGCACATCAGGTCCATCTCTAACTGATCTATCTGATGCCTGACCTAGCAACAAAAGGAATGTGTCATAAATCTTGGACTATGTGACATCAGTTGTATTTGAATATTTGAATTCTTTTTTTTTTGGAATGGTAAAGGCATGAAATTCCACTAATGACCTCGGTTTGTCATCTGGTCCTATATCATATGTGGTCATCTGGCTAGGCTGAGCCCACTGAAGGCAGTAGGACTATTGGAAGAGAATTTTTCCTAGGACTGGAAACTTCCAAAGACATCATAGCCCCTTGCATTTGAGTATGTGACTTTTTAAATGAGATCATGGAGTATGGACGTCTTTTTTTTTTAAAGAAATGGACATTTTCCACAATTCCCATTCTCAAGCAAATAATTTTATAAATATCTAAGCTCTGTATGTCAAAGGCAAGTTAATGATTGTTGCCTTTATTAATAACAGCAGAATTAGGAATCACAAATATATTTTAGTGCCTTTGAGAAGATTAGCTTGTCCTTCATGACTCGTACAGGGAAAGTAGAGATGACGATTTTCATTATAACAGACTTTTTTTCACTCTTCTGTTCCATTAAATTTAATGAATTTCTCTAGATTTTGCACTATTGAAACGGCATGCAAATGGCTTTCTCATGTAGGATACCTTTAGAACAATCATTGGGACAGTGGAGAGAAAACACACCTGGAATGAGGGCAGGTAATCCACTGAGCTTGGTCTGGCAACAGTGAAAATCACCCAGCTACATTTGTGGAGAAATGGGAAAGTCCAAACCTTAACCTCAGTCTGATGATCACACTCGCTGTGTCCACCTCTGGTCCTTCAGCAGCTGCCACAGCACAGCTTGTGTTTAACATTTTAGCTCTCAAAACAGGCTGGATGTACCCAGGCTTAAAATTATAAAAGATCCCTGTCCTTGCTAAGTCCTAAACTGTACTGGTCACCATCTGGGGGTCTGCCTGGTCTGGGCCAAAGCTGGTCTGCCTGGTCTGGTGCCAGGAATTTGGCCAACGTTATAACCATGAAGATTACTGGGGTCCTGGTCTTAATTCTGTGTCCTGGCCTTGTTTAGACACAGTTCAGGTATAGATACTATACTACTATAAATTTAACTGTTGTGTCTAAGCCTTGCCAAAGTTCATGTCAAGTGTTTACTGAAAGAAAAAATATATTTTATTATTTCAGTTTGGTAACAGCTTAAATTTGTTTTTTGAAACATAAAAGTTGACTTCTTTTCAATTTGTAAATCCTGAATTTTTCCTGCCAGAGTAGCACAGGAAAGCTCAGAGGATGGCATCTGTATCTTGGCCTCTGCTGTTGAAAAAAGAGGAGCTGACAGTCTTGGGAAGACTGGGACAAAAGTGGTCTGGCCGGCATATGTCACTCTTGCATCACAGATACTTTCTTGTCCTTCCCTTGCCTTACTTTCCTCTTGATTTTTATTACATGAAGAGCTTGTTGTGGTTCCTCATTTTAATAGAGAGAGAAACAATCATCCAACGTACACGAGGCGAAATTTATGAAAACACCTAACGTGTATATTTCATGCTGTGAACATTTTCTGCGAGGACTTTTATAGGAGTGAGATCAATAATTCAGTGCCAGGTACCTAATATCTATGCTGTGGGTGTAGGGTAAGAGTTTGAAACAAAGCAAGCAGATTCCTGGCCCTGGTGTGGGATTTCATTTCTCTCCTTCTCTCCGCTGTGCAGGCTGAGAGGGTGAGGATAATTAGCCAGCAGAGCAGATTCATGGCATGTGGTGGACTTTCCATCACTCAGGGTCCTTAGATGATGCTTGGCCGTCTTTTCAGGGAAATATGCTCCAGCCCTGCAAGAAGCTATTAGAAACCTCACAAGGCGAGATTCATGCTCTGTAGGAGGTCAGAGAAAGCTGCCACAATGGTCCCTTCTGGCCTTAAAACCCCACCAGTCCACCCACCGACCCAGAGAGGACAGGGCTCGAAGGTCTGGCCTTCAGAACATCTTCCCACCTAACTCTGCAAGTTGGCTTTTTTAGATTTTTTTTTTTTAAATATTTTATTTACATCTAACTATATGAAATAATTAGCCAACTAATTAATCCCGTTTACAAGCTTTGTCGGATTCTTCAGCTGTCAGTCACGCCCGAGCCCGGGGCCGGCGCTGAGTCTTAGCTCCCTCCTTCATCAGACTTGGTCTCCATGGCTACGGGCTGCATCTGCTGACACCCCACTCTCTATTTACTGCTTAATTAAGAATTTCACGCTCAGCCCTTATCTGCTGCTAAGAACAAGAACACACTGTTAAGAAACTCCAAATTTAGGCTGCTGCACAAGGAAAGCCTTTCTTGTTGTCCTGACTGCGTGGAGCCTCTTTAACTACCCTCTTGGCAACTGCGCTGCCACCCTTCAATCAAAAATCATTAAATGGGGCAGAGATAATGAGCATGTAGCATATCAAAAGGAGGATGTTTGCTCGGGCTAAGGAGGAAAAGCTGTAAGGGCCCATAAGCAGCCGCCACTTCAAAGGGAGAAGGGGCTGATAAAGAGTCATTTGTTCCTGTTTGACTTATGTAAAAGGTCTGGTATGTCGCAGCCCCGTCTAGCAGACGCGGGTCCCCCCTCTCCGGGCTCGTGTGTCAGCGCTCGGGCAGCTGGGCGCAAACAGCATCAGCCCGAGCATGTAATCACTCGACTCCGCGGTGACAATGGGCACTTGTAGGGGGTGGCGGAGGGAGGGCTGGGGGACAATGGCGAGACAATTATTGCAGCTGCTCGGGAGGGCCATAATTCTTCCTGCCCAAAGTCGGCGGCTCTCGCGGGGCGGAGGGGAGAGCTCCGGCGTATTAGTCATCCTCCGACTCTTGGAAGCGCTTCGGTGGGGTTTCGACAGCTGCTGGTGTACCACCTCTTTGCAATAATTGTACGTTCTGGCAGGGGTCAACTCACTTTTGACCCTCTGCTTTTGTGCCCCTCAGAAAGCCCTTTTGGGGCAAACTGTGGGGAAGTGGCAGGGGTGCGTTACATCCAAAATTAACGCCGGTAAATACGGATCAGATGCCAGCTCATTCACGAGCAGGCTCCTGAATTCACACAGCCTTTTACTCAGGCCTGCATGGGGGAGAAAAGGGGGAGAATTGGAGGGAGAACCCCGTGACTGAGAAGATATTGTTATTCAAACGAAGCAGGCAGCTGAATGAAGCCACCTTGGCCAGAAGTTTGCATCGGGCTCAGGCTTTCTCCGTGCCCTCTTCCATCCGAAATTGCCTGGCGTCATGCAAGTGTTTGTTTATCTTTGGGGGAGAAAGAAAAGGCCTGTCTAACACAAAAGGCAAGAAAATAGACCGTATGGAGGGGATTAAAGGAGTTAAGTTGCACTGATGGTTGGAGTCTTGTAAATTAGGCTTGGGAGCAGGAGAATGCAGGGGGTGCTGAATGGGGAGAAATAATTGTGATGGAGAATATTTCTGTTATGTGGGCAATGATCCTATTAACAAAGATAGCCACTGCTACCTACATACATGAAACTCTGTTAATCAGCCTCTAAACCTCTTTGAAAACCAGCTTTTCAGACCATTTTAAAGGAATCTGCATCGAAGGACAGGTAACCCCATGTCTCTTCTGGATGCTGGGTGAAGGGGAGGCTTAGGGAGCTTGAATCATCCCATAGCAGTCATTTCTACATCACCAGCTTTGCTTTGACATGATTCATAGCATCACCCTGATTTTCTCAGGGGCACACTATGTCTTAGGAGGAGTGATCCTCAAAGGTCACTGTGGGCCTGCAATTGTGGTGTGACTCTGAAACACTCGTGGGCTGTGGCTCAACCACATTTCAGGAGAGTGAAACATGATATGACCATGCTGAATAAAAAAAAAAATCCCGCTTATTGTAACAAGGGTGGTGGAAAGAAACATCCCACTGGGACATCTGGGATATTTTTTAGAAGAAATATCCTTTGTAAATTGCAATAATAACATGATGAGCTTTTTAAGTCTGTTACAAATTTCAGCATATGGTGCCACAGCGTGGTACTGCTCCTTGGTTAAGGTCTCTGGGCAATACTGGAACTGGCTAAAAACCAGAGAGATGTTGTTTCCTTTTTGTTCACTTTTGAAATGTTTAAACCTTTTTTTTTTTTGGAATGAAACAAAGTGTTGGCTTCCTTCCCCTCCAGATTTCCCTTGGCTTTTTTTTTTTTTTTTTTTCTAAAATTGAAGTGCTGGACAGGAACATTATTGAAAACATCACTGAAAGGATTATCAAACCTTTTATTTATCCCAAATACATTTTTCAGTAGACATAACTTTTATGGAGATGGGTCATCCTGCTGACTTTGCTCAGGCTACTCATGTGTGAGTTGTTAAGAGGGCCTGAGGCTCAACCTCACATTACTGCTGTGTCAGAAGCAGGTTTACAATTTCCATAGTTCTTAAAAAAATAATTTGATTATACTTATTGTCTTTTCTAGATTCCTAAAGAATGATCTCACTTCCATTAGGCTCTGTGGGTTTCTGTAATTGCTTTGTATAGGAGGAAAACCAGACTCTTAAGAATGTTTGTTTCTAATATTATAACACAGAAAATAAACAAACACAGATATTTTCTGCAGCCCTATTGCTTGGGGGTAAGGGAGAATCCTAGGTGAAAGACATGAAGAATGGAGTTAATTCTTTACAGAGGACTGATTGTACAGGGATGAGTCTTTTCTTCCCGCCAGATGAAACTCACCCATATCTGTTGTTTCAGAGGGCCAGTTGATCAGATGTGGCTGCTCCGTGGCCTCCATGAAATGAAAGTCAGTTCTTAGCAAAGAGGTGCCCCTTGTAATTACAGAATCATAAAGTGATTTATGTTGGAAAAGACCTTCAAGGTCGCCGAGTCCAACCTGTGACCGACCCCACCTTGTCACCCAGACCAGAGCACTGAGTGCCACATCCAGTAATTTTTTTAACAGTTCCAGGCTTGGTGACTCTACCAGCTCCCAGGGCAGTCTGTAGCAATGCTTAACCACCCTTTCCAAACCAAAATTCTTCCTGATGTCCAACCTGAACCTCCCCTGGTGCAGCTTGAGGCCATTTCCTCTTGTCCTGTTGATAATTAGCTGGGAGAAGAGCCCAATGCCCACCTGGCTATGCCCTCATTCCAGGGAGTTGCAGAGACCAACGAGGTCCTCCCTGGGACTCATTTTCTTCAGGCTGAGCCCCCTCAGCTCCCTCAGTTGCTCAATTTTTGTGATAGACACAAAGAGAAAAATCAGCCTTCTCCTGGTGTGCGAACTCCCGTCCTTCTGGCGTGGAAGCAGAGAAACCAGAGTGTAGCAGTTACAGAAGTAAGATGGCGAAATGCCCCTATAATCCTGTTGGGGTTGATTTTTTGACTATGTGGTGTCTGCAGGAGGAATTTCATGCAAATGCCAATCTGCTGAAAGCAAGAATCAGCACAAAAACACACACACACACATGTGCACACACGCACACACACACACATATAATTGCATCTATCTATTTATATGTATATAAAAAGGGTTTTTACACCTCTTCTCCTTACAACAGTGTCCACATGATATCATATTTTTGGGTATCTGCTGTAAAAGATCCTCACAGGGGATGACAAAACACCCTCTCCCCGGTTCTCCAGTTTCTAGAGGTGTGTCTCACTGTGTTGTTGATTGTGCTGTCTAAAAAGTTTTGATTTCCCGGTGATGGATGTTAGCCCAATTGATGTTAAATAGCATGGAGCTGCTTGTTATTTGTAAGTCAGGCTATTGGAGCCATTTATCCTAGTTTCAGCCCTTCCTAATATCCACAGGCAAAATTCCGAGTCACTGCAAAGCTGATAAAAGACTGAGATGCTCCTCCTTCATGTTCACTCAAGGAGCCCTGAACCAGGAGAAAGTTACCAGCAGTATCATCCAGAAGGCCTATATTTATGATTCACAGCCCAAACATCCAAGAGGAGCCTTAATAAGGCAGAAAATTGATGAGCCTTATAAAGGTTTTATACAACTAAACCCTGGAGCCTTATAACTACATTTTGCCAAGAGTCACCTTAATTCAATGTTTACTAATGATGTCCTTCATCTGTAGTGCCTGTATCTCTTCCTGTCCTGCAAAACCCAGTGATAACGTACTCAGCAGCAAAACAAAACCACCAGAAGGACTATGTCACTGCAGCCTTGATTAATCCCAAGGCCTTCATGTTTCTTGATCAGTTTTTAGGAGTATTTGTGGGAAAAGGCAACAAAACACCGCTGATTCACAACCGTTGCACTTTCCACCTCATCGATATAAATAATTGCACGAGTTACAAGGATGTGGAGAATTCTGGGGAGAATTCTGTCCCTGATTCCTACTCTCATGTGAAGGGTATAAATAATTTATAATGATTTGAATTGTCATGCTCTGTGGTGGGATGGCGCTTCAAATACGAGAAACTTTTGTTATTGCCCTGGCTCTGGACAGGGCAATGATAAAATTCTGTACTGAATTAAGACTTAATGGTTCCTTTCTTCACTGTGTAAGGGGATTAAACCCCGTTATGAGGTCTGTGCACCATATTGATCAAGTTTTATGTCCCCTCAGGATTTAATTAGAACAGCTTTTCTCTGAACAATACAAATATCTTTAATTAGATAATTTCACTCCAGTGACTGCAAAAGTAAGCAAAAAAAAAAAAAACAAAACAAAACAAACAAACCAGCAAACCTCACAAAATATATTTAGGCAAAAAAGGAGAGTGTCAGGGTTTGGTTGTCTTGTTTTTCCTAAGCCTGTTTTATCAGCTTTGGCACCTGTTTTGCCCTGTGTAAGTGACAAGGAAAACCACCATAGCCATAAAAGTTACACACAGATGTATTGTCTGAAAGCCACAAAAGCCGTATCAGAGACTTTAAATTTGCAGTTTCATGTCATTTTTTCCCTTCAAATGTTTACTTTGTGGCCACTCTAGGCGTGATGCTGTTCAGTGTGAGCTCTGTGTGATGGTTTGGGGCAGATTGACTTGACTGATACATGGATCAGATCCCAGCTATCGCTGGGAGAGAAGGTGCCACTGAAGAACAGGGCTGAGGCACCTGATTACTAATTAATCAGACACAAGAAAAACCTCATGGAATCAGTTTCTATTTAATTATGGAAGCCTCATTTGGCATAGGAGCATATGCTGCTAACTCAATCGAGTGCTTTCAACCGACATCAAATAGTAATTATCAGAAAGAATCAAGTTTTTTGATTATTCATACTAATTTATTGAACACTTAAAATTAATGAACCTCAGTTATTTTAAATTTGCTCAGTTGCACTGGGAGAAAAGGAGGGAGGTAGGGAAGGACAGGTTTCACAGTTTAAAAGTATAGAGACTTGTTTAAAGATAAAATAAGTGAATTACAAGATGGCATGAAATCCCATCGGTGGGTTGATGCACACAGAGGAAAGTTCCAGGCGTGTTCTGGAACTGAGGAAAGTTCTGACAATGGCTTCATTGATACAATTCTTCTACCCCCCCAAAAAAAATCTTCCAACAACATTTTAGGGTCACCATAAGGGGCTGGGCAGAGGACAGGAGATTTATTTGTTTGTCAGAGTGTTTCTATTTTAACCTACAGTTGTTCCAGTCTGGTGACTGAAAGGAAGTGCCTTTATATGCCACTGGAGATGAAGAGGAGGTGGGATTTTAGCTGGGTCTGAAGCAGCTTTCTCCTGCTCCTCTTTGATTTGCATTATCCTGGCCCTTCTCCTGCTGACAATACACGGGCACAAAGGTTACCACTGTGATAATTGCTGCTGACCCCTTTTCACAGCAGAGAACACAGGGTCCCTGTCTCCAGTCTATAAAGTCTGACTAATTAAAGCATCTCTTTCAGATACCAGATTTTGGGGGCAAAAAAAAAAAAAAAATCAAAACTGAACTACAAAACAAAAGCTGTAATTCGCTGTTTGAGCCAGTTAATACATTATGCATTCAATGGTGTGATATCGCTTGTGTGAGTGGGACTGCTGTGGATTTATCGTGGGATAAATGAGATTCGAGTTCCAGCCTAGAATTTCTGATTGTTGAATGTTTTCTTTTTAGCTGTTTCTAATGAGTTGTCTTGAGACCTTCTGTATCTGTAAATTAAAATGTGTTTATTTAATCCTTTCTCAAAGCACAAAAAAAAGGGACAAAAATTGCTTAGAAAACATGTATAGTTGCTCTATAAAAATAGTTTTTGTAAGAAATGTATAATGTCATCAGGAATTCATGTGTAGCAATTGATTTACTAATTTTTTTTCATGCGTTAATTTGAAAGGCCTTACTGTAACTCCCTAAAATTCTCTGTGTTCAGTCACAGGAGCTGACTTAATTCAGGTCACACTGAAAGAGAAGGAAGGAGTGGCTCTACCTACCCCAGGTGCGTGACAGTCTGCGTTGGAAAGCCTTGGTCTGGGAGTAACACCATTTCTTTTCTATGGCTTTTTCAGGAGTAAATTGCTATTTTTCACTTCAGTATTTTATACATCTATCAAGCCAACAGAGGCTCTTGGTATTCATTTAAGCATTTCATTGAGCCCTATCTACCATTGCTCAAGATAAATGTGTGATTCCGCAGTACAAAACACTATAAATGTTTTCTGGGAAATGCCACAGCAGATCAGAAAGGTCATGGAGAATGTAAGACTACAGAGTATTTTAGTGCTCCATAGTCTGATATTACTGCCCAGGTGCATGTTGAGTCGGACAGAAAGATACACCAGAGATAAGGGAGACCTCCAAATTTTGATATTGTTTTGTATTAACTGCCTTGCTATGTTGTGTATTAACAATAATCGCTTCTGTGGAAAAAGGGTTTAGAGACATTTTGGCTGGGTATTTCTCCCAGAACAAACAAGTGACTGGAAAGACAGACCCAGAGTTAAGGAACTCGACATGAGTTTAATTTCTGTGTTTCCCTGTGCTGACAAGAGAGGTTTTTTCTACACCACAACATTACTGAGCTGGGTCTAGCCCCCAAAACCTAAGCATGAACTTTCTCCCATGCTTTCAATCCCCAATTAAGATTTCCTCAAGAAAAAAAAGCCAGAATTCCCTTTACAGTGGAAGGACAGAAGTAGGTGCTTGCAGAGGCCTCCAGGGGGAGGCTCTGCCTGCATTAGTCTAGAATTTACCAAACTTAGTGTGCAGGATTTTCCCTTGAAGGATTCCCTTCCTCTCCTGTGGCAGAATAAACTTAGGGGCAATTAATTCATGGAGTCTGGCTTGTTAGCTCTCTAAAATACAAGTGCAAGTCAAGCACCGGCATTTTGTGAACTCAGTTTCTCCCAATATTTTCCTAAGGCTTAGGAGTTTTCTTTTGAATTGAGCTGAAAAAGGAATTTTTGGGGAAGGAGCAGGAGTTTCCATGTGTCTTGGTCAAGCTGTTTTTCCATGACAGGTCTTGGTCATCCTTTGGAATAGGAAGACTCCTGCTTTTCTGGGTGTTAACAAGCTTGTAAGAGTTGATTGCTCATTTTTTAAAATCTTTGATACTTTAGGAAAGTATGGAAATTCCTGTGCCTTGGGAATTCAATCAAGCAGTTTTCTTTAAGCATGGAAAATAACAAAGAGCAGTTAGTGTTTCTTCATCAGTGACAAAAGGAGGATGTTAATGCCACAGATGCTTGACTGTCAAATAAATGGTAATTATTCCAGCTACAGAAAATTATAATTCTGTCTTTATATGTCCTGTTTTGTAGTTCCTTCTGGCGCTGTGCTGAAATGGTCACACCCAGAGACGTGGAATGATGTGGGAAAAGGCTGGGGTGGATCCAACGGCATCCCAGGCCCTGGGGAAGATGTCATCATCTTGCCAAGTACGTGAGGAAGGGAAGGTGGTTAATTTCTGTAGAGGTGCTGGGCTCTGCCTACGCTGGGATTTATATTTGTGTTCCAACGTGGGCTCCTTGGCACTGGTGGCCATTCCAGTGTGTGCAGGACCCCACATTTGTTCCTTCTCACACAGACTGCAGTACAAAAATTTAGGTTTTGGGAGACAATGAAAATTCTTTTCCAGTTTCACATACACAACAACACAAGCACTTACTTATATTGACTTTCAAATGATTATGCACAGGGACCTTAATTCAGAAGAGAATTTGTAAGACCCAGAATCACAGCTCACAAAGAGCTCAGCTCTTGACCGATCTGTCTGTGTTTTGTGCAAGGATCATATTTTACATTTCTGCAATTGCATCACTTTCCATTTTATTTTTCTGTTGTAATTCCCACTTACCAATAGTAATCTCTCAAACCGTTTGCCATGGATGCCTCCTAGACATTTTAGCTTATGCCTGTATTTCTACTTGTATTTCAACTTGAGTTACATTTAAATCCACGCTCATCTTACAATATTACTGCATGAAAACTGGATTTTAGTAAATATATTAGGGAATTTGCAATAAAATCTGGAGAAAAACTTGTGATAATCATTTTACATAAGAGCTGACTCTCCTTTGATCAGGAAGGTGGACTACATGAGGTCCTGAGGTCCTTTCCAGATATAATTATTGAATGATCCTATGAATATTGTTTGATATGTACCTGAAATATCCTAGAACCTGATGCTGTCTCCAATTAAGTCTCTCTACCTACCACAGCTACACTTCTGGACATGTGGATGACACTGCTTCATGTCTATTCCTCTCCCACCTGGTTTTGGCTCACGGCTTTTGTGGAAGGAAATGTTTGTGTTGGTATTTGGGCATGGAGCTTCAATCGTGGTTTGGGCTTCTCTGGCCTGTGTACTTAAAGATTATATATATATATATACACATATAATTGCAGGTTACCTTAAGAATTATGATTCACCTTCAATTTCTATTTAGTTTAATCTTCAATTTTCTGATAATTATGAAAAAAATGCCCAAACTTGTACTTTTTGAAATATTGCTTTTCTTCACTTTTGGGGGGAACTTGCATTGAGCTGAAGAATAGATAAGGTTGGAGTTCAGGGAGAATTTCTTTGTGGAAAGGGTGGTCAGGCACTGGAAGGGGCTGCCCACGGAGGTGTTGGAGTCTCCATCCCTGGAGGTGTCCAAGAAACTGGACAAGAGGTGTCCAAGAGACTGGACATGGCACTCAGTGCTCTGGGGTGGTGACAAGGTGGGGATTGGTCACAGGTTGGACTTGATGGTCTTGGAGGTCTTTTCCAACCTTAATGATTCTGTGATTCTGGGATAACCATATAAAAAGGATACTGGATAAAAAGGAACTGGATTTGTTGTTCAAAAAATGCATTTAAAATTAAGTTAGGCAAGATGAATTTTCTGTCCATTTCTCATGCTTTGCTGCCACAAGTGTTGGAGTTTCCACTTTAAAGGAAGTCAGCCCCTTGCTTGGATCCAAAATCTAAAATGAAATCAACAATTTTAAAATGTATGCTTAATTGTAGCATTTTATGGATGTTTCCCTTCCCATTTTCACTGGCTTGTGCAGACCCTACTAAACTCAGAATGACTCCAGATGCCTTCAAAAAAGTGAGAGTTTTTTCTCATGAGAACAAATATTCTACAAACCACCCAAGCTTTGTGCTGATATGCACTCCAAAATAAGTTTTTGTGATTCAGTTCTGGCAAGATGCAGCTGTGTCTTACTCTTTGCTGTCTTCTGGTTACTTAAAATTCTCTTCTGGGAGCCATCTACAATGATTTTCTGGTTGAAAGCCAAGACAGGAGCCTGTTTCTGGTATGCTGTGCATGACTGGCTTAGTCCTTCCAGCCCCCAAAGAACAGTTCTAGAGTCATAAAAGCAAATAATAGATGCTCAGTGCTCATTTCTAGTGTGAAGAAGTGAAGGAAAAGACTTTGGTCTGACACTTTGGTGTGACACTGTTGAAATCTTTGACTGAATGTGGATTCCTAGAGTTCACTGGAGAACTGGGGCACTGTCTAAATTCAGCTGTTGAAGGCTTCAGTCTGCTTATTTAGCAAGATAAGCAAAACTACATCATCAGGGCCGCTTCATGGGCTGGACTCAGGAAGGTTTGAAAAGGTAGAAAATACCTCTATCAGCAAAATACACGTCAGAAACCAGGTTTTTGTGTTCTTGCTTGGTGTCTCTTTGACACTTAGAGATTTGGCAAGCTTGGAAATTTGGGTTGTGTACTAAGTTCTTTCTTTTTTTGCCCTGTTTGACTTCACAGACTTAGCACAAGGATGAATTTCACTTGCAACAGAGGTGGGTCCCTCATGTTAAAGTGACTTTCAGTGTGGGTGTGTTGTTACAATTCCCATCAGTGTCTGTCTCCCCAGTGGATATGAGTCTCTTCCAGCCTGATCTGGAAATCCTCAGCTCAGGCTGCCACAACTTGTGCTTTTATCCCTGGAGCTTCATCCTCCAGAGCCACAGCCATCCCACAAGGACCTCTCACATGCATCAGGCTTTGGCAGCCACGCCACCTTGGAAAACAAGCTGGAGGAGTTTAGTCATGCCGTCCCAGCAGCCAGCAGTGGCATTAGCTTCCCAAAGCCCTGGGATTTTCAGGGCTTTGGTTTATGGTTTTTAGTGTGACACACTCCTGATGCAGCATGCTCTGGGTGGAAGGAGAATGTGTTATAATTCCAAGCAAAGGAATGCTGTTTTGAAGGGTATTGATATGATATCATGTAGCCTCTGGCAATTTCTATCTTCCACTTTTTTTTCTTTTTTTTTTTTTTTCTCTCCATGGTGGAATTCACTCTGTTCTTCATTTTCTGATTTTGATTTTCTTTGAAGTTTTTCTGTTTGAAGAGATGAATGCTGGAGTACTGTATCCCATATAATAGCTCCTCTGTTGTGCCTGATTTCCATTCAATGGCATGCTATGGTGTTTTATACAGCAATGTGGCTGATCAAAGGCATTTTGTGTCATTGCTGGAGTCATTAGTGACTTCTCAGTATTGTACATCTGAGCATTAGGACTCTGGCATACCTGTGAGCTTTTTGTCTGAAGAAAGTGTATGTAAAATGAAATATTGCCCTGTTTTCAAGCTCAAACTATGGTTTGCTGAAAGTGGTTTCTTGCCGTTAAATGAATATTTTCATGGTGGAAAAAATAGCTCCAGTTTGTCTTTCTCTGAAGGTAAATCCTTTGAGCTCAGTGACCTAAAGTTTATTGTTTTAACTGCTAAGTCATATCTCCCTCTACGAGGTAAATGAGTGTATTCTGTAAGTTGCCTTTGAATCTGTTTGCTTTCCTTCTCAAGTGTGGAAAGACTTTTTTTTCCTCCTCAAAGGAGTGTTCTGTTGTTTCTACAAAACACCATTTCACCCTCTGAGGACTTCACACCCCAAGCATCACACCCCTGAGTGTTCTTTTAAACTGAGGAAACTCTAGGTTTGCAGAGATATCTCTGAGGGGGGGAGTTTCTCATCCTGTGTTTCAAGGCTCACACACATGATGCCACAGTTACAGAGCAGTCAGCATTTCCTTTATAAAGCCTTTTTTAGAAAGATGTGCAACTCAGCAAAAATCTCTGTTCTGGACTGAAATGTGACATATAAATGGCATGCCTGGGAGCGCTGCTTCTTTTCCTTGTAAAAATGTTTCAGCCTGTGTCTGATGAATATACTTATGGCCTTTGTCAACTGCAGCTTTTTGCCACATTCTTGAGCTGTGATTTCACGAACTAGATTTCCCTTCTGTCTGAGAGATACCATTTTAACAACATCTCCCCATTCATTCTCAACTCTGTTTCATATCCTCACATCCTGAGCCTTCCCTTCACAGCTCTGCAGGGCATGGGACTGTACCTGTCCTGTAAACAGATTTTGGACAGGAGTCTCTTCATGCCTGTAAAAACATATTAAGTACTAACACCATAAGATTTAGGGGAAAAAAAATGCACTTGCTCCCTAGAGACTTACTTCATCTGAATGCTGTGAAAATTTTGCATGCTTGAAAGATGTTTCAGCCCAAGGATGCAGGGAATTTGCTTTGGGATGAGGGATTCAGATTATCCGTGGCTTGCTGCTGTACTTGGTGTAGTCCTTGAGAATAGATGTCCTGAGATTTCAGGGTGCTCATGGCCAGAGAGAAAGGATAAAAAGACAGGGGGGAAAGGAAGAGGTGGGATAATTGATTCACAGGGATAAAGGCAGGAACAGGTATGCAGGAGACAAACGAGTCTGTAAGCAGAGCCAGAAATCCAGACCTGAAAACAGAACCTGAAATAAAATTTTCCTTTCCGTGGAGGTTGTGAAACTTCAGGGTTGCAAAACTAAGGAGTCAAAAACTAGGAAATGCTACTATTAAAGACAGACTACTAATATTTTCTTTCACTCTGCTTCTAAGAGTACTTCAGGTAGGTTTTCACAGAATCATATTGATTATGTTTCCTGCAAACTGGGTTTGGAAATGTTCTTAAGCCTTTGTGCTAAATATTTTGAGCCAGCCCCTGATTGCATGATTTTGGGAATGGACTTTCTCTGTGCTACCCATTGTGTAAGTACACATTGGTGTTCCCACCCAAAGCAGTTGCCAGTGTCCACAGGCAGAAGTGAAACTGTTAAGTATCTGAACCACTTCCCAAGATACTTCATGGCTCTTCTTATATTCCACACAAAACCGGTTTCAAGAGTCCCATTCCCACCACTCTGTCAAAATCCACTGGAAAAATATGAGTGTTCCTCAATCTCGCCTGTTTTTTATGTCTATGCCTTGCAATAAATGCATATGAGAACAATGAAAGTCACAGAAAATCTCTGAGTAGGGTAGGGCTGTCGTTATGTTGAAGATTGTTTTTTTTCCTGCCATCTGTTTCTATGAAAGCCATGATTAGATCATATTATTGAGCCCCTTGTTAGGGAAACACCTTGCTTTTCCTTCTTCCAGGAACATGCACTGACTGAGAGATGCACCATACTTGGACACTGTTACTCTTGTCAATAATGAAAGGGGATGGAAACCACAGTTTCAGGGCCTGAGCTGTTTTCCAGTGCAATCAACTGAGAAGCTCTTAGTGACATGCAAGAGCATTAGATGGGCCCTGAGGGTGGAATTCACCTCTGTGCAGCAGGCTACCTCTGAACGATCCACCATTTACATCTTGCTCATGTCCTACTTGGAACACTTAAGAGGCATTTTAAAGGTTCCCATGCTGCAGACTTGCAGCTTTAGGAAGCAGCAGTGGCGTTGTTACTGGGTTCAATCCACAACAGTCCCCACTCTGTTCTGCAATACAAAAATATCCTCCTTTGTTTCTCCTTATGGATCTGGCGGAATGGTGCTTCTCCCTGATCATTGTTAACTGATTTTTAGAGGGGAATATGAATGCAGAATGGAGGAACTCGTGGTAGACCTTGAGATGATCTCAGAGTTCTTTTCCAACCTTCACAATTCCGTGGTTCCATGAGCTCTGGCTTCCTGCAGGTTGTGTTGGTGTAAGCAAAGCTTTCCTCTTGGATGATGAGGAAGAGGTGGGTTTTCATGCACAAAACCCAGGGGAGCAAAGCCAAGCTGCAAAGAGGGAAAAGCAGTGACAGGGAATCACTGCTTGTGACTCCTACAACTGGAGGTAGTTTATGGTGTGTGGCTGCAGTTTGTCACCCTGTGATTTGTCACTCTTGTTGACAAGGTGGGGACTTGCAGGCCATTTGCACCTCGCTGATACTGTTGGATGTTTTTCACTTCCATCAATCCTAGAATCCCAGAAGGGTTTGTGTTTGAATAGGCCTTAAAGCTCATCTTTTGCCAGCCCCCTACCATAGGCAGGGACATCTTCCACTAGACCAGGTTGCTCCAAGCCCTGTCCAACCTGGTTTTAAACACTTCCAGGGATGAGGCATTTTGTTGTTCTTGTTCTCTTCCAGAGAACCCTCTTGTCCTCTTCAAGAGAACTCTCTTGTCCTCTTCAAATCCATGAGGCAAAAATGGGAAAGATGAGGAGAGACTATTTACAAGGGCCTGGAGTGGCAGGACAAGGTCTAATGGCTTCAAACTGGAAAAGAGTAGGTTTACATTAGATATTAGGAGGAAATTCTTCCCTGTGAGGGTGGGAAGGCCCTGGCACCGGTTGCCCAGAGAAGCTGTGGCTGCTCCTGGATCCCTGGAAGAGTCCAAGGCCAGGTTGGACAGGGCTTGGAGCAACCTGGGATAGTGGAAGGTGTCCCTGCCCATGGCAGCAGGTTGGAGCAAGAAGATGTTTAAGGTCCCTTTCAACCCAGGCATTCCATGATTCTGTGAAAACCAATCCGAATAACACAAAACTCAAGCCACGCTGACATTCTTCACCACCACGCCACACTTTTTGGCAGGTGGTGTTGGCAGGCTGCCACTGACCTAAACAACCCTCTGCTTTGTTTCCCAGACAGGACCATCCTGGTGGATGTGGCTCTTCCCCCTCTGAGAGGACTCTACATCCTGGGAACCCTCGAGTTCCCCAGCAACTCCAGCAACGTCCTGAGCGCAGCCTGTGTCGTGGTGCTGGGGGGTGTGCTGAGAGTGGGTGAGTGAACAGCTGATCTTTGGGATGCCTGGGGTTTATTTCTGCTCTTGATAGGAAAAAAAAACTGTGGAGAACAACTTAGAGTGTCACCATAAATATGCTGCCCAACCTAATGCCCCACAGCTGTCTGGATATCTGCAGTTTGGACACCCAGAATCCGTGTGAAGCACGATGATTATCCACTGGAGCTAATTACCTATTCCATTAATAGCAACGCATTACAAATGCTGCAATCTGCACCTCACTCCTGGTGTCACTGGGGCAGAGATTTTATCTGGTGTGTGTAAAAGTCCTCCCTACTTCCTGCAGGGTTGCTTTATGAGACAGTAATTCCTCAGGGTAGGATCTGCCCTGGTGTTCAGGCAGTGCCTGGTGTCTATGGGCATTAATTGGACACTTTTTGTGACGCGTAAGTATTTAAAGCCAACATAAACAGAGTCATGGAGAATCCCCAGAATGCCTGAAAATCCTGCTGTGGTATGAAACAGCTGGATTCAGCACGCTTGCTCCTCTCATCCCTCTGTACAGATGAGCACCAGCACTACAGGAACGTCCCACCTTGCCCCTACTTCCAGCTGTTTCACAGTCCCCAAAGTCACAACAGACAGGATTGGTGTTTTTCCACTCTGAAGTAATTACTCACATAATTCCCTTTACATATCAAGGTTTCTAAAGCCAGGCATTGTATTTACTTACAGGAATCCTTAGGACGCTAGGATCACATTGTTGATCATTGCTTGACCTTTCTCAAGATTGGTTTCATGAACTTTAAAAAGAGAATTTGTTTGTGTAATCACCTCCTGAGGAAGTCTGCTTCAATATTTGTTTGTTGTTAATCTCAAGGGACTGTTTAGTTAATACAGTACTGGCCAAAAAAGTTATTTTGCTGTCTTGTGTTTTTCTTTTGAAAAAGAGGTTGGAGAGCTTAATCTGGGAGGTTAAAAAATATATATACTTAAAAGACTGTCAGTCATTTCTCACTTAGACTCCTTTGCACTTTAAATATGGTTTCATATTGGTTTTAAGAAAAAGCATGTGTTCATTGCTAAAAACACAGATTAAAAAAACATTGAGGCACTTTGCTGCGCAAAGTCCCCTCCAGCACATCTGTGAGTAGTAATGATATTAAAAACCAAACAGGTATTTGCAGCTGTTGAGTCGCAGTCCAGCGTCTCCTGGAGAGCTGTCCTTGCTTCAGCTGTGAGATGATGGGTGGGTAGAGACTCTGCAAGATTCCCACATCACATACTGGCTTCTCTGCCTGCATGTAGAGCTGGGAATGTCTGTTTTTTCCTCCCTTCCCCTTCCTCTTCCCATGTGTTCGAGGCCTTACGGTAACGTCTTGGAGCCCATCTGTCCAATCCTGCCTGTTCCATGCCTGAAGGAAGGGTTTTGAAGCCCATCTGTCCAACTCCACCCTAAAGAAATCCTGACACAAAATAGATAATGAGACAGTTTAGTAAACAGATTTAATGGATGTGGACATCGGAGTTCAGCATTGCCTGAGTGGGATCTCAGGTTGGCATCACGTGAGCCAAATCCCCAGGTCCTGCCTGTTGTGTAATTTCTCCATGCCCTGTTTTCAACGTAGCAATCAATCTTTGATTGCTATTCCCTCTAATTCCACAGCCTGGGACAAAGACTTTCTGGTAAAGCTCAAATATTTTGTTCCCTTAAACTCCTAGACAACAATGATCAGTTTAGAAATTCATCTTATTTGGGTTTGGTGTCCTCCAGAGCACTTGGCTTCTTTGCAGAGAAAAAACAAAGTCAGAGGGTTAAGTCATGACCATAAATACATAGGAACTAAATGATGATGGGAAATACGTGACAAAGGGAAAAAAATCAGTATAAAATTGGAGTTTACCAATCATACCAAGAACCTAATTAATTTTATTGAAACAATAATTTACAGGCAAACTGGGATGAGAAAGTAGTGATGGTTGGGAAATCAGAATTTTTAGAACACCCTTGATCCTGCGTGGTCAATCATCACTTTTCTCTTTAATGTATGATCACAATCCATGTGAACTATGATCCCTGGAAGATGTGAGATGATTTAAGATCCACAAAGAGCTCTGTCAGAACCCTTGGAAAACCCAAAGTAAAATGTGTGGATCTACCCCCACAGGAATTTCTCTGGGTGCTCCTAGCCCTCCAGTGTTGTTGGATCCAGGGGCACTTTCTGATTATTTCTAGTTTCATAGTCCTACCTCTAAGATAAGGAGTTTCTCTTTTTCACTTTATCCTTCAAAGTCTTTTATTTGATGGTGATGTTTGCAATAGAATTAGTTACACCATTTATTTCTATTTCTCAGCGCTATCATACTGTAAAAATTAGCTATTTTTTCAGCTTATAAAAGCAGAGTTTGAGGTTCAGAGAGAAAGCAAAGTGCTAAATATTGTTGGCACATCTGTGTCAAAACAAGATAAGAAATGATGAGTTCAACATCTCACAGTTGTTTTTCCATTCTCAGCTAGGATGATTCCGTTCATTTTAACCCACAAGCATTAAAACTCAGATGATATGTGCAGAAAGTGCCCTGTTCCACTGCTGAACAAAGCCCTCAGCTCCCAATAAAGCTGAAGAAAATGCTGAAGTTCACTTGGCACACATTGATCCGTTGGACTCATCCTGAACTAAACTGCACTCAGCTGCCCTTTGCTGGCAGGCTGCTTTTGCTTTTTATAGTAGAGCTCGCCAAGTAATTATCCAGATAGGATTTCTCTTTTTAGTTTCAACTTGTCACATTCTTTCTTTGGCATATCTCCTGATGGCTGCTTGTCAGTCATGTCACTCATTGGAGGCAAGAAGCCTAAGGTCATCATTAGCTCATGGCTTGATTGTCTGGAGAGGGAACCCCAGACAATTCTAATGCCTCTTATCTTGCTTGTGGTAAGAGCTGTAATGTATTTACTCTCCCTCTTTTCCAGGAAGAACCCTCATACTGACTTGTCAAAGGGTAAATCAGTGTATTTCATTAAATGGCCATGTGTTAGCAGTGAGTAAATAACAATAATTAGAGCACCAGTGAGTTTCACCAATTTACTGTCTTTTCCAACTTCTCCAGTCCCTCTGTTGTGTGGGTCCCATCTTTAGCTGTGGGCTGAGTCCCACCCTGAGTCACATATAATCCCTGCACAACTGTCCAGCTTGTATGAAGAAGGGACTCTCTTGGTGTAGCGAGATATAATTTCATTCCCAGTCACAGAAAAAAGTGGTTTGGAAAGTTCATTGGACTATTTGCATTCCCTTCAATGAACCCCTCAGCCTCTGTCTGTTTGGCCTTTACCCCTTCTAAGCCACTCAGTTTCTTTTAACTGATTGCCCCATGTAAGGAAGGGATTTGGTTCACGTGTTAAAGACACCCAGATTGAGGTGTAATGCAGACATCAGCACATGAGCTGCTGCTCCAGCAGAGATCTATCCAATATAACCAGTGCAGCCCCTGCAGCCAGTGGGACTGGTTGATACAGGTATCTACAGCAAATCTACATTAGGAAACCTGAATGTATGTATATGATACTCCCTGGAAACATGGTTCACTTGCCTAATTATAAGGATTTTCTATCATTCTGGACACCCTCAGGTGTCTCCCCTTGCCTTCATCTTCTGCTTAAAAATCCCACTGTTCAGTCATTGATCCCTGTGTTGTATCTGCCAGCCTCCAGAGGGGATTTGGAGGGTACTGGGACTCTCAGATCCCATCCTACGTGTCTCACCACTCATTCCTCATTCATCCCCCACTTCTGGCTGTAGGTTCCTACTCCACAGCTGTGGAGCTGTGGAGCTCAGGAGTTCTGAAATCTTCTCTACATTTGGCAAAAAGAGGCAACCAAGTGAGGTCTCCTTGTTTGGCTGCTTTTCCAGGCTGCTTTCCAGAGTGCAGCCTGAACACCTGAAGGAAGCTCCAGAAGAAAAACCAACAACAGTTGCTGTCCAGCTGTGCATTGACCACGAATAAAAACTCCTCAGACTTTCTGGTGACAATATGTCACAGTTTTCAAAATAGCTGGGTGGTTAGAGTCCAAGAAGTTTTGGATTCAGGAAACAGAGATAGAGGAGATGGTCCCAGCAAGATACTCAGCAAAGTCTGATGCCAGTGGAAGGGAGGAGATCTTATCTCAGAGATTTCATTGCTCTTATATGCAACAGCTGTTGCAGAGTGTTATGTTGTGAAGAAAAGAGAAGGCTAGAAGGGAGGAAACACCCACTATTCTAGGAAAGAATTGACTGGGTTTTGCTATGGAACAAAACCCGAAACAATGCAGCAAAAATCTGTCAGGAAGAACATCTGGAATAGAACTGAAATGTGAAAACAATGGAAAATGCTTTTGAAACTCAACAAACTAGATCCAGACCACAGTCCAGAATAAATGAAAATCTGGATAGAAAAAACACATCTCTGTTTCTGCTCTCCTTTTTTTCCCTCCTTTTTTCACATAGTAGGTTTTCTCCTCTGCAGAGGTTAGACCTGATGAAGGATTATGAACCAGCTGAAACCATTGTGCCAACAGATTTGTGTTACAATCCCAATATTTGGATCTCACGCTTCTCCAGGACAGTGTGTAATCAGTGGTGAATTTATTAACAGCACAGGTTGTTTATTAACACAGTATTATCATATATGGTTGGGGTTTTTTGCACTCTGTGGTTCAGTTGGAAGAACATGTGTTTGAGGGAGTCCTGCCTCTGTCTTTAGCGCCTCCTGACCTTTTCTGCACCTCTCACCACACATTTCCACCAGCTTTTGGTAATTTCCAGGTTGCAAGTACCCTTTTTTCCTGGTTCTCTGCCAGCAGCACATTATTATCTCACTTTATGGTCAATCAGGTTGCTCATCAAATTGCCAGGGCTTCCAGCTGTAGTAGGAGCATGAAGTGGGCTCCATTTCTGCTCATCCCGTGCAGGACAGGGAATTGGACATTTTGGTGTTGTCTTATGTAGGACTTGCTCACCATAGAAAAGTGGGACAAGAAACCTGAAGTTTTCACATCCAAAGTCCAAAGATGGACACTTAAAGCCCAGATCCTTCACTTACGTGTTGCAGAGATCACGATTCCCACTTTTATCACAAGTTGGTAGTTTTAATAAAACTACTCATTACAAGAGCTGTGATTTCATAGACTGTTACTTCATAAGATCGTGAAACTTACCCAGCCCCTGTGACCTGTGTGCATTGACTATTTTGGATTACCCTTACGAGTTAGCTGAGGTAGCTGCTGCTTCCATGTCTTCATTTTCATGGGCCATTCTGCTGGAATCAATTTAGACTTAGCCAAAGAGACCTTAGTCAGCTTTTCCTTTTGTTTTTCATTCTTCTCCCTTCATTCCCAGAGAGGTTCTTACCTTTTCAAGACCTCTTTCTTTATTATTTTCAATATTAGAGAATCACAAAATGGATAAATTTGGAAGGGATCGCTGAAGATCATCTAATCCAACCACCACTCTGCTCAAGAAAGGTCTCCTAGAGTATTATTCACTTTTTTCCTAATTCTTCACTTCAAAATTCCTGCTGACTTTCCTAGACCATCCCTGTAATTGTTCTCTCCATTTGTGTCATTTTCTCTGCTTACTTTCAGTATCTTCACACTGTTTTGGGTCCCTAATAAAACCTGGAATGCCACAGGGTTTGCAGGACCAGACCTGGTTGAGTCCATGTCCCCACTCCAGTCACTCAGGCTGTAAATTAGTGTGTGCCATGTTCCTGCTGTACTCGTGTAGTTTGTTAATCACAAAGTTTTGTGCTACTAAGCCAAGTGCCTTGGAGAAGCCAATTATGTGATATCAAAGCTATTATCTTTATCAACTAGACCTGTAATCTCATTAGGACACGATAACAAGGAAGTTTCACAAGACCTTTTTTTCTATAAAAGCAAGTTGATTGGCATTAATTATATCATGCACCTTTAATGATTTATTAATTGTGTTCAGAGTTGGACATTCCATTTTTATTTATTTTTCCCCTAGAATCAGTGTCAAGTTGACAGGCCTGTAATTACCTGGGGCTCTTACTTTTATCTTTGTTTGAAATATTGGCACAATATTAGCTTTCTTCAAGGGCTCTCAGACATTGTGAGTGATCCCAAAATTATTGAAGAGTCCACCTTAATTGTCCAATGGGTTTCCTGAAAAACTCTCCGGTAGCACTTGCATTCAAGTTACTGAAATCCATTGATTTAAACCTATGGAACTATTGATGGCAATAAGCAAGAATGAATCCTATTTTTCTTCTAAATATTCTCAAGTAGAATTTTTCTACTCATTGATGACTCCTGTGTTCTTTTGTGTCATTTGCTATTTAGAGTTTCCAGCCACTGAAGAATTTCTGTGAATATTATCTTCCCTTTTTTATTTTATTTTATTTTCCATTAGAAATAGTTTTATTATGACCTTTGTTTCTCACTCTGCCTGTATTTTTGATTTGTGTGGTTTTGGCTTTTTTTTTAACAATGGCAACATTTCTTATTCTGTTGTGCTTTTTTGGACTAAAATTTATGATTTTAGCTAAATGTAGATGTAATTCTTTTAAGGGAGTGACAACTTCCAGTTCAACCTATAAAACCCCCATTTCCAATTCTTTGTATGTGATTGTTAGGTTTGGAAGACTACTAAAAAATGGTTTCAAAACTGAGCTGAGAATTGGATATATCAGATTTTAACTGACTTAACTGGAATAGTAAATGCTTTGTTATCAGGAGTGAAAAATATGTGAAATTGTGAAAGCATATTTGGACACAGCCTAATTCCTGGTTTCCCTCTGTTCAAACCACAGTTATGGGAGTTTAAACAAGGAAATCAAAGCTGGTTTGGGTGGATGATGGACACTGAAAGATAATTCCCTCCATGTCCCCAGAGAATACACGAACTCACTGGTGTGAGATATGTTAGATGGGGACCATGCAAGTCTTTTACTGTTTGCCTTTTACCCATTAAAAAGCTGTACAAAGAATTTAAATATCCTCAGATATCAGTCAGATGCTGGTGGGGAACAATGAGTTGTTTTATTGATTTCACTCAAATAAAAAATCTCTTAAAGCAAAGTGTTTCTTTAGGATACAAAATCAGCTCTCTTTTCCAAACTAGTAATTTTTAAATATTAAAAGAACATGACAGGCCAGCTAATTTTGTACAGATATGTATATATTTTTTAGTTCTACATCTGCTGCAGTTTTCTGTTGCATAATTGATTTAATCTCTAATTTTAAAGGAACGCTGAACTCCTTTACTGGACTCCGCATACATTTCTCCAGGGCAAAAACTGTCCTACTTTTTCTGCCTTAGTATCTGTTTAGTGCTGGGCCATTTTCTTCTGAATCTGTAAACTACCCTTGGTGAGAAAAATTAAGGCAAAGTTGGAATACAGTTCACTGTGCAGACTTATCACCATCGCACACACCAACACTTCTTGGGCACTTTCTTTTTCCCTACTTTTTTTTCCTCAGTCTTTCCATTTTTCCCATCCTCGCTGCATGATTACCCTGGAACTGGTGAAATCGTGAAGGAGCAAAAAGGCAAAAAAAGGCTGAGAAAGGAAATACTAATTCAGCCATTTAGATATTTCCTTAAAATCAGATTCACATGGATTTCCCCCCTAGTTTCCCTCCCATTTTCAGCACCACAGAAGCCATGGATACCTTTGTGGTGGGTTTGATGCTGTTTTGTCTTTATTGCAGGTTCTTCTCAACATCCCCTAGAAAGAGATTTAAAACTGCTGTTCCTTCTTCGGGCTTCTGAAGGGATTTACTGTGATCGTCTGGAGGATATAAATGTCCACCCAGGGAGTATTGGTATGAAACATGAATTCCCCTTTTCATGGGAAACCAATTTTTGGTGATATCCAAATCTACCACTGTGGAAACCGTTACTATGTTGTACAGATAAACCTCAAACGAAAGTGCACATATTTTTGAGCTAAGGCTTAATCTTCTGGGACATGTCATCTATATGAAAATTTCTGTATTTTGACTTTTTACTCTGGTTTTGAATCCCTTTTCCAGAGGAAAAAATACAAAATTCATGGACCAGAAAGATTAATAATAGCTGCATAATTTTTTGTATCTTTAATTCCTGGAGTTTTTATCTAACTTGTTTATTTTGACAATTTTTTTTTAAATGGTAGATATTGTTGTCTGCAATTCTTTCAATTCTAATTTGTGTCAGTGATACTTCTGTGGTAAAATCCCCTCTCTTTCCTGTACATGTGATGGTCATTTTACTTTATTGATGACTTATTGCTTCTTCACTTTGTATTTGGAGTGGAGGCCTTGTGCTGTTCTTACACTTGTCGTAAAATATAGAAACATACTTTAATAAATATAAAGATTTATGTGAATTTAGTTATTGCTTCAGTTCTTCTCAAGCCTCTTTTTCCCTTAACCTTTGAAATCCTCCTTCTGTTTATATTTTTTTTCCAGGGGTTTATGGACAGGTGCAAATTTATAGTGCTTATCCTAAGATGCCTTGGACACATCTGGGAACTGATGTTGCTCCTGGCAATGAGAGGTGGTATTTTGCCCAAATATTAAATTTTGTCTCCTGTTCCTATGACTTGTATTTAATGTTCCTGTGAGTTGCATTATTCTTTTCCTTTGTGATGGGCTCTGTTTAAATTATGTCTAGATAGAAAAAAGAAAACCTAGGTTACAGAAAATTGCACCATAATGGAGAAGCTGACGATCTTTAAGGTCCCTTCTGACCCAGATTAACTATAATTCGAAAGAAATCTAAAAATTAAAGGATGAATGAAGATGACATTTCCTTCCTTCCTTCCTTCCTTCCTTCCTTCCTTCCTTCCTTCCTTCCTTCCTTCCTTCCTTCTTTCC